>CAWUFW010006256.1:600000-1181488 GCA_963921515.1 Calotriton arnoldi | reverse complement strand
ATCGCCGCTTTGGGGCCGTGACGGGGTCGTTGGTTCCTAGTCCCAGGTGGTGTGTACACATGTGTTACGCGATGTTACGATTTGGCCTGTGTGTCATATGTGGATGCAATGGTGGATGTGTAGTGTACACGCGGGGTGGGGGGTTGTCCGCTTTTTCCGCCCTTGCACTGTGTGCGCTGTTTGCGTGCACTTGTTGTGTGTGTGCCTACCTGCGTCTCCGCGGTACGTTGCGTCCTTGGTGGTGCATCAGCAAGAGCATGGGGAGGGCCTGCAGTACTGGATTCATGCTCGGGGAGCCGCTTCTTCGTTGTCCGTGCTCGGCGTCCGTGTTACCGCTTCGGTTTGTCGTACGGTGTCTCTTAGCCGTGGGAGCCGTTTGTTTGCGGCATCGTAATTTATACGCCGGGCGGGACGTGATTTCGTCGGACGGTGTGTGTCAATTGTGCTGCGCCGCTACGTGTACGGACGCACTTTGATGGCGGACGGTGTCGCTGGCTTGCCGGCGGTGTTTGGCCTACTTTTCGCATCGTAATTGGGCGGGCGTGTGGACTGCTGCGTGCCGGCGGTAACTGGTGGTTTTTGCATCCGCCAGCACGGCGGTTGTGCTTCCGCCCGCCATCGTAATGACCCCCTTAGCATTCAAAGTTAACTATCAACGGAAAGTCAGTCTCTGCTTGAGCAATCTTTCTCAAAATGGGGAATGGAAAAGAGGGGAAAGGTAGTGCATTAACCCCATATTTTAAAAAAAACAAATTAATTCTGTAGGCGAAGGAACATATTGTGCTTCCTGGCTATAGCAGCCTATGGGACAAATTCCAGTATACTCAAATTTAGCCTTCAGTTAGTCCGAGTTCATTAATTCCTACCGTTCCTCTAAGGCGAAGAAAAAAGTTTCCATAGGTGGGAGAGCCTGCTTCATCCAGATTAACTCACTAGGTGCAATTCTCCCAGTGACTTCATTCATTCTGAACCTTCATGCATTCTGCAAAATGAATAACAAAATTAATATCTCAGGGCTGAAGATTATTAAATAAGGAAAGGAAAAAGGAAGTTGATAACATTACTGTTGAAGATCAAATGTTAAAACTAGTCCGAGACTGTGTTGGGTGGGAAGATTGCCCAATTCTATTTATAAATGTGAATGTAATTCCTCATCATTGTTCATTCCCAGGGGGATCAAACAGCCGGCTTGCATAATAAAACGGGATTCCAATCTGCCTAAAGCAGGGATCCTATTTCCTTCTCTTGGGTGTATGGGTAGTGTTGATGCCAAAATATTTGGTCTTTGTCCAATCTCCATCATGTTTTTCTAGGAAATGCCTAGCTGTACTATAACGCATGTCCCTATTGGTTATGGCAGGCCAGTGTTCCAAGATTCGTTTGTGGACCGGGAAAGTGGTAGAACCTATGTACCACTTGCCACAAGGGCAGGGGATGACAGAGACTACAAAATGAGTCTGGCAGGTTATTAGCTTAGGAATATGCCATTTCTTCTTGATCCTGTCGAGGGTAACCTCTTGAACATTTTCACTGTGTTTGCATGCTTTGCAATGTCCACACACACACGTATATATATATATATATATATATATATATATATATATATATATATATGTATATTTCCAACAGCGAGTTGCTCCTTCTTTCTCCCCTCGCCCTGGGCAGGTAGATCGCCGCTTGTCGGCGGAGCGCGCCGGCATTTACCATTTTTCCACACGTATAATTAGACGATCACAAAGAGGTTATTTCCACCAACAGATCTTTAATTCTCAGTAACGCGTTTCGCCTGACATAGCAGGCTTGCATATATATATATATATATATATATATATATATATATATATATATATATATATATATATATATATATATATCCCACACAATCTCCTCCTTTCAGGAGCAGACAAGAGGACACAGCGGGTTCACAGGAGAACTTTGTTTATTGCAGTTATGGCACAACGGGTTTCGACGGGTGTGCCTTTGTCAAATGCCTCAAACCGGCACTTTTCATTTTCCACCATTTAAAAGTGCTTCCTCGCTGCCATTGGTGGAAGCACAGCTGACACAGTCCATGGAGTGGAGCACAAGCAGTCCCTCATAACGGACTACATTTCCCATCAGGCATTTTCTTTAGGACAGGAAAATTGTCTCTGTTTAGCCACATGAATACCAGTCCTCGTAATGAGTGGGGCTAATTATTCCTGGACACGGTGTGTAAATGTTCTTAAGCATAAACCCGGTACAATTCACAAGGGCAGGGGATGACATAGACTACAAAATCAGTCTGGCAGGTTATTAGCTTAGGAATATGCCATTTCTTTTTGATCCTGTTGAGGGTAACCTCTTGAACATTTTCACTGTGTTTGCATGCTTTGCAATGTCCACACACATATATATACTTACTGTTGTGATACAGTGGAGCGTGAGAGATATATATATATATATATATATATATCCCAAATGCAAAAGTCCAATGAAGTACGCTCTCAGGATAAGAGGCAGGACACCAGTCTAGTTAATCCAAGTTTATTCCACTACGCGTTTCGACTGTAAACAGCCTTGATCACGTGATCAAGGCTGTTTACAGTCAAAACGCGTAGTGGAATAAACTTGGATTAACTAGACTGGTGTCCTGCCTCTTATCCTGAGAGCGTACTTCATTGGACTTTTTGCATTTGGCATAATATTGCCGGTACGCTCTGCCGGCGTGTACGCCACCCTTCTCGGGTCCCTGCACTCCGGAAGGAGCTACGTGTGATTTTGGATATATATATATAGGTCTTGATCACGGTGCCGGTCGAAACGCGTTGGTGGAGGAAGGAGTAAAATGATGGCTTGTTAATAAACCGTTTTTGAAAATTACCCCCTGGGGGAGTGCAGCGTGTAATTCGCTTTGGTGAGGAATAGAAATTCGAGGCTGGTCCTGCCTCGCCACGCGCACCAGCTGTGCAAAGTGCGCCCTCCGCTTGGGACAAAATCGGTGGTGAATATATATATATATATATATATATATATATATATATATATATATATATATCCTTCAACATGCTTGCTCAACCATACGAACAGACTCCATCAAGCTCAGGCTCACTTCTTGTGGCTACATGCAACCAGGTAACGTGTTTCAACCGCAAACGCGGTCTTTGTCATACCTAATGCTGCCGCCATTTTTGTCCCTTTTCATACACCTGAATAGAGTTTCAACAACCTTAAAGTGACAGTGCTAAATTCACAAATTTAAAGTGACATGTGCATACTTAGTCATACATAAGAAAGTGACCTGTCCATGTTCAATATAATATTGTACAAAGCGCAAAATTATTTATATAGAATATATTGAGCACCAATAGTTAAATTCATTCAGACACTGGGGTAGGATCATGAGGGCAGAGCAGTGCCTCACATGTGTCATGGCTGCATTCCGCATCTCCACACGTTCAGCTGTTGTGTGGCTGTGGTGCCATGTGAAGTCTTTATTGGGTGCAGGGGTAGCCCAGGTTGATCATGGAGTGGTGTAGTCGTGTCTGGTAGGTGGTCGTGTAGTTTGATATGTCGGATGTGGTTAGGTCACGTGTGCATCCCCACAGTTGTGCTTTGTGCGTTGGTGGCTGTGGGATGCGTGGTGTGTTGATTTGGTACTTACCAACGAGCAGTCCCGTGCCATATGTGCCATCCTGGAAGCGCTGGTTGATGATGGACTGTCGGAAGATGAAGGAATCATGCACACTGCCTGGGTAGTTGGCGACGACATTGGTGAACATTCCCCGGTGGTCCACTATTGCCTGCACATTGACGGAATGCATGTGCTTCCTGTTGCGGTAGTGGTGTGCAGTATCCGCAGGGGGCACAAGTGGGACATGTGTGCAGTCGATTGCCCCCAACACGGCCGGGAATCCGGCTATGGCGTAGAAGCCTTGCTTAGTCTCCAGCTGTTCCTGCGCAGTGTTGGGGAAGTGAAGGTACTGGGGTATGAAGCTGATGATGGCATCCAGGACAGGTGTGATGAACTTTGATAGGGCTGGCTGTGAGACCCCTCCGACTCGGGCAGTTGTTGGTTGAAAGGTACAGAGGCCAACATGTGCAGCACTGTGAGCAGCTTTGTCTGCGGAGGGATGTTTGTTCTCCGCTGTGTTGGGGCCGTCAGCCTGTGGGCGATGTGGGTCAGGATGCGTAGGATAGTTGTCCTTTTGAGCCTGTAGTGGGAAATGACTTCCGCGGGCATTAGGTCTGTGAGAGTGGTGTGTTTTCGGTAGGTCTGCTGTCTTACTCTACGCTGCCTCTGTGTTGGTCCGGGGGGGGGCGGATCCAGGTCCTGGGGGTGGTGGCGGTGGGTGTTGTGGCCCTGTTGGGGCTCCGAGCTGCATGTAGAGTAGCTCCATGGCGTCGTTTGTTCTTCGGGTATGGCTGTGTGCGGGACTCCGTTGCCTACTGCAGGTAGACGTCCGTCTTTACACCTGCTTGAGGCAGGTGTTATATACCTGCGGCTACCGCGCCTTATTGCCTGTTTTGTGTTCTTATCGCCGATGTGGCTGGTCGTTGTGAATGTTGAGGTGTGATATTGTCTCGTCTTTTGGCACGGGAACGCCCACTCTGCATCTCATTAGCGATATTTGGGGGGGTCCTCTGTGGCGATGTTTTTTGCGGCTGCTATCGCGGGTATACTGGTGCTGTGGGCTGTTGACACCGGCTTGTGAATGGGAAGGTAAATTTATCACGACTTTGGCTGCGATAAAGTGTTGTTAATTCGGCGATAGCTCCTTGTGAATATGCCCCTCAATTGTTTCGTACAGATTCTAACACACAATTGAAGAGGTGTGGAAGGAACATCCTCCATGGGAAGGTTGTAATGTATGTGATGTAATGTTTAATTAAAATACCTGGTGCACTAACATTAGCTAAGTTCATCTCCTGCCACCCTCTACTCTACTATTCACCGCATTATGGAGGGACAAGAAATCTGGTCTTTTCGCTAACGCTGTAAGAAAAAATCCTCTTCTTCCTACATCCTCTGTGGGCATTGGAAAATCCAAGTTCTGACATATGTGCTGCTGGACTTCAGACAGGAATGCTCCTTAGACATAGTGACCCTTTAATTTACTATTATTTGTGACCAAATGAGGGTCCACAGAGTCCTCCCATCTTTGCTGTTCTGCAGGGGAAAGACCCTCTTTGCTTTAAAAGCTACCTCCTTGTCTTGTTTTATAATTGTTTGGGGCAAAGCTTGTGAAGTGTCATCATTGCTAGATGGCTCGCCCACCAGGTCAACAAGTCAGCGTTCTCGATGGTGTTGCTTATTAGCACACTCTCTTCTGTGCTACCAGTAGATAATATGCCTGCCATGATGAAGAGCAAACACTGCAGGCAGCAGAGAAACTTTTCTCCTAAAATCAGGGCCTCAGGAATTATGTGATTCTGCAGCCACTACATTTTTTGCAAAATTATGGGTTAGCCGCATTTGCCACATAATCCATCATCTGCTGCGAAATATGCAGGTTTTGACAAAAAAATTGTTTATAGCTCAAATGGATCAAAAGTTACTAAAAATGCGGCAATGGGTGTTGCTGAGTAGCGGAAGGCACTTTGGAAAGGTTTACTGCTTACCTTTCAATTATAGGTTCACGGTTCACCTTTCAGCTGCATATTGCTGTATGTGGGTGTTGTACTAATACGGTGAAACCTTTATCCAGAGAGTGTCAACGTGTAAAAAGAACAAAATAATGACCTGATACTATCACAAAATGTTCTGCTTTATGCCACATAATTAGCATTTTCTTCGCGCATAATTTAGTAAAGCCTGCCGCATAATTTGGTCCTCCCTTGCTACATAATTCCAGTGGCCCTGCCTAAGATATCCAGCAATAAACTCCCAGTGTCCAGTTTGGATAACCACCGCCATGACAGAAACAGGCATCAGTGACAGTACGCAGAAAAACAGGCCAGGCACGTACCTGCCAAGCGTAATTAACGCTGAACATGTCGAGGCAGGCCGGAGAGACAAAAGCATCAGAGAGTAACAGCGCTCTGGGTTGGAATCCGCCCAACATCCCAAACAGTGGAGCCGTGAATTACAGAAAAAAACAGATGCCGATATGATAAGAAAACAGACCAATTTATTTTTTGCACGTAGGCCCTCAATAGCAGACCCGATTTTTCAGTCACCAGACTGCAATAGAAGACCCTGCGGGGGCTCGAGCACAGCCACAGGGATGCAATACTAAATAATTATATATTGAAACAAAAAAAAGACAAATACTGCCTCGAAGAAACCGAAATCTGCATTCAAGTCAGGAACAGAACAGGAAGTGAAATCGTTAACTTTCTCCTTTTGTTTAACAGCAGGATGAGGAGTTCATCTAAAATAAGCCCTCTTCTATGTTTAATGTAAAGAAAAAGAATTTCACACATTGAAAGATAACTTAACCCGGAGGGGTAGGGGAGGAAACTCCACTCCGGGCCCAATTCACGACGCCAGGCCTGTGACGAGGGCGCACATGCGTCCCCAAACTCCTGGACTGGATGGTCCGGTTGACGCCTATGCTAGTAATAAATAACCCTGGGCGTAGTTCGCGAAGTAGCGCTTCGCGAAGCTACGCAAAGTGAAGTTCGCACTACGCGAGCTTCGCGTAGCACTACGCGAACTGCGTAGTGCGTGTTCGCAATGATTACACAGTGCCGGATGCTTGTCCGCACTGTGCAATCATTGAAAACGGCATCTTGCACAGTGCGAGCTGTCTTTTACTGCCGCTCGAGTAGATTTTTACTCGAGCGGCAGCTTTCTCAACGCGGACTGGTAGTTTCTCATCGCGAGCGGTCGCGAGCATACGCGACCACTCGCAATGAGAAACCTGACCTCCCCGCGTTGAGAATCTCGCCGGGAGGTTTATTTTCCACGCTCGCGATCGGCAACTTGTGTTGCTGATCGCGAACGAGGAAAAAGTCTCGCCGGGATGTCATTTTGCTTGCTCGCGGTCGCCAACTTGACGTTGAGGACCGCGAGCAAGCAAAAATGACCGCTGCACTACGCTACGCGTGTTTGCACTGTGCTACGTGCAATTCGCGTTGTGCGAAGTAGCGCAAACTTCGCAAACTACGCGAGCGTAGCGTAGTTTTCCGCCCAGGCCTAGTAATAAACCAGTTGCCTCAAATGGAGGCTATAACTGCATATGCCCAAGGCCCTCGTTATAGGATCTGGAGACAAGCCATGAAGTCTGCCCTTTGTCCCCTGACAGGGAGGGCGACTTTCCCATCATGACTTGCGCGGCCACAGGGCATGCACAACCTCTTACCTTGTGAATGGAACCGGTCTAGCAGGAAGCACCGCTTGTTTATCCGGCCTCACCCAGTGCTCGGGGAGTGTCTTGGCTGCTAACAGCGAGATTTATTGTCCCTGGGGAAGATTAGTGCCCCCCCCCGCCTTCTCCAGGGTCAATATTTAGATTTCGAACCATTACAAAGAGGCGTGAATAAACGCCAATATATACCTTTGTAAATCACGAGACACTTTAATCTAAGATAAATATGTATGCTTACTGTTCTTCATTCACCTCTCAACTTTTTCTTTTTGTGTATTTTCCCTCTTTCTTTCTCAGCAGACTCGCTCTCTCTCTCTCCTTTCTTCTCTCTCTCCTCTCTCTCTCCTTTCTTCTTTCTCTCTCTCTCCTTTCTTCTCTCTCTCTCCCCTCCTTTCTTCTCTCTCTCCTTTCTTCTCTCTCTCCTGTCTTCTCTCTCTCATCTCATCTCTCTCTCCTTTCTTCTCTCCTTTCTTCTCTCTCTCTCTCCCTCCTTTCTTCTCTCTCTCTCTCTCCTTTGTTCTCTCTCTCCTTTCTTCTCTCTCTCCTTTCATCTCTCTCTCCTTTCTTCTCTCTCTCTCCTTTCTTCTCTCCTTTCTTCTCTCTCTCTCTCCTTTCTTCTCTCTCTCTCGGGGCATATTTACAAGGGCTTTATCTCCGCTTTTTTGGCTTTTAAAGCCAAAAAAGCGGAGATAAAACTATCGCCCTATTAACAAGAGGGTGCTAACATGCATTAGCGCATGTTAGCATCCTTTTACCCGACGCCTCCCTTTGTATCTCTAATGAGATGCAAAGTGGGCGTCACTGGGCAGTACAACCTTGTAAATTTCGCTGATGTGCACATCGCGGTATTTACAAGGCTGCCAACGCATTTTAGCAGACGTTAGTTTTGGGCGAAAACCGCTGTTTTCGCCGAAAACTAACGTCTGCTAAAATGCAGACTTAGGCATACCTAATATGGGGTGGATTGTGCTGATACGACCACAGGGTCGTATCAGCAAGGTTATCGTCGTTTTGCAGGAACATTCCTGGAAAACCAGCAATGTTCCCTGCAAAACGGCGATTTCCCCGCTATCGCTGGTTATTATATCGCCCTGGGGAAATGCGTTGTAAATAACGCGCTAACAGGGCGATATAATTTAGTTGGTGTCCTCTGCTGTCCTGGATGATAATCATGCCCACCCTTTGACCCAGTGACATCATATGAACATTGGATCTGAGTCCTCCAACGAAGTGATGTCACACGGCCATGATCCTGATGACATCACATGATTGACATTGCTGATGTTAAGATTCCCTTAAGGACACAACTACGGGGCTTATAACGAGTCTGGTGGTCCACGGACCTCCAGACTCGTGGGGGCGTGGTGGTGGTAGTCTTCCGACCGCCATATTATGACCAGTGTGGTAGGGCTGCCCTGGGGCTACCGCAACCGCCAGCGATCTGAGATCCCTGGTGATGGCGCGGCAGTCTTGAGGCCGCAATATGCTTGGCAGGGCCGCACTGCCACACTTTTCATGTTGGTGCGACCGCCATGAAAAGTGTGGCCCCCTGGTGCCTCATGCCATGTGGGGGCACACAGGGGGGGCACAAAATGTACCCCCCTGTGTGCATGCACACCAGTACCTGCACGGCATGGACTGCAGCTGTCCATGTCGTGCAGGTACTACCTTTGATGTTCCCATGACAGTGCCTATTTCATAGGCAGCACCCTGGGAACGCCAAAGAACCACCCACCAGACAGGAGAAATGTCCTAATCCGGTGGGCGGTTCCTTAACAGGTTTGGCGGTGCGGGAGCAGGACGGTCCTGCTTCCGCACCGCCCTATTCAACTACACAACAATAACTATCTAGATAAAAGTCCACTTTATATACCACCTATATCTTAGATAGTGTGCTGACATGATAGGCCCATTACAATTGTTTTCTTGAATGAAAAATTGTGTTAGTTCGAAGAGGATAATTTGGTTTACCCTATTGCACATCAAACACTGCACACACTTCAACTGTTACCGCTAGCAATTGTGATTGGTTAGACAAATTGCAAGCCTTCCTCCCATCACCTTTTGTGTGTTTGATGTAAATCCCTAACTGGCCAACGGTACGTCCAACATGGGTACCTTTCTCACTGTGCCACTGGAACCAAGCTGCACCTGACTGAAGAGCCCTCAACAGGCCGAAACCAGTCTTAGGTTGCTTGTGTTCTGGTTCAGAGAGGACCCTGCTTTGCATTTTCAGGCTGGACTGTTCCTATTGGAGCAGGGCCATGACTAATTTGCATATGGCTTGGTCGAATTTGAGGAGTCACAGTGGGTAACAGAAGGATGGGTTGAAATGATGCACCCAAACCATTACCACTGGTAAGACAAATTGCAAGTATTCCACCCACCACCTTTTCTATGTTTGATGTGACACCCTAAGAAGCCAATGGTATGCCCAAAAGTGAATCCCTAGCTCAGTGTGTCACTGGAACCAAGCTGCACTCAACTTAAGAGGCGCAATCAGGCCGAAACCAGCCTTGGGTTGCTTGTGTTCTGGTTCAGGCAGGACCTAGTTTGGCAGTTAGAGCTGGACTGTTTATGGTTAAATTGGAGCAGAAGTAAGACTGGTTTGCATATGGCTGGGTCTAGTCTGAGCTGGCAAGGTGAGCAAAAGACGGATGTGTTGAATTGCTACCCAAGCAATGGCCGGTGTTTACAGAAAATGGAAGCATTTCTTCCATCACTGTTGTGTGTTTGATAATCCCCTAGTGTACATCCAGGGCCACTGGAATTATGTGATTGTACAGCAATGAGGATTTTCGTGTAGCTATGGATTTGGCACATTTGCCACATGATGCATTATCTGCCGCATAATTGGCAGTTTTTAACAAAAAAAAAACGGTTCGAAAGTTACTAAATATGCGCTAACACATGCTGCTGCGCAGTGGAAGGCCCTGTGCAAAGCTGGATTGGTCACCTTTCTGTTGCTTATTGCTATATTTGGATGTTAAACTGGTACTAATGAGGTGCAACCAATGCCCAGAGAGTGTTGCCAAGTTTAAAAATGTCAAAATCATGAAGTAATACTATTACAAAATGTGCTGCTTTATGCCGCATAATTAGGAGATGAATAACTATCTTCATTGTGATAATCCCAAAAGATATCCAGATACCAATGAGTCAAAAGTAATCTGCAACCTACAAGACTTGTTTGTTTTCAACAGGAACGTGCTCGGTTAAGTTTTACAAGCAAGCCTGAAAGGTTCCATGGGCTTGCATAAGTCCCTGCTTCACAGCAGTGCTTAATTTGTAAAACAATAAGTGCCAGGGCGCTTGTCGGGAGGCCACCACAGCTTGCACCACCCATTGCTACTGCTAGCACTGCCAATGATAGTACTAACGCAACTACTAACCATTGTAAAAAAAAAAAAAAAAAACATTGCACTGTCAATTCAGACTGTTCGAGGCCCAAAAAGCTATTTTAATGGGTTTTGCGGCAGGTATTCATTGTTTTTAATGTAGATTGAATTAAAAAACAACTATTGTTCTGCTCATCTTTAAATTACACAAACAGTGCCACCAGATGGCAGCTGTCATTTGTGCCGATATTGACAATTAAGTGCTGGTGCCGAGCACCGGAAACCACTGTCTCAAATTAAGCGCTGCTTCACAGTAGCCATCAACATTTTTTCTGATGCATACGGTAAAATAGAATCAGCATTATCAAAGTCAATGAGTCTGTTGCATTTCTAATTAGAAGTCATTCCTATTGGCTTTGCTAGGGATGTCTGGAATTTGCATTTTAGCAGTGATCCAGCGGCCGGTAACATGGTAGATGGCGGGTGCACTGAATATAACCAGTGCCACGCACCACGAGCAAAGGAACTGCAAGGGACAGGAGACGCAGAGCGAATGGAATGTGATTGCTAGGGATGCCAAAGGTTTCACTCCTCTAATGAAAACCATTAGAGGAACATGTTTTTGGCGTCCCTAGAAATTCATTCACTTTTCAGTAAAGCGAACCAACGTGTCTTGCATTGAAAAAATGGACAAAAAGGATTGCTTTTTGTATATTATACATGGATTCGATAAAGAATTAAGGCCCAGATTCATCAAGGGCTTGCGTTGCCCTTGCGTCAGGCAAGGCGTCACAAGGCAAGGCACTTGCATTGCTCTGTGCGGCATAGTAAATCTGGAGTAACGCACAGCAACTCAAGTCGCTGCCTTGTGTTACTCTGTGAGGGGAAGGCAATGCATGGGAGGAGCGCGGGTGTTCCCACACATCCACTCATGGTTTTTGGCGCATTCCCAGATTTGCGAAGACTAGTACACCTGGGAGTGCATCAAAATGCTGCGCCTTCCCAGGTGAGGTGCCTTGAGGAGAAATATGTTTATTTCTCCTCGTTATTTCTTCTTTCTACCTGTGCTGCTTTCTGCAGCACACGTGGAAAGGAATGAGATCCCAACGAGTGCCAAGTCAAACTTGTAGAACTCCACCCAACAGCATCTATCCTGAAACTACTTAAAGATGATGTTTTAAGGATGAAATCGAACAAGTGTCCATTTGAGCCAGAGTTACAGTGCATTGGGTTGAGTGCCTCTCTTTACTACAAAATGCAATCCAAGATCAATCGGATGGAGTGATCAAAGCACCGAGAGAAGAATTGCAAGAGGGTTTTTAATCTGGTGCAGGGCCAGACTGGGAATGCAAACCAGCCCTGGCAATTAAGTCGGACGGGGGAGGGGGGAGAGGTGTGGGGGGTTGCTGATGGGAAACACTGCTGCATTTGGTACAGGGGGATGATATTGCAGCACAGCTGAAAAACCGGCACGCTGTACCAGAAACAGCCGCCACTGGTCCAAAACCGTCCCCCACCCTTCTGGCCAACCGGGAAACCGCCTGATGCCCGCTACGGCCAATCCAGCCCTGATCTGGTGTCACCATGTATTCTGAGGTTTATCCTTATGAATGGAGGAAACCCCACTGATAGGTGCCTTCATCTTTATCCCTAATTCAGAGCACCTGCAGCCCAGCCACGTGCCACAAGGTTTGTGGGAGCCACCATGGTGTGCCGAGTTGTATGATAACGTCAGTCTGCAGACTTGATTTGTCGGGTATCATTGCTCAGCTGAGGTACTAGGTCTTGTGCTAAGCTGGTTTGCTAAGCATTTACGGGTTGGCGTTCTGCATTAGGTTGCTGGATCAGTGGGCTTGGTTGATGTGTGGTGACAAGCTGGTTCTGCGTCTTATGTAGATGGGATGAGTCTATGCGTTTTGTTCCTCTGCTAGGTCAACGTGACCGGTCAGAGTGATAAAGTGGTGTGCTTGGTCATATGCTAGGCCAGTGTGCTTGGTGTTGGTTCTGGGTCAATGCTCTACATCAGTGTGCTCAGTGAGTGTACTGGGTTGATTGCTAGTGTGGCTTGCTAGGCTGGTGTATATGTCAGCATGGATAGTTGGTGTTTGGAGTTGGGGTACTAGGACTGCGTGCTTGGTTGGTGTGATGATGATCTGATGTACATATAGTATCTCCCTCATCATTGTCTTGTATTTTACGCGTCTTAGTGGCGTCTCCCTGACATTACGTACTAATGATGTTTACTTCCAGAATGTTGGAAGGCTTGAAGAACCTGTTGGTGTTCAAAGAGAGAAACCTCTTGATCTAGCTGTGGTTTGGTGTCTTATCGCTCAATCCTCTCCATAGCTCGGCATTCCTGTGTTCATTGGAGAAGATCTCACATTATGGTGTTGATGTGCCGAGTTGGTATGTTGGGTTTGTGTACCATTCCAGTGGTCCCAGTTATCTAGCTTGGTTGGAATGATAATGGCAGTGTGCTCACTCAGAATGCTACATACGTGTCCTCAGTCATTGTGCTGTCATTTGGCAGGGTTGGGATCCATCTTAGGTGTGCTTGATCAGAGGTTTTGAATCCAGTGCTAGTTTGTTTACACGTGCTAGGTTGGTGTGCTGGCTTGGTGTGTGTTGTTTTTAAGTGTTCGGTCCCTGTGCGGGGTTCTAATGTTTCATGGTTGTGCTGTGTTTTTGGGAAGGGTCAGTGTGCGGTTTGCTATGCCTGTATGCTAGGTATGTGTGGTGGTTTGGTGTGCGTATATAATATTCTGTTTTTTCCTTGCTTAGTTAGTTGGGGTGATGTGCTGGATCGCGCAGTAGGTCCAGTGCTTTATTTGTGAAGCGGTCGCAGATGGTAGAAAACTACACCCTTTTTTGGGGGACAGGGACTTATATTTCATCATTAGATTTTGTTCCCAAAGCAAGAGTGAGAAATGCAGAAAGGAAGAAAGAGAACAAGCATTGGCATAGCCAATAGGTCTCGCTTTTGGGACCTTATAAGTATTTAGTTATGCAGCACAACATCCTTGGTGCAACAACATCAACTGTTGCATGGCTAAACACTTATAAGATCCCAAAGGCGAGACCTATTGGCTATGCCCAACTTACCCATGCACTGAAAAGTGCCCTGACTGTTATGCACCTTTGGAGGGCCGGGGGGCGCCACATGGAGGGCACTTGCAAAATGAGCCGTTATGTGGCCTGTTCAGTGATCACACGGAGCAGGAGGTAAGCCCTTTAAGTTCTCTCATTAAGGGCCACTCATACATCGGCTCAATCCATCAGCATACACAAGATCTATACAGACTTCTGGCTCACAATGAATTGAGATGGCCATCAATTTACACATGCAGTTTCCAATTGGGTTGAGTGAAATAAACTCAAGTTCTAGGCTCTTGCACCCACTAAACTTTCGCATTACACAGTCAAGCAGGGATTGAGTGTAAACTCTTTTGAAGGAAATGACTTTCACTGTAGGGATATAGGGTCACCTGACTGATGTGGAAATCACATTCACTGCGGGTGGTTAAACAGCTCTCCTTTTAGAACCAACCCTCTAGCAAAAACATTTTCCTACAAAAAAAATGATAGGCAGGCAGATGAAGGGATGACTGGAGTATGCTTATCTTCCAGGACAGGTAACATCAATACACACAAGCAAGAAGGAAACAAAAGAGTACTAAAGAAATGCTGCACTGTAAGAGGTTGATAAGATACCTGGATAAATATCAGGTTTAAGATTCCCTTATGCAGCAAAGCAACTTTGCCAATTCTACAACAGGTTTGATTAATTTTTGACCAATTGTGGAAACGTTTTTAAATGTTTTCCTTGGGGTTTAAGCACTTTCATGGAGCTAGAAGAGTAAAGCACAGCACTAAAACTGAATGCAGGAGTGGAGAAGGATTGAGGGTGAACATCTTGAATAACTGCAGCAATAGAATCCAGGATGTGAAGAAAGGAGTTTAGGGGATAATTGGAAGTGGCAAGTTTATATAGTGCCATAGGTGTCACTATTTTTCTCCCCCATTTTCAATGTTCTTAATTGGCGCATAACTAAAACATGCACTGCTGCAAGAAAGTGCAAAAAAATTATGCAGAAAAAAAGAAAGGTTGGATCCATTTTAGATATGGCTTTCATTCTCCTCAGTTCTCCAAACATTTAAATACCACTGACACCTATCACCAACTTAGAAGTACTGTTGGGTAGAAAATGGCACCTGTATGTTTAAAAGGGCATATGCATGAATCTCCTGGATATGGATAAATGTAGAAAACCAACATGGCCCAGTGAGCCTCTGAAGTCAGAGGAGAGCCTGTGGACTGTCTCAGGGCATGTGGGCTGAGTAGGCGAGACCTAAAAACTACTGTAATACTCCAGCTAGCTAAGTTTTCGTTTCTCGCTCCCTAGCGCCCCCAGTGCACCCACTCTGACCACACACATGACGTCAGGCACTGTGCATGACAACGCTGGGGTTACCACTGAAGCTACAAACAATACACCCGTTGTGTGACCATTTGCATGTGAATGGAGGTGATGCGTGCATTCTCCCAGATAAAATTACTATTTTCAATATGTTTCACTTCAATGACGCACGTGTTTATTATGTATGGATCCGATGCAGGAATATCTGTAAACTGACAATGCTGTTTTGCTGATGTAGTATCTTGGGCGGTGCCACTGATGAGGTCATCTGTGACATCACATGTGAGCTCAAGAGCCTTGCATTCCGGGAGTGAGGAGTTAGCTCACAATATTTGGGCAATTTCAGAAGATTTAAGTTGCGGTCTTCAACTGGAGATTTGTTATGCTTTATTCTGAAACGTTAGTAGAAAACCACAAATTTCCTTAACAAAAGTCTCGTCCATGACTTTCTGATACATCAGAGAACTTTAATTATACAACGTAAAGTCACAATTTCATATTGACACTTAAACACACCCAACATGCAGATAACTCGATGAAAGGGTTATGAAACTTTAACGAACACATATTTTTTCACTCTTACCAAATTTTTTTACGTAATCTCTAAAATTTCCAAACTCATCAATACACCCACCAACAATGACACTGCTGGTAACCCACACAGCAATAAGACACAAAACTGGCAGGGCGTATGTAGTGTTTTTACCCTAACCACGCTGTTGTTATGCAGCCACTCGGAGCACCGCCTGTAGTAATGAAGCGCTCCTATTCCTGTGAGGGGGGTAAATAACGTGGTAGTTGTATCCCTGGCGTTGACACAAAGATTATCAAAATGCACATGGCTTTGCCACTGGGGGTATAACCCCATGCTTTGAATGGGCCGGTACCCTCGATCACTGGGTACCTGAACCCCTCTAACTTGCAAGGGAGAGAACCAGCACTTCTCAGCAGAGGTTCAGTTCTTTTAATTGGAGAGTACCTCTGCTTCTCTGTAGCAAACGGGCAGTCTGGGGTAGTGAGTAGCTATGCTTTTATACTTATATTTCCAACACTGTATACATCCTGCACATCTAGACAGTGCTTGAAATAGAAAAATGGAAGTGCAGGTACCCCGTACCTCCTTGTTTCTGAGAAGTGCCGGCACTCTCCAATTAAAAGTATTACGTCACTCTTGAGAAGTGAAGGTACGCTCTCTCTCAAAATAAAAATGTGCTGGTACTCCAAACCGGACAGTACCAGCCCAATTAAAGCACTGCGTCTAGAGCTGTACAGGACCCACTTGCTGCTTTCTGGGCAAAAGCTGCCGTTCCAACGTCATTGCTAATTACACTATTGATTTCCAACCATCAGACCATAGGACAGGGAAGGAAAGCCGAGACCGCGTCTTACCCTCGCTCAGACCGACAGTCACAAGAATCCGTAGCTCATCTCCTGCCTTCGACTAGACATGCTCGATCCCAGGTTACGATTTCAGATCAATATGCTAGCGCCACTTCATGACCATTTTTCCTCCTCTTACTATAATTTACAGGAAATATTTAGTTACCATTTAAAATAGTGCTTGGAGTCCATGAAAGCCGCGGTCCGGAGAAAGAAATGACCCAAAGCAGCGTGTACTGGTCAGCATATGGGGTCCAAACTGCCGCAGTATGGAACGCATTTCCTCTCCACAGCTTTTTTTCCAGGCCATCTGTGCTGTGTGTCTCGGATGTCCGTTGTCAGATAGCGCCATGAAGCCGTTCGGTATTCGAGCGCTTGATAAAGTGAATCTTGAGCCGCTGTGCAGCCTCAGCTCCACAGAAGCCTGGCATACAGCACAATGATCCTTCTCGGAGCTAGCAATTAAAGTTATTGGATCTGAAAGCAGCGAACTGTAGGTTAACTTTGACTTTCAGTTCTCATACAAGGCGGCTTTATCCCTCGGCCTCATTAGACTCTCGGTTGTGGCCTCTGACGTCGGCAGCTGGGAGGCAGATTTGGGGTTAAAGAAGTGGGAGGGGTGGGGGGAGTGCGATTCCCTTGCGGGAGCGAGCGGCGCCAGGAGCGATAATTGCTACCATATGGCGCCAGCTGCTCGCTCCCGCAAGTGAATCGCCAAACGTGCACGCGTTGCCATTGAAGGCAATGGAACGCGTGCACGTTTTTGGCTGAAAAGCCGAATCGATTACAAAAGGTCTTTTTGCCTATGCAGCGCATGCGCGCTGCGTAGGCGAGACCTAAAAATAGGAAAACAGTGGCAAATGAAGAAAGCAGGGAAGAAAAATAACCTGCAAAAATAAGATAAAGCGACAATGTAGAATGCTGGAGGAGGCATGCGGTGAAATAAAGACTAGCTTCAATGGCTTTCAGCACCATATAAAAATGGGCCCCTAAGAAAAGCTTTGGGCCCCTGAACCTATGTGTTTACAAATGAAGTATTGGGTGGGTCGATGTAGTGATTGACTGCGCTAGGTCAGCCTCCCGAGGCAATGTATTAGGTCAGTGAGTGTCGTACCAGAATGCAGACTTTTATATGTCGACCTGTCAGATATTGACTTGCACAAGATTGTCAAGGTATGCAGGTCAATATCTTACACTCTCTATTGATGCAATTCAATATTTTCATATTTTGGGATACAACTGGCCAGTTTGCTAGGGCGGTGTTTTGGTTTGGTTTGCTTCTTTAGTGTGCATGGCCCGTATTTTGGGTCAAGGCATTGTTCGATGTGTTGAATCTTTGTGCTCAGGCAGGTTGCTTGGTTGTGGCTCTATGAACTAGTTTGTTTGTTAGGGAATGTGTTATGTTGATGTGCTGGGTCCTGGTGATTGGTAGGTGTGCTGTGTCAGTGTACTGGGTCGATGTGCAAGGTCAGTGTCCTTGGCTGTGTGCTTAGTAGTTGTTATGGGTTAGGGTAATGGTTGAGCATGCTGAGTTATTGCTGGATCATTGTGTTGAGTCGCTGTGGGGCTATTGTGGTGGGTCGTTGTGGGGCTATTGTGGTGGGTCGTTGTAGTAGGTAAGCGTGCATGGTCCTGATCAAAGCTTAGGGTCAGTGCTATTATAGTGTGTTATCATATGTGATTCGTCAGTGATATAGATAAGTGTCCAGGCCGGGTGTCATTGGTTAACTGTGCGGTCTGTGTGCCGGGTCAGTATGCTTGGACAGTGTGGTGGGTTGTCTGTACCAGCTGGAAGGAGCTGTTTCTCTGACACACAGTTAATCATCCTATGTGGTGCCTTTTGGTAAACAGAAAACAGTATGCATGAAGTCAGGGATACTCAATCTAAGATAGTGCACTTCCACCAGAACAACATGTATCTGAGAGGTTTATATTGCAGCGATGTGAATCATTCGGCTCTAATGTTACTGCTATCCTGAAATGCTCCATAGAAAAAGTAGATGAAAAGAAAGATACAAAAGGGCACAGTGTCAAGACAACAGGAAGTAGAAGGTGATTGCATGAAGTATGAGAGGAAAGGCGCAAGTTAAGGATGGTAAATGGCGGATTCAGACTGTGAGTACAGAAGCATTACAAAGCAAGAAAGAGTAAGAAGAGAGAGTGAAAGAAGGGGAAGTAAAATCAGTGGCACTAGGGACAAAGAAGCACGGCAGAGGAAAGGAAAAGAGGAACATGGTAACCAAGCATTGGCGAAGCCAATAGGTCTCACCTATGTGGGAGCTTTGGGCTTTGCCAATGTCTTATAGCCATGTTGTACAGCAGGGCTAAAACTTAGTGGTGTGGCGCAGTGTAGAGTGGCATAGAGGAAAGTGGCATAGAGGAGAGTAAAGTAGAGTGCCATAGAGAGGAGTGGCAGAGAGTGCCATGGAGTGAAGTGGCGTAGAATGGAGTGGCGTAGAGTGGAGTGGCATATGAGAGAGTGTCATAGAATACACAGAGTAGAGTGGTGTAGAGTTGAGTGGTGTACATTAAAGTGGCGTACAGTAAAGTAGCGTAGAGTAGAGTGGCATAGAGTTGTGTGCTATAACATATAGTGGCATAGACTGGAGTGTTGTGGCATAGAGTAGAGTGGAGTGGCATAGAGTAGGGTGAGGCAGAGTGAGGCAAAGTGGAATGGAATGGTGTAGGAAAGAGTGACTACAGTGGAGTGGAGTGGAGTAGAGTGTCGAGGAGGGGCATAGAGTGGCATAAAGTTGAGTGGCATACAGTGGAGTGGCATAGATTACAGTGGCATAGAGTAGTGGTATAGAGTACTATAGAGTGGCTTTGTGTGGCTTGGAGTGACGTAGAGTGCAGTGGCAGAGTAGAGTGGTGTAGAGTGGTGTGGGATAGAGTGGCATAGAGTGGAGTAGAGTAGAGTGGCATAGAGTAGAGTGGTGTGGAGTGGCGTAGAGTGGGGTGGAGTGGAGTAGAGAGGCATGGAGTAAAGTGCCGTGGAGTAGAGTATCACAGAACAGAGTGAAGTGGTGTAGAGTTGAGTGGCATAGAGTAGAGTGGTGTGGAGTGGCGTAGAGTGGGGTGGAGTGGAGTAGAGAGGCATGGAGTAAAGTGCCGTGGAGTAGAGTATCACAGAACAGAGTGGAGTGGTGTAGAGTTGAGTGGCATAGAGTAGAGTGACATAGAGTAGAGTGTTGAGAGTCATTGTGTGGAGTGGCGTAGAGTGGAGTGGAGTAGAATGGCCTAGAGTAGAGTGGTGTGAAGTGGAGTGAAATATTTTGGCTACAATATGAGGGTAGCACAATATTCTGTGCTCGATATTCTGGACCCACACCAGCTATGCAAGTCTGGACAGACATGCTGAAATATAGTATCAGTTATCTCATAGCAATTAAAGATACAAGACCTGCCCATCCCCTTGTTTTTTTAGTTTTAAGTGGGAAGCGTGGGGAGAAAGAGATTTGTTTTTCTGCTTCCATCCGGATCAGGATGGGAGTCCTTTGGTACATTTTAACGGGCAACTTTCTCCTTTGATTTGAAAAAGCACCCAAACATCTCATGACGTTGGTGTTCATGCTCCTGAAGCAGCAGTGCACATGGACAATATTTTCCTTTTGTTCAGCGAACCCAGAGCTGGTGAAAAAGGGTAAGAAAGGGCACAGAGATTATAGGACAAGGCAGTAGCGTGGCTGTACCTACTGCCACCCGGGGCGGACCCTAAGTTTGCCGCCCATTGCAGGTAAGAGCGGGGGGCGACGCGACAGATGAATCATTCCGGGGCGGGGAGGGGAGGGGTCTGGCAGCTGACGGACGACTTGTTCTCAGCAGGCAGGGGATAGTGGTAGTCGACAGACATGTCTTGCTCACCTCTGCCACCCCCAAAAACAGTGCCGCCGAGGGCAGACCGCCTCCCCTGTCCCCCTAGTTACGCCACTGGGACAAGAGCAGGCCTAAGACAAAGTACATTTAAATAGTTCACAATCTAAAATGATCTCTCAGTTTCAGGATTCTGACATATTTTAACAATAAAACTGTATCCCTACTGTAGTGCATAGGGAAAGCTATCTGAGGGTCCCAGTTCTAGACTGTCACTGAGTCCCACAGATCATGTTGAGGGGCGGTGACAGAGCTATGCGCGGTGATCAATGATGAAATGGCTGGACTGTTGCATGTCAAGAATGAGATGCATAGTATTACAAGACACATCAAGCCAAGGACATTTCTTTTAAAATCATGGTTTTCAGATGTCATAGTGCAATGTGATCAATTGAATAAAACCAAGACTACAAGTCCCAGACCGCACTAAAGGGTTGAATGCCACCCGTGTTTGGCACGCAAGTGTTCCAGCAAGCTGAAGTCAGGTCGTAAATACAGAGAAGCATTTTAGAGCCCAGTGCTCCCTGTGCTTTAAAAGCTGTGTTGTTGCTGGTGAGGACCTAAGTGCCAGAATTGTGCTGCAGGACAGGATCAAGGGGCATTAACAGAGATACCAGGGCTTGTAATAACAGCACTGTAACATCAGAAGGTAGTAAAGGTTATTAGAACATTGGAATGTTTAGCACTCTATTGAAGACACTGGAGTGCTACGGGCTTCTAATGGCCGGTAGAAGCCCGGAGAGCAACATTCCAATTTTTTTAAATTTCACAGCTGTTGCTGTGAACAATGCCTCTTGGTGCCCGAGGCGCCGTGAGACCTTTGTGTTTACAAATTAGAACATTCTGCCCTCAGGGGAGAAATGTTCTAATAGCCTTAAAGCCCTCCGTAGCGGGCTCAACCGGCCATTACAGGCCCGTTACCTAATTAAAGGCCCACGCCTTCGGCTTGGATCTTTACTGGTGGAGCGGGCCTTTAATGGCCGGTAGAGTCCGCTGCATCAGGCTCTAAGGCTATAATATTAAGTGCTTTTTCTGTGTTCCAAAAACGTAATGTCCGTACTTATATGGGCCAGGATTGACAGATCTGTGTGCTCCCTAGGCTGGAAAATCAGCAGTGCTACATGGTTTCATGTGTGATAAATGCATATTACATGCAAGCCAGGCCTGATTGTATGCCAACACAAGTGCATTAACACATTAGAGAACGTATGGGAGGCACAGGGTTCAGAAAGCCCACTAATGTCCTTATTTACAATTTGGCAGATGGGATACTCCAAAACAAATATGGCAGATAATCCGTCCCTCGGGTTACAAGTGCCATAGGTTATAATGCACTTGTAATACAGTGGACAGGGCATTTGTCAAGTTTATGACAGGGTATCCCAAATGCCAAGCTCAAATTAAGGGCCTAACTCTGAATGGTGTTGCTAAAAAATGCGTGCTCAATAGCCGTCCATGTTGTCTTTTAACATTCAAACTAACACGGAAGAGAAGAACATTTTCCACTTCTCTGGTGTGCAATATAATTGTGTCTGCATAAAACAGTGACATTGTAGAGTTCCAACATGAAAGGAAGAAGAAAAGTAGCATTAGTTTATGTCATTTTCACACACTTCTGCAAAGAGGCATTGTTAGCACATCAAAGTTGCAACGTTGGAGCCAAGCAGAAACAACTCCTCCTCATTCCAAAAGAAATCATCTATAGTAAAGGTATGAAAAATACCACTACATGGGCAGGGCTAACAGTGGCGGCTGCTCGCATTTCAAAGTGGTGGGGCAGCGGAGGCAGGGGGGAATACAAAAAAAAGCACAGAAGACATAATTAAAAAATATAAAGTTGTACATAGCTGCCGCTCCGTCGACCACTGCCTTGCTCCTCTCTCCCGACCCTCGACACTGGCAGTCCAGGGCTGGTGCACACTGCGCAGGCTCCCAGATGCCAATCTCGCTGCTTCTCTCATACTGGGAATACTATTACTAAGCATGAGAGAAGCACTGGGATTGGTCTGAGCGGCCTGGTTTGGCAATCAGACAGTGCCTGGGAGCCTGGGACTGTTCTTCACCCGGCTTTGTAACACAGCCTGGGTTGGAGAAAGGCTAAGTGCACATGTCGGTTTGGCCGTCCTAAGACAGCTGTCCTAAGACAACCGTCCAAACCGGCACGCGCACGTAGCAGTGCCCATTACTCCTCCCTAAAGCTGAGGATGGCCCGACCCGGCTGGCTCTGGCTCAGTGAAAAATAAAATGATAATAAAAATGTTTTATAATCATTTTATTTTTCACGTTTGCCTCTGCTGGCTTTCAGCAGTGGGGCGATGCTCCTCCGCCATAACGGAGGAGCCACCCCTGAGGACTAGACACATGGACTGGTCGCTGAGAGCAGATGACCTAAAGCTGGGTTTACTGACACGATGGCAGAGAACTGTGCGGACAAACCATTCATGACTTGGCATAATACATCTTAGCAAAACAACACAGCCATATAGTTAGATGACTAACAAGATTTTGAAGATATCTGGGTAGAGAATAAACAGTTAAGGGATATGTGGTGAAAATATGATTGGGACTAACATTTGCCCTAATTTAAATAACAACTGCTGAGTTGTTTACGATAATTATTATCATTCTGCTACATATGATTGTACACATATTATGCATAATATACGAGTTTACATGGTAAAATATCAACCATAGTGTGTGTTAACTGATGTTGGGTACCTGGGCGGTGCTTCATTGCAGATAAGATATTCTCTGACAGGTTTGTCTGGCTCCTAACACTCTCCGTCTAACAGAGTGTAACTCACTATACAGATGTGTGAGCAACCCAGCCAGTTCTCTTTTTCTCTGAAAATGGCCCTTATACTTTTGGGGCTGTTAGGATCTATAAGGTGTGACCCCCAATAATTCTGGGGTGATCATAAAAGTATGATCATTTAAATGCAATGAATAATTTTTGGGGGGAAACTTTATGAAACTTCAAGTGGTGAAATGCCAGGAGTTGCTGCAGGCGAGGACAGAGGTGCATCTGTTGAGTTAGAATGTCAATATTCTTTTGGGGCATAAGATGTGTGGCTGCAAAGAATGATTGGTGTGTTTTAAAGAAGTGTATGTACCTCTACTTCTGTAATTGCAAGGAGTATTGCAAATCTGGAGTTGGATTATTGCTATTGCTATTTGACCCATTACAAGCATGAATTTGGCAATGTGTGGAGTGATCCAAGTGCTGTAATAATAGCACTGGCAGCATAGCGGGACTGAGGTGCAAAGGTATAGCTCTACGTATAAGTATCTGATTTCCATTGGAGTGGATACTGCTCTTTATAACTATAACTATGATTTTTTTGAAACAAACTTTATTGGGATTTTGTTTTTCTTTACTGTACTTTCGTTGTACATGAGTCGTGATATGCAGTGTAACTGCACAGTAACATTTCCTATGACTTATAAGGCCTGTTACATACATGATTACGTCCTCAAACTCGTGTGTTTCAGAAGAATGCTTCATACATTAACTGATGTGGGTCTAAGCTCTCCTGCAGTATATTACACAGGTCCCTTATAAGAATTATTACACTAAATCAACACCCTCTTGCCCCTCCCACCACCCTTCTAACACCCACCCTCCTCCCGTAACTGGTTCTGGCATACATTACATTAACTTTATCAGACAACTCCATACAGTGCAATTACTCTGTATACAATTCTTGACCGCACTGCACCTTCTGTAACCACCATGGGTTACTGTTCTTCTTGTCATACTGTCGTAGGTGTTATTGGGTATTTGGAACTGTGGGAACATCGTCCAGGTTGGTATTTTTATAGGCTTCCACCATTGCATCCCAGTCCAAGGATATTGGATTTTTCCGGAGGCCGCGGGCCTCTTCTCTGCGCAATGCCGCGCTTTCAGCTCCTGCCCACCTAAGCAATTCGTTATGCCACATAGATGTAGTGGGGGCTCTGGCTGACTTCCAGCGCATAGTGATCGATCTCTTTGCGACTATAAGCGCCAAATCTAAAAAGCGTAGTTGTACCTTGTGTGTTTTCGTCCGCCTACAAACTCCTAGTAGGTACTCTAGTGCTGTGTCCCCCATGGACAGGTGCGTGACATCCTCTATCTTTTGTTTGACCCCCCTCCAGAACTCCACTAGGCCCGTGCATGCCCATAACATATGTAGGAGGTCTGCTTCCGGTAGTTTACATCGGGGGCATTGTTGTGTCATTTCGGGGTACATTCTGTGTAGTCTACGCGGAGTCAGGTAGGCCCTGTGTACTATCATGCATTGGATAAACTTGAACTTGGCATTACGCTGTATTTTCCGCGGATATTCCAATATGTTACTCCATTCTTTATCCGTTAAGTCCCATCCCAGATCTGCTACCCATTGCGCCCTTGTGAGATCTAACTGAACCCGGGCATGTGTGCGGATGCTAAGGTAGAGCCATTTGACTAAGTGGCTTCCACGCCCCATGCAATAGAGCGATTTTATAAGCGCTTTTGATTGGGGTTCTTCCCTCTGTGGAGCCCAGTGTCTTTTAACATAGTGGACTAGGGCGGCATGTGTCACGTATAATGTGGTAGGCGCTCCCGTAATGCATGTAAAGGTGTCATGATCCAGAAGTGTCCCATCGCCAAAGAGCGCCCCAATAGTCTCCACCCCCGCATCCGTCCAGGGTTCAAGTGCCCGCTGCGTCAGCCTGCCAGTCGCCAATGGTATCCCTACTAGAGGGATGTTGTCGGCATACCCGCCAACCTTAGAAGTGTATCGCAGCGCTTTTCCACAGCAGTGGAGTGCTGTGTTTAGGAGGTATGGTAGTCCTGGGGGTATTTTGCTATGTGGTAGCAATAAGGTGTGAAGCGTCCCTTGCTCAATGTGCCTGGTGCTATAATCGATCTCTTGTATGTTGCGGCCCGCCGTCCAGTATGATATCCATTGTACTTGGCATGCATAGTAATAAGCCCTGAAATCTGGCGCCCCTAATCCGCCCTCCCGTGTGTTGATTTGGAGTTTCTTAAGGCTTATCCGGCGTCGACCCTTGCCCCATATTAAATCTATGAGGATAGTATCTAATGTATTAAAGATTGTTGCAGGGAGGAGTACCGGTAAGTTCGTAAAATAATACAAAAGGCGGGGAAGTACCACCATCTTAGATAAAGCCACGCGTCCCATTGCCGATAAAGGCAACGTAGTCCAGAAAGCTACCTGCGAACGTATTCCACAAATTGCCTTACCCAGGTTGCCTTCTATCATATCTGTGTTTGAACGATAGACGTTAATTCCTAGATATTTGAAAGTGTGCGAGGCCACTGGTAGCCGGTGCTCTCCGAAGTCAAGGTAATCCGGGTGCATTCGTTCTTGGAAGAAGAAGGCATGGGATTTAGAGTCATTAATGGATAAGCCCGATACTGTCGCAAAGTCCGCAAATATCCGGGGAAGCGGCCCCTGACCTTTCAACATGTCAGCGAGATATAGGATAAGGTCATCAGCATATGCCGACACAAGGTACACGGCAGCGCCTATGGGAATTCTGCAGCATGATGCCTCTCGCCGTATGCGGAGTGCTAATGGTTCCAACGCCAAAACGAACAGGGGACAGCTTTGACGCGTGCCCCTGTGAATCCCATATTCTCCGGAGATACGCTTCCCTGTTCGGACTCTTGCAGTAGGTGTCGCGTATAACAATTTAACCCAGTGTATATATGCGAGGGGTAAGCCAAAGCACGCAATGGCCCTGAACATATATTCCCAAGACAATGTATCGAATGCCTGTCGCATGTCCAGGGACATGCATCCAGCGTTTGGAAATCGTGCCAGATCAGCGGTCATAATCTGATGCAGTCTGTGCAGATTTAGTGAGGTGTTCCTAGCGGGTACAAACCCACATTGATCAACATGGATCAGTTTGGTGAGATATGGCTGAATTCTATTCGCTAGCACCTTACTTAAGATTTTATATTCCGTGCAGAGTAGCGACAAGGGGCGATAACCTGACATGTCTGTCGGGTTCCTACCCGGTTTAGGCAATGACACCACCAGTGCTTGAGCAGTAGTGCGAGGTAAGTGCCCCAATTCAAGCGACTCTTTATAGAGTTCTTCCAGGTGCGGTATCAATATTTCGGAATATGCCTCAAAGAATTCTACCAGCAGACCATCCGGGCCCGGTGTCTTATTACGTGAGAGCCCGGCCATGGCTGCCTTAATCTCTGCCCTAGTGATAGGCCCCTCCAGGTCCTTCTTCATACCGGTCGGAGATTGTGGGTAAGGCAAGTCCGTGAGGAAGTCTTCGATAATGGACTCCTCCAAATGAGGGGGTGCACTGTACAGCTCCTCATAGTGTTTACTAAAGGCTTCATTAATAGCACTTTGCGTGGTCACGGTCTCTCCCCCTGGCAGGTTAATACGGCTAAAGACAGTGACGGGAGGATCATTCCTGATCAGCTTTGCCAATAAGGTACCCGACTTGTCCGCATCCGAGTGATGTGTTTGTGTATAAGATCTATAATCCATTAACCTCAGCGTTTCTAGTAATTCTGCGTGTTGAATACGGGACTCCCGCAATTGTGACTGTTTCGTTGGGTCGTGTGCCGCCTCTTGTTCTAGCCATGACATATCGGCCTCTGTGTCTTGCAGCTTTTTATGTATCTCCTGTCTGGCTCCCACTGTGGCGCTGATTGCTGCCCCTCAGATAACCGCCTTTACAGCATCCCATTCAACCAGTACTGTGGAAGCAGTGTGATGATTTTCCGTGAAGTAATTTTGGAGTGTTGTGGATAGCATGCTACGGAAAGCCGAGTCTTCCAGTGTTTGAGGCCACAGCCGTCATGTAGGAACCGGGGAAGGCACCCTACCCCAACTAAAAACTGTTTCTAGGGGGTTATGATCCGAGAAGGTCTTTGCTAAGTGTGTAGCGACTAGAACTTGATCTGCTATGGAGGCGGAGCACATAATCCTATCTATCCTGGTGTGCAACTGGTGTACCGGGGAGAAGAAGGAGTATTCCCTGTGAAGTGGGTTTTTGAATCGCCATACGTCACACAGGGACCAACCCTTCACCCAATCGCAGAGGGCTTCCGCCTGTTTACAAGCCATTGTGCCCCTCAGGGGTGGATGGGAATGATCTAGGGACATGTCCATTACCGCATTGCAGTCGCCCCCTATGAGCCATGGATACGCTTCCCACCCCGCCAGAATGGAATTCAGACTCAGGAAATATTTTGTTGGTCATAGTTCGGAGCATAGATGTTCCCTAGCATAACCGGCGCACCGTCTAGGGTGCCGCGTACGAATACGTACCTGCCCTGCGTATCTACCCTTTTGCCCAGCAGCACAAATGGTATTCCCCCTCTTATCCAGATCGTCACCCCCCGGGCAAATGCAGATTAATTTGTGGATATTACCTGCCTCCTCCACTTTTTCCGCATTTTTGCAGCTTCTGCCTCCATTAGATGCGATTCCTGAAGGAAAACCACCTGCGCCCCTCGGCGTAACAGAAGGGCATGTACTCTGTGCTGTTTGTGTACGGAGCCTAACCCTCGGACGTTCCATGTTACAAATTTATATTTGTCCAATATCTGTTGTGCCATACAATCCTGTTAATCTCCTATTATGCATTAGATCATGCAATCGCATGGGGTTTAACATTAGCAGTGTGCCAGAACTATGGAACCCCCAACCTAACCCGAATACCAGGTCATGCCTACCATCGAAACCAGGCAAGACCAAACAAGAAAAACATTGAAATAAAACATAGTAAACAGTAGCAATCGCAAAGTGGGGACTGGCAGCTACCACCATCATGTGAGTAAACACTTAACCTGAACCGTCCCAGAGCCCAAGCGTGATATGGAGAGCATTACAGTACACATTACAATTTATAGAGAGACCAAACAACAAAGGATATACGAGTGGTAGGGGAATGACATCCCAGCATTGCGTCTCTTGGCGGCAGTTCGTACTGTGGCAAACAGCATGAGGAAGCCGCTATCCCAGTATTCCGTCAGCCGTTTGTGGTGTCACAGTAGGAAAGAGTTGTAGGCTGCTGTCCGAGTCCGAGCGGACTGTGCAGTGGTCCGATGATTCCGACAGCCTGCGGGAGGAGTTGTCTCTAAAGGTGTGTGCAGCTGTCAGGGCCGTCTCTTTGCCAGTCTGGACTTGTTGCTGTGTGGGCCCAGAGAAGGGCAGCGCGCCAGTGGATGTAGCCACTCGCTTCGATCGGTGGCATCTTGAGGTTCCGGGTCCGCGTGCGGTAGATGGGGATCGGCCTGAGAGTTGCGTAGGTTCCATGACTTCGAGCCTTTCCTCGACATCCTCCGGACTTTCAAAAAAGTATGTCTTCTGCTCGTAGATGATATTCAGACGTGCTGGGAAGAGTAGCGCATATTTGAGATTCATGGTGCGTAATTTCCTCTTCACCTCTTGAAAGGAAGAGCGTCTGCGCTGTACCAGGAGCGTATAGTCAGGATACAGTGATATTTGGCAGTTCTCAAATTGGATCTGTGGTTTTTCACGTGCTTTTTGTAACAGCATGTCGCCGTCCCTGTAGTTGAGAATTTTCACGATCAAGGGCCTCGGTGGGGCTCCCACTCTTGGTTTCCCGGTGGGGATCCGGTGCGTCCTTTCAACGCAGAAGAAGTCGGAGAGACCCTCAGGGGCCACATGCGTGCAGAGCCAATGTTCCATTTACGACGCAGCCTCATTTCCTTCACTCCGTTCCGGTAGTCCAATGACGCAGATATTATTGCGTCATGCCCGGCCTTCCGCGTCCTCCACTCTATCCATCAGCCCCGTGACCTGCTTTCGAAGGGACTGTAGCTGACTCGCATTTTCTTTGTGTTGTGGCACCAGGTCCCGCAGCGTGGAGCTATGATCTTTCACCGTATCAGCTAGCTTAGCATGATCCGCTTTTAGTAAAGTAAAACCAGTAGTAAGGGTGCCTATTTGCTGTTCTATGGCACTTCGTGATTCCCGCACTTCATTCAGAATTAAGTCCAGCTTGTCCGGCGCACTCCCGTCGTCCGTGGGCGGGATTGTGTTGAGTGATTGCGCGCTCTGGGACGGATCTCCCTCGTCCACACCTTGGGAATTAGGAGCCACCGCCTCCTGGGTTTTACCCCTGTAGCGGCCCATGTCCTCGTGCAGGGTTGACTTGCGATATATCTCCCTTGTAAGCGGTCCGGGCGTCCAACAGTCAGAAGCCCCGGCGGTGTCATGATTGGCGCCGTGCAGGTAGTAGCGCTGGCCGTTCACCCACTCCTCCGCTTCACGGGCACAAGCTGTGCGCAGGACGTGGATTCAGGCCAAGCAGCAAGACTGGGAAAAAACACTGCGATGTGTGCAGCCGCACCTACACACATCCCCAAATACAGCAATTGGTCAGGGCAAGTTGCGTGAAGAAGGAAGTCTCCGGGGCGCAGGGCTAGCCACTGCAATGCAGGGAGGGGGCAGGGGGGGAAACAGGGCGTGTCACAGGACACCGTGCAGCCTATAGCCCTCAACACAATGCGCCCGGCAGGTTTATGATGGCCAGCAAGGGAGAGGTTAGTTGTGCAGTAGAGGCTTTCGCGCCCTCAAAGGGCCAGCGTATGTTCCACGCAGTCTACACTCCAGGTTGTCTCCAGTGCTGACCACGGAGATGTGGGCTGTCATCTGAGGCCTCTCGCCCCCCCAATACAGTGCGCAGTTCAGGCTTCTACCCCCAGGTGACCGCAAATGCAGCAATGTCGCCCCTGTTGAAATCAGTCACTCGCGGCCCGGGCTGACCATGTAGGGCTCGTGCATCAATGCCCTCCGCCTACCTCACCTCGTTGCAGCTGCGATCTCGGTGCCTCACTCAGAGGGGGGGGGGAAAGAAGCACACCGGCTCCCGAGCCGCCGGTCCGGGCAGTGTACAGTCCCCGGAGTGCTGGCGCCCGGCTTCCCAGTGCAGGCCCAGGCCGCGCACGTCATCTGCAGCGCGCCCGCTCTCAATTCTGGGCCAGATCAAGGCCGCTCACGGAGCACTCCGCCCCAGGTCCGGAGGTCGGATCTCCGTTGCAGTTCACGGGAACAGATTCCCAGTCGTCAGCTCAGCCGTGCACGGGGCAGCTCTCTCTCCCGCAGGAAGGACTCACTCATACGCGGGTAGGCTCCGGTCTCCTCCATCAACGATCTGCGCAATTGTCACGGTCTTTCCCCTCACAGCAGGCGCTCCCGAGGTCTCGGCCAGCCAGCCTTGCAGGATCGGGATTCTCACATGTGCACTGCGCCGATGCCTTGGGTGTTAGGGATTCTTCCACTGTCGACCCGTTTGGGGTCAGAATAGTAGTTCAGGATGGTTATTCACAGGATATTCGAGCTCGGGCTCCGGAGCTCTCCTAATACGCGTCCGCCATGCTCGACTGCTGGCCACGCCCCTCTGACTATAACTATGATAATGTTAAAGAGTTATGTATAGCTCAAAAGGCTTGGAAAGTAAGGGTTTCAATAGGTCAAGGCTGAAGTGTTTTGGCAGAGTAATGTGACCCCATTGCTAGGATTTAGGTAAGTGAATGTGAATGACAGCACAAATCTACCATTTTTATGATATCCTCGCCCACCCAGAATGTGCTAAACAAGAAGGTGAACTTAGATAGTAATATTGCAGAAGTCGATGGACTGCTGTGAAATTACCAGCCCAACACACATCTCTGAGAATTTGTTTAATGGTTGTTCTGATTAGTTAACATTGAAATAACAAATAATTGGTCACCCTTTCAACCAACCAGATAGGCCAATGTAATTATGGATATTCTAAATATCTGCAGTCACTTGATCAGAATTGATGTTGTCAAGGTCTAAATGAAGCACATTTTTTTAATTCTGAAGTGTGGTGGAAAGAACTATTTTAATATGATCAAAACAAATCAATACACTGGGTGATGCAATTTCCACACATTATCATTTGTGTGCTGTTCGTGCAAATGTAATGGTCACTTCAAGTGAAAATGTGTTGCCTGTAATGGCAGTGCACTACCACACCATGCATACTTCACTCTAAGCCACTTCACTCTAAGCCACTCCACTCTATGCCACTCTACGACACTGCACTCCATGGTACTCCACACCATGCCACTCCACGCCACTCTACTCTATCCCACTCCACCCTAAAACACTCCACTCTATGCCACTCCACTCTACTCTATTCCACTCCACTCTAAGACACTCAAACCGCTCCACTCTATGAAATTCTACTACACTATACCACCTCCCTTCTATGTCGCTACATGCCACTCCACTCTATGCCACTCCACTCTACAAAATTCCACTCTGGGCCACTCCACTCTAAGATCTAAGACACTTAATACCACCCCATTCTCTAATACTGTACTTCACTCGACACCACTCCACTCTATTCTATGCGACGCCACTCTACGACACTCAATGCCACTCCACTCTACTCTACTCCACTCTGCACTGCTCCTCTCTAGCCCACTCCACTCTATCCAACTTCACTTCACTCCACAACACTCCACTCTACAACACTCCACTCTGTCACTCCACTCTACTCTATGCCACTCCACTCTGCGACACTTAATGCCACTCCACTCTATGACACAATACTTCATTCTTCCTCAATTCACTCTACACCCCACCGCTCTACGCCATACTATGCCGCTCCACTTTATGCCACTCTACTCTACGACTGCTGTTTCTAAAAAGAGACGTGTAAATTGTGGAGATTTCCCTTCCTTTAACGCTCTTGTTTTAGGTCACCCTGAGCAAGGGATTCTAAGTCACCCATCCTTAGTCTTGAAAGGAGAAGGCAAAGACTGTGTTTGTAGAATCCACAAACTGGGTCTGGAAATAGAGCATAAGATGGAGACTGAAACTTCAAATAATTGTTCCAGAACCTCTTCTAAACTGGTGCTAGATGACTCCGCATGGAGTGGTGGGGAATCTTGTGGGACCCAGATCTAGCCGCCAGATTTGAAAGCAGATCGGGGGGATATCACTTGGGAAGACCTCGATGTCCTGCTGCACGAGTGTAGGGTCTGCCTTGGATGAGGAGCAAAGCTTGCTCCTGTAGAATTCTGCAGGAAGAGACTGCCAGAGTTGAGCCCAGTGGTAGATATCAAGTGGAGAGGCTATCCAAGGATCACCAAGTAACCACATGCAACATCAAGACTCACTTTATCAAGAGCTGTGCGTGTCCTAGTGAGTTATGAGTTTCTAATGCACACCACCCCTATGAGTAAACCTGACACTGCTATACCATCTAACCTAAGAATCAAGTGCCGAATGGTTATGTGTTGCGTTTAGTTTTAAGGTGTCAGGGCTCTTAGTAGGACAGCCCTTGGACGCCATAAGCAAAAAGACTCAATCCCCATGATTAAGGCCTAATGACCTCTGTGTGCTACAAGACCCCAAAACCGGGTCTGACACCTGTTCTGACATCTACTGTAGACGTAATCCAGAAAAGAGTGGTCCACATATCTATTGCATTTAGGATTGTAGATGGTCCACCTAAGAGCCTATTAGTCAAGGTTCCTCACCTCCTTCAGGTATTTGTGCTCACTTACATAGAAAAGGGCAGTTCTATGACTTTTCAAGCACTGCCGTAGCAATGGTCTCTATAAAAGACTACTTCCAGATTTGGTAAACACTACAGCTGTGGTGTCCAATGTAAATCTATGGGGTCTGGATCTATGCCAGATTTTCAGGACCATTACTAATCAAGTTAAAAAGAACAATTTGCAATCATCTAATATTGCTATCCTGAAATTCTAGCAAGGATCTTGCCATCCTGGGTTATAAAAGACATCCTTTCCCTAACAGTATGTTTTTTTCAATAAATGTTCTTAGGTATATAAAACATGGCCACAGTATGTTCTCGATGTCAAATGAAAAAATATCCTCAGGTTGACCAAGCAATGTTGATGGACATGCTAGGGGGAAAAAAAAAAAAATATATATATATATATATATATATATATATATATATATATTATCTACTGGCGGTCGCCAGTAGATAGTTATAGTTACAACCTATTATCCATAGGAAATCCGCGACACTCTATTTGAAATAACTCTCTTGCCGGTTGACGTATCTTCGCAAAATTTTCAAACTTTGTGGCCCGCTCCGGTCCGCTCCTACCCTGAAAGTCTCGGGGGATTCGTCAGAGTGGGGCCGAGAAAAAGGGGGTCCCAAAACGCGTTTTCCCCATGCAATTTTCCATAGGAAACTTTAGACACGGCTACAGCCGAACTGCTGAACGGAATTACACCAAATTTGGCAAAGAGGTAGTTCTTGGTTCAGAAAGAACCCTTTTTGTTAAATGGTGTAAATCCGTTCAGTAGTTGCTGAGAAAATCAAAAGTAAAAGATAGTGATATCTATGGCCGAGTAGGGTCCGCGTACCCTCCCGATCACTGAGCTGCATGTTAATTGGCTGTCAGCTGGCTGTCAACATTCCGATTCAGGAAATGTTGGCAGCCATTTTGTCCCTCGGTAGAACCGAGGGACAGAAACAAGTGTGCAAAGCGCACAAAGGGGGCAGGGTAGAAACACCCTGACCCCCTAGGTTTGCTCAGGGGGTCCCACAAGGACCCCGTGGGCAAAAAAAAATAAAAAAAAATTAAAAAAAATCGGCAGGATGCGCTCAGGGTGCGCGAATCCTGCCGAAAAAAAAAAAATCGGCGCGGTCTCCCGCGACTTGGTATTTTGCCCCGGGTGGCCCAAGTCCCGGGGGCATGGTGGGGGGATAATTTAATGTGTGGGGGCCTCAAGGGGCCCCCAAGCCCCGGGGACCGCCACCTCCCCGGGGCTTTTTTTAATAAATTGAAAAACCTGTGTGGGGGCTCCAGCCCCCACACGCCCGGGACCGCCACCTCCCGGGGCACTAAACATTTAAATATGGGGGTCCGTTACGGACCCCAGAGCCCCGGAGACCACCACCTCCCCGGGGCTGTGAACTGAATGGGAGGGGGCCGCGCGGCCCCCTCCTGGAGGCTCTTGATGGCCCTGGGGACCACCACCCCCAGGGCCGGCTCCTGCAGTGTCCCGGGGTGCCTACCCCCGGGACACTGCTGTTTGCAATGACAGGACGAGAGCCTTGCGGCTCCCGTCCTGTCATTGCATACTGCTTGGATATTGGAAGAGAGAGCAGGAAACCTGCTCTCTCTTCCAATATCCAAAGCTGATTGCTTTTCCACACGGGGAGCTGCATCTTACCAGCTCCCCATGTGTAAAGCAATGCCGGCTCCCGTAGGACACGGGGAGCCGGCGGGACTGTGGGGGCTTGGGGACCCCCCACAGTCCCCAACGAGAGGCCAGGCCCCGGGGGATGGGGTCCCCGGGGCAAGTAGTGGCTCGGGAGGAGGCCACGCGGCCCCCTCCCCAAAGTTTAAATTTTTTTTTTTTTTTAAAGGGTATGGCCGGCCCCGGGGATGGGGTCCCCGGGGCCTTAAATGGCCAGAGGAGGGGGCCACGCAGCCCCCTCCAAAGAATAAAACAAAAATCGAGGCCATGCCCCGGGGATGGGGTCCCGGGGCCAATACAGGCCCAGGGAAGGGGGGCCACGCGGCCCCCTTCCCGTTTTTTTTAAATAAAAATTTAAAAAAGGGGTAAGGCCCTGGGGGATGGGGTCCCCAGGGCCCAAAAACAGGAAAAAGGAAGGGGGCCACACAGCCCCCTTCAGAGGACAAAAAAACAAAAAAAACGATCGGGCCCGCAGGCCCCGCCCCTTCCTTCACCACTCTGCAAATGCGCCCCTGGCGCGTTTGCAGAGGGGAACAGATCCCCTTGAATACTGGGGGTCTCTGAGGGCCAACTAGCCCACCAGGAACCTCCAGTATGCGCTAGGGGCTGCCTTGCAGAGAGGTGTACAGAGGCCACGCCCCCTTTTACACCTCTCTGCAACGCAGCTTCTGTGGCGCTTTTGGAGGTATATGGTGGGCTAGTTGGACTCCGGGGACCCTCAGGATTCAAGGGGTCTTAATCCCCCAACTTAAAACGTGCCACGGGGCACGTTTGCACAGTGGTGAAGGGAGGGGGCGGGGCTTCAGGTGACATGTGTGCAAACAGGCCCCGTGGCGCGTTTTAAGATGGGGAATTAAATCCCCTTCAATCCCTGGGGGCCAACTAGCCCAACAGGTACATCCAGAAAGCGCCACAGAGCTGCGTTGCAGAGAGGTGTAAAAAGGGGTGGGGCCTCTCTACACGTCTCTGCATCGCAGCCCCCTGGCGCATATTGGAGGTTCCTGGTGGGCTAGTTGGCCCCTAGGGACCCTCAGGATTCAAGGGGACTTAATCCCCCAAGTCTGTAATTTAGAGTGGGTGTATCAAAGGTTATATTAGGGTGTGAGAAGATGCATGAAATTATCACATGGATGATGTCATCAGTGATGTCATCAGTGATGTCATTTGAGATGTCATCAGTGATGTCATCAGTGATGTCACTGACCATGTCATGAGTGATGTAATATGTGACGTCATCAGCAGTGCATTGCGGGGCGCGAGTTATAGTTAGCTGGACTAACTATAACGGAGAATTTCACGGAGTTTTGTCACGAGTGCAATGTCCAACTAACTATAACTGTCCCTAAAACCTATGGTTTTTTCAGTGAATTTCAAAGGTTTTTTAAATGCTAATTTGTAACTATAACGTCCCTGAAACCTATGGTTTTTTTCAGTGAATATATATATATATATATATATATATATATATATATATATATATATATATATATACTTTCAACAAAACATCCCCAGTTGAAGATGCACTCGAAAAGCAGATGAATTCACTGATTCTTTTAATAAAAGGAAACTGGCATTTTCATTCAGATGCATTTCATTGCCTTACGTGTTTCAAAGCATTCAGGTCCTTGTTCACAGGCTCCATGATACTGCACAGAAATGGTGAAAAGGCACTCCCCTCTGCATGTCCATTTAATTAGCCCTCAGTGGGCCTCACAGGTGAGTTCAACTAAGTGTTGCATGCTGGGATCAGTAGTGCACTTTCAAAATTCCTTTACCTTTAGTAGGTTTCTGTGCTGTGTCAAAGTGTTCATTTCATTAAAGAGCCCTCCAGTGGGCCTCCGAGATGAAAATGTTCAGTTTAATTTTCTTTTTTTCTGCTGTTCCACTCAGGAAGGCTCGGAGTAGTTCCATGTCCTTGTGGCCCCCTCACCTTGACCTTCAGGGGTGGTGCAGTCTTCCCGGCTGGACTCGAAAAAGGCTAACGCCGAAACACGTCGTCTTGGTGCGCAATAAAAATTGTGCAAAATCCCTGGTGTGCCGCTCGTCTTTTCTCTGGAGGTCTGGAGGAGGAGTTTGGAAAGAAATATAATAACGGCGGCTGCCGCCGTAGCAGGCACCGACACCGCTGGAAGGAGAACTGCTGTTGCAGCAACCCAACCAGTTTCATAGTTTCATATATATATAAATATATATATATATATGTATATATATATATATATATATATATATATATATATATACATATATATATATATATATATTCACTGAAAAACCATAGGTTTCAGGCACGTTATAGTTAGAAATTAGCATTTAAAAAACCTTAGAAATTCACTGAAAAAACCATAGGTTTTAGGGAAAGTTATAGTTAGTTGGACATTTCACTCGTACAAAACCAGAGAAATTCCCCCGTTATAGTTAGTTCAGCTAACTATAACTCGCGCCCCCGCAATGCACTGCTGATGACGTCACATATGACATCACTCATTACATGGTCAGTGACATCACTCATGACATCACTGATGACATCTCAAATGACATCACTGATGACATCATCTAGTGACTGTGTGTTTCTGTAAAGTTTAAATATGTTTAATATATATAGGGAAAGGCGTATTGAAGAATGAGTTGGTGTATAAGTGTCTGAATGGATCATTTAGTAGGTGTGTGACTGACTATAAGTGAGTGATTAAATGTATCTTACTGAATGCACGGGTTAGTGACTAAACTGTGTGAATGTCTGTATCTGTCTGTCTGTTTGTGTGTAAGCGGCTGCATGGGTTTGTTAATAGCTACATGAGTGTCTATATGGGTTATTGATTGGTTGTCTGAGTATCTGTATGGATGCCTGAGTGTTTGTATGGGTGGGGTGTGTGTGACTCTGTGCAGATGTGTGAGTGGGTGATTCACTGGGTGCATGGTTTCAAGAGTGCATCTGTGATGGACTGTATGGGTGTGTGAGTGTGTGTATGGGTGTGTTAGTGAGTGAATGTATATCTCAGTGGTACATGTGTGAGTAACTACATATGTGAAAGGCAATATATATGTGTGTTGGAATATATAAATAGCTATAAGTGAGAGTGTGTGATTATGAGAGTGACTGTATGGATGAGTGTGTGCTTGTATCAGTGATTGTATAAGAGCGTAAGAATGTCCTAGTATTTGTATGAGTAAGTGAGCTGGTGTGTGTATAACTGTATAGGTGAGTAAATGTGAGTGTGATTAATTATTTGCATGACTGACTAGGTGTGTGAGTACCTCTATGGATGAGTGGTGGTGTGTGAGTGTCTATATAGGCGTATGAGTGCATATGATAGTCCTGTACTGAGTGATTGTAAGTATGAGTGACTGTACGGGTGAGTGAGTGGATATGTGTTTAGACCTAAGAATCAGTGAGTGGGTATGTAGTTATTGCTGCTGGAGTGTCTATGGTTTTGAGAATGGCAGTCTGTTATTTAGAGTTGGTGTATCAAAGGTTACATTAGGGTGTGAGAAGATGCATCAAATTATCACATGGATGATGTCATCAGTGATGTCATTTGAGATGTCATCAGTGATGTCATCACTGATGTCACTGACCATGTCATGAGTGATGTCATATGTGACGTCATCAGCAGTGCATTGCGGGGGCGCGAGTTATAGTTAGCTGAACTAACTATAACGGGGGAATTTCTCTGGGTTTGTACGAGTGAAATGTCCAACTAACTATAACTTTCCCTAAAACCTATGGTTTTTTCAGTGAATTTCTAAGGTTTTTTAAATGCTAATTTCTAACTATAACGTGCCTGAAACCTATGGTTTTTTCAGTGAATTTCAAAGGTTTTTTAAATGCTAATTTCTAACTATAACATGCCTGAAACCTATGGTTTTTTAAGTGAATTTCAAAGGTTTTTTAAATGCTAGTTTCTAACTATACCTGCAGAGGTAGGACATGTGAAGAAAGAAGAAGAAAAGCGCAGAAAGAAGGAAGACAAATGCAGAAAGAGGCAACAGAAGTCCAGAAAGACGAAGAAAAGTGCAAGAAGAAGGAAGAGATGTGCAGAAAGAACCAACAGAAGAGTAGAAAGTACTCCTGTGCCCCCAACTTTTTGCTGATGGGTACTGGTGGTAACTGACTCTGTCTCTGGTGGTAAAAGACACTTAGAATACAGTGAAAACACCTACATACACTAGGGAACACTATGGGGCCGATTCCGATCTCGGTCGGAGGCGCACCCAATACCATTCGGTCGGGAAAAAAGCCATGCGAAAGCCTGTTTCCCGACCGGACCGCACGCGGGTCCGGCCGAGCGAGTACGATGCGAGTCCGCCGACCGACTCGTCCGGGCGACCCGACCGCTCCGACCGACTCGTACCCGGATCGTACCGCTCCGACCCGACTCGGTCGGACCCTGGTCTTGCACCGCGCAATGGAGACGTTTCCGGCCGGGTAAGTACGATGCGCACCTCGACCGCTCCGACCGACTCGCGCCGTCCGACTCGAACTCGCTGTCGGAGCCGTACTTTGGGGTCCGTGTCGGACCCCCTGTCACGCGCAGCTCCGTGCGAGCGCACACAGGGGGACCCAAGGGTCCCCTCTACCTGTGCGTGTACGCCGCGAGCGCATCGCGGCGTACTCGCTGTAGGGGCGCCCTTGTCCGCTTCGCACTCATTGAGGCAATGGGAGCCCGCGTACGCGTTGTACGACCGGCTCCCATTGAGTTCAATGGGAGTCCGACCGACTCGAGTCCGATAACATACGGACGCATCGTACTCGTTCGGTCGGACTGCACGGGTCCGATTCGGTCGGAAATCTCTCCGGGTCCGGCTCGGTCGGAGAGATTTGCGGCCCGAATCGGAATCGACCCCTATGCGTTGGGGTACCCCTGTGATTAGCATGACCTCCTCTGTATTTGCCATGAGTTAGTGCCTGGGTCATTGGATGAGTACATGGGTACTGACTGGATGATTAGAGTACTGCAAGGAGAGTGGATGGTGAATTTATAAGTGCTTGTGTTTTGGCGGAGTGATTGGATAAGTACATGGTGCTCGCTGGTTGATTGGAGGAGTGATTGGGTAGTGACAGGGTGATGGCTGGACTGCATCAGTAGTGCTCAGGGTAAGTTGGAGGATTAATTCCCCTTGAATCCTGAGGGTCCCTATTTGATAAAAGCCTCTGGCGGTCCTCGGGCTTGGGGCCTTGGAGGCCCCCAAACATTAAAAAACAAGCCCCGGTAGGTGGCGGTCCCCGGGCTGCGGGGCCCTCGCGGGCCCTGCATATATTTGTTGGCAATGCCCCCGGGACCTGGCCCACCCGGGGGTCTCAATTAAATGAAGCGCGGTATCCCGCGCTTCATTTTTTTTTACATTTCGGCGGGATTCGCGACCCCAGCGCGAATTTCGCCAATTTTTTTTTTCCCTGAGCAGGCCTAGGGGGTCAGGGTGTTTTTACCCTGCCCCCTTTTCTTCTTTTTCACCTTTGTCTCCCTGTTTTCTTGTGACTCGGTTCTACCGAGTCACAAGATGGCTGCCAACACTTCCTGGTTTGGAGTGTTGGCAGCCAATTAAAATGAAGCTCGTGGTCGGGAGGGTTCGCGGATCCACCGCGCCTCTAGATATCGATATTTGTTTTTTTACAATTTCTCAGCAAGTACCGAACAGATTTACACCATTTTTAAAAAGGTCGCTTTCTGAGCCAAGCAGTTCTCAAATAGCGACAAAGCACTTTTGAATTATTTGTTATCTCTATGTTTTTTATCCAGTTGACCACTTGATTAAATGTTACGCTTAGGGGAGAAAATGTGGTGTTACCAAGTTGGAGTTTCTGCTTCAGCTCGTCATTCTGTGATCTGGTCAAATCACTTAATCTCCCCATGCCTACAACCAAAATGAGTTTGTCCTTGTATGATGTAACCAATGCTCATGTAAAGCACTGCAATATCTGATCAGCCTGCACTATATAAAACTGCAAAAAAACAAAGGATAAAAAGTGTTTTCCACACTTCTGTCATTGGGCTATACGTGGGCTACATCTGGGTGATATTTGTGCTACATTTGGGCTCATTTTTCTCTGGTGGCCATCTTGGGAGACTTCAATTACATTCATTAAACTTTATTCGATCTGATTTAGAAACATAGATCATAAAAGTGTACATAAAAACAGTAAATCCTCTTTCTTAATACAATACAGTGAGAATTAATTAAAACCAGTAGGTAAAAACGGCTGTTACAAAGCCCGGTTCAGAGCAACTTCAGGTTAACAGAATAGTAAAGTTCAATGTTTCGCAAGATCAATCTCATGTACTTCGTGCAAAATACGCAATAAGGGGTCCAAGTAAGATGCAACGCTCCAATACCTGACCAGTCTGCACTATATAAAACTGCAAAAAAAACTAAAAATAAAAAGTGTTTTCCACACTTCTGTCATTGGGCTATATGTGGGCTACATGTGGGTGATATTTGTGCTACATTTGGGCTCTTTTTTCTCTGGTGGCCATCTTGGGATACTTATTTGTTATTAAGTTTCCTAATTTCCTCATTTACTGCAGTCTCCTCAGTAGGAAATGCTTTCAGTTTTTTACTTTGATTCCATCAAGAAGGCATTCAGATGTGTCACACATTTGCCATAAATTCAGAATGTTAGCACTCTAGTTGCTCATTAGATCACTGTAGTAAAGCTACTGCTCACCAGGGAGTTAACTGGAAGTCTACTGCTGGTATTGAAAGTGATTGTTTCAGTCTGCATGTCAGAATTTTCTAATGAAATAGAAGAGGATTTGAGATCTCACTTAAAACATGCCCTAATTTTTCTTTCTGCAGAACTAACCATAATTTCTATGGCAAAATGAACCCCTCATTTTTTTCCTTTTTAAATTAAATGTTTTAAGTGTTACCGGTTTATTCCAATCAAGATGGCTTCAGGTGTGCCATAATTTTGTCATAAGTAAGACCGTTAGCGCTCTAGTTGTTCTTTAGAATACTCTGGGAAGCTGCAGTAGAACACAAAGGAATCAACTGGCAGGCTGCTCCTATTGAAATATAACAGGAAGATATTTGTAATCTCACTTAAAACGTCCTAATTTTTCTTTCTACAGCACTAACCATAATTTCTATGACAAAATGAACCCCCTCATTTTGTTCCTTTTTAAATTAAATGTTTTAAGTGTTACCGGTTTATTCCAATCAAGATGGCTTCAGGTGTGCCATACTTTTGTCATAAGTAAGACTGTTAGCGCTCTAGTTGTTCTTTAGAACACTCTGGGAAGCTGCAGTAGAACACAAAGGCATCAACTGACAGGCTGCTCCTGTTGAAATATAACAGGAAGATATTTGAGATCACACTTGAAACATGTGCTGATTTTTCTTTCTACAGCACTAACCATAATTTCTATGACAAAATGAACCCATCATTTTGTTCTTTTTTAAATTAAATGTTTTAAGTGTTACCAGTTTATTCCAATCAAGATGGCTTCAGGTGTGCCATACTTTTGTCATAAGTAAGGCTGTTAGCACTCTAGTTGTTCTTTAGAACACTCTGGGAAGCTGCAGTAGAACACAAAGGAATCAACTGACAGTCTCTGCCCTTGTTGGATGTACATGTTTTACTGAGAATGTCAGACTTCATTCTCACATGACTGAGAAAGATAATGTGAATTTACAGAAAATATGCTCTCATTTTAGCTTCTGGAGCACCTTCCAAAACTGTATGGGACAAGCATGTGAAAATAGTTTTCTCTCAAACATGATTCATGATATCCCAGCAGAAGGTTTTTCACAGGGTAAAATCACCTTAGAACACACCACAATTCCTGAAATTAGTATGGTACCATCAACAAATGAATTCTAATGTAACTAAAGTCTGTTATCACCCTTTATAGTTCTCCTTTTGGTAACCCTCAAAATCTTCGATTCACTACAATGCATTTCAATGGGGTACTATCATTTATATTGGTCCCAAGATGGCTGCCAGCAATTCCAGGATGAAGTGCTGACAGCCAATCAGATCTCACGATGACATGTGTGGTTAGGCTCCGCCCAGATATATATGTGTTTTCTTTTTCAAATTTCTCAGGAACTACTGAACGGATTTACACCATTTAACCAAAAGGCACGACTCTGAACCAAGGGCTACCTTTTTGCCAAATTTGGTGTAATTCCGTTCAGCAGTTCAGGCTGTAGCTGCGATGAAAGGTTCCTATGGAAAATTGCATGGGAAAACACGTTTTGGGACCCCTTTTTTCTCGGCCCCCACTTGACGAATCACCCCGAGACTTTCAGGATAGGAGCGGACCGGAGCGCCCCACGAGTTTTGAAAATTTCGCAAAGATTCGTCAACCGGCCCCAAAGTTATTTCAAATAGAATGTTGTGGATTTCCTATGGAAAATAGGTCCTAACTATAACTATCTACTGGCGACCGCCAGTAGTATATATATATATATATATATATATATATATATATATATATATATATATATATATATACAAACGAAATTGTACCCCAAAAAACGGAGATCCACACAGGTAGGTTTCTGTTCTCCCTTTATGGAACTGCAGTCTCAGAAGCAGAAACCAGACAGCCAGCAGAATCACCTCGCCGACGCGTTTCAGGAGAATTCCTTTCCTCATGGCGGTACTATACAAAGCAAGACTGTTTTTCACCTGGTTATAAATGTTTATTCCCGCCCCAGTGGGCGTGACCTATAAGGAATTCTGGTTCTAGTAGTTCATCTTACCGCTACAGTGAGCGTGTCTCGTCAATTCTGTATTCCTTCTTATAAACACCACAGTGGGTTGACTGTGCAGTCCCGCTCCCAAAGACTGCCTTTTCATGTCTCAAGCACGGGTCCTACCTCCCATTTCAACGGAGACTGCCAATCACGTCTCTCTGGGTCCGCTGATATGCGGTGGGGCTCTCCAGCGGCTAGGGCCAGCCGCTCATAAATCCAAACAAAATTGTACCCAAAAAACGGAGATCCACACAGGTGGGTTTCTGTTCTCCCTTTTTTTATGCTTGGAACTGCAGTCTCAGAAGCAGGAACCAGACAGCCAGCAGTATCACCTCGCTGACGCGTTTCAGGATAATTCCTTTCCTCATGGCGGTACTATACAAAGCAAGACTGTTTTTCACCTGGTTATAAATGTTTATTCCCGCCCCAGTGGGCGTGACCTATAAGGAATTCTGGTTCTAGTAGTTCATCTTACCGCTACAGTGAGCGTGTCTCGTCAATTCTGTAATCCTTCTTATAAACACCACAGTGGGTTGACTGTGCAGTCCCGCTCCCAAAGACTGCCTTTTCATGTCTCAAGCACGGGTCCTACCTCCCATTTCAACGGAGACTGCCAATCACGTCTCTCTGGGTCTGCTGATATGCGGTGGGGCTCTCCAGCGGCTAGGGACAGCCGCTCATAAATCCAAACAAAATTGTACCCAAAAAACGGAGATCCACACAGGTAGGTTTCTGTTCTCCCTTTATTATGCTTGGAACTGCAGTCTCAGAAGCAGGAACCAGCCAGCCAGCAGCCAGCAGCCCATAGGACCACGCTATCCATCCACTCCTCAATCTCTCCTGCCCAGGCCACATGCTTCTCCCACCAGCCCACGAAAAGATTCATGTAGCTGGGGGCGAAGGACGTGCCCATAGCTGTGCCCTCTTTTTGCAGATAAGGTTGTCCTGAGAATGTAAAAATGTTGTTATTGAGACATAACACAATTAGTTCCATTAAGAGCTGGTTATGTTCTTGGTATTTTAGAGATCTCTTTTCTAAAAAGAATTTCATAGCAGATAGGCCATTCTCATGCGTTATACATGTATAGAGACTTGTGATGTCTAACGTGATCAGAAACATATCTTCCCCCCATTGTATCCCTTCAATGGGGTATTAATTCCATTAAGCATCAGGAGCAATCATGCCTGTGAATATTATTGCGTGTTATAATGGCCATCAACACATACATCTAGTTGGGGAGTAACATGTTATAAGATGGCCGCCATGAAAACAGCAATGAGGTGAACACATGAATCCTCTTTCGATGTCACTGAATTTTTTATTTGTATTGTGACAACTTTATTCAAACTAGATCTAAATGAATTGATGTAATTGACACTGAGGAAGGCGACCGTGCTGAAACGCGTCTGTCATCTTGGTATTCTGTCGATTAAATGAATTTAATTAAATTTGCTTCAGAGTGCACTCTATCAAGTTAGCAGCGAAATTGCAACCGCTTTGTTCATGATTGTGGGCGTAACCCACCTTACGGAGAGCGGCACCCGCGGCGTGTGGTGCGCCGGCTGGTGGATCTGTGAAAGGAGATATATATATAAATCTTTTCTTTATGGAGTTTGGGAAATATTTGGAATTTTTAGCGGGGGCGGCAGCGCCGTTTTCTTTGCACCACCAGCGTTAAGGTAGCACACCAGCATTGCCGCATTGTTTCGTAGAAGATATGAGGCAGGCGTGCCCCCATGCAGGGTGCGACGAAGGAGACGAGGAGTTGGCATATGCGGATGAGAAGGTCCAACGCTGGGAGTAGTGACTCTCATGGCAGGGACATTTTATCCTCTGCGACAAGCCCTGGCCTCACCCTAGGATGGCAAACCCTGTTGTGGAGCTGGGCACCGTGGAAGGCACTGGCCGAGTGGTGGGGTCATGAAAGCTTGGAGTTACATATGGAGTTGAGTCATACTGGACGCTTGAACTGTATTCTAGCTAAAGTAAGTGCCGCATCTGAGAATACTCCTGTACGTAGTTTAAATAAGGGACTCTGAGAACGGAGTTGAGAACGGCAGGATGTTGAGGGTAGAGTGTCCCCAGAGGAATGAGACATACCTATTGTTACAAGAGCATCCAGAGGAGTTTGGAAAACGGCACTATGTTTTAACAATACTTATAAAGTCGTTTTGAGTGCTAGACAGACAATGGTTTTAACATTTTCGTTAATCTTTTCTTACGATCTTTAGACTTTGGAGCAGCAGAAGAGGACATTATGCATATTCAAGTCCAGCATTTGATATGTGCTAGCAAGATGCAATACAGGACTTGTGGTTCGAAAACGGACTCCTTTAATTATATGTATTGCGCTCAGTGCACTGGCTTTGATAATTCTAGTAAACTCATTTTGTGTATAATTGTAGATTGTATCCACACTGAGTAGCTTCATGTTTTAAAGCTTTAATGCTATGAATGTCGAACTATGTTCCTATTTGGTTCATTACCTAGCTGCTCGGAGAAGTAAAGTATTTTGTTTATGCTTATTACCTTTAAAAGTTTAAATAGTGCACTCATACAACGCGATTTAGATTGAGAAAGGCAGCGTGACTGCTGAAACAAATCTCTCTTGTTTTTAAGTGACCATGATGACCTGACCCATTAAACAGGTTCATTTTCTCATACCTCGAGTGCCGTTTTCCTTTTCTTTATGGAGTTTGGGAAATATTTGGAATATATATATATATATATATATATATATATATATATATATATATATATATATATATATTTAATTTGGATTTGGAACTCGAAGAGGTCCACATAAAATTCAGTTAAAAACATTTTCTTTAAAAGCGATACATACAAAATACAGTACATCAAGATCTAAGTGCAAGATAAAAACCAACCAACTTACAACTATACTCTAGGCCCCATGCACAGAAAAAGTGCAAACATGCAGGTAATTCATTTGCGGTATAACACCATACTAGACTGGCCCGATACTTGAATGAGATTTTCTCGTTATAACATGAATATCCTTTGGTTTTCCGCCATCGAACATAATATATGGTTTAATCAATTTTTGCACTATAGACACTTTAGAGGTTTATGCACTATTTGCACACAACTTTTTGCACATTGTGACCCTATATGAGAGCTATGTATATGAATAAGAAATAATAGATATGGCCATTGGTGGTCAGTATTCTTTGCACATGCAGTATTTGCACAGACATTGTTATGTTAGTTTGTATTTACCAAGTGTATTTTAAAATCTATTAATTTTTAACAATAATTATGTATTCTTGTGGTTTAGAAATCTGAAATATATTTGACAGTATCATCAAGTTCGAGTAGCACTGTAATTTTAGCATTTGTGCTATAATTTTTACTAAAATTGGTACTATGGGCTATCCAACTTATTTATATTAATTTTGATATCTAATATGTAATAGCTTCATGTCGTAGGGGTTTATACATAAATATAATGTATTTATTACCTTAAATGTATAACTAGTTCATCTTTATAACCTTGAACCGCAAGTCTGAGTATTTTCTCTAGCTCCATTGCAGTTGTCACATGTGAGGTCAGGTGAGGTTTGTTCCACTAATAAAAACTTGGTATGCACGTAATGCGGTCATGTGACCAAGGGCCAGGAGGCCCGAAACGCGTCATGAGTAGCATTGCACTTTAACTTTTAAATAATAAAGTAATATCTGGGACCAGCTGGAAAAGTTGTCCGTTCCTGTTTGTTGTGCGTCTAGGGCACAAGGGAGTGTAATTGGATATATATATATATATATATATATATATATATATATATATATATATATATATATATATATATATTTAATTTGGATTTGGAACTCGAAGAGGTCCACATAAAATTCAGTTAAAAACATTTTCTTTAAAAGCGATACATACAAAATACAGTACATCGAGATCTAAGTGCAAGATAAAAACCAATCAACTTACAACTATACTCTAGGCCCCATGCACAGAAAAAGTGCAAACATGCAGGTAATTAATTTGCGGTATAACACCATACTAGACTGGCCCGATACAACAGACAAATAATGCACAATGTTTTAAAGTGCAACACTAGTACGGTACTTCTAATTTGGTCAATACGTCCATCATTATACTCAGTAAGTTAATACAAACAATCTGTTTTATACTGTGCAAAAATGTTTAAAAGCTAAAATATAAAATTCCTCAATTTCATGCGCAAGTACATTTACCAATTTTTTTTACAGAAAATCAGATACTTCTAAAAAATATTTTAAAATTGTGTAAAAAATGTACACATTTTTGCACAAACTATTTCTGATGGTGGTACGTATGAACAATTGCCGGCCTCCACTACCGAAGTTATATTGTACTTTAAAAACATTGGTCTTAACAATTGAGTGGAGATTGGGACAGTACATCGGCTTATCACTACATACGTTTACAATTGATATATGCAATTAGACTTGTACTTGATGCCCAAGGTAAGTCTAGGAGGAGTAAAAATAGTAAAAATATAGTAGGCGGTCAATGGAGTGCCTATATGATGTCCCTAATGCCAACTTTGATGTAGTGACATACAACCTTGACCAGTGACCTTCTCCTTGTTGCAGAATGCCGCCAACTTTTTTTTATGCTTTTCAATCTACCTATGCGTATAAAGTGATAGTGTCACAATCGTAAAAATAATTGTGTTTCATTCTATGAACAGATACAAGTTACTTGTTGCAGTGACTTTACTAAAGTGCCTGGCAAACACAAATGACATATAAGAGTTGGAATGAGTCCAATGCAAAAGGGATGTGTGAAAAACTTTCAACTGCTTTGCCTGTTGATAGCATTGGCCTTGCACAGGATTTAATTTGCAAATGTGAACATTTGTATCAGGAAGGAACAAAGAGAGCAGGAAGTACAATAAGCGAAAAAAGCTGATTTCGGTACTGAGAATTTCCTGTGTTCCTTTCATGGGATCAGTGTATTCAAAGCACCAGCCCACGAAGCACACAACAATCTGGGCTGTAGACTCCCTAGAGGTGAATTTTGGGGAGGAGAGGGCACTTTTTGGTCTACAGAATAAATGGTGGGCCGTCTACAAAGGTTTTATATATATATATATATACACACACACACACACACACACACACACACACACACACACACACACACACACACACACATATAAACACATTTGGTTAATGTGTTTAAATCTGAGTTTCTAAGTACGTCTGCATCCTTATCTATATATGTATATTGAGATATAGATGAATACACATATACATACAAAGTCAGATTTAAACATTTTAAGCAAACAATACTGCTTTGCAATGATAGGTGGTTGGACTCTTATTGTTGTGTCTCGGTGTAGTGTCTGTTTCGTCTGTGTTGCCTCCTGCTAAACACTGAGCAGCTGTGTTGATGGCGCACGGAGGGGGTGGCCGGACAAATAGAGCTGGAACACGTTAGAGGCGCCACTGAATCTGGGAGGGATTCCATAAATTTTGCACTGATGCTATACAATTTTGCACTGACATTTACACCAATTGACCAGTGATTCATAAACCTTGTACCGACATGGCTAAATTTTGCCTTTGTCATCTGCACTGGCCAAAGAGTACATACATTTTTTTAGTTTTTAAATAGCGAACACTTATACTGAAGACATTCGAGCGCTTTGAATGAGAACTTTTGTGTCTCAGGCGTCTAAACTTCTTACATTTAACTGACAATTTATCCGAACTAATGCATGAACGTTAGAAAGAACAAGTTGGAAACGGTGAACAGAGATTGCCTCTCTTTGTTTCAGACTTCTTGTCTCTAAAGTTAATACATTGACTTGGTTACATTCCCAGTTATACTATGAACTTTAGACAGCTCATATGCAAAAAACAGACGCTCAGCTCTGCATTGAGCCAGCTCATTTCATGAAGATATGGCCTGGCCCGTGGTGCCCCAGTTCCTTTCCCATGCACCTTCTGACCGAATGATAAACCGAGAATTTTACAGAGCTGCTTGTGCAAAGACTGTGGGGTATATTTACAAGCCCCTTGCGCCGCCAGTGCATCACATTTTGTGACGCACCGGTGACGCAGTGTGGTGCTCCATATTTACAAGGACACGTAAAGCCACCCTACTTGGCTTTTCTTGTCCTTGAAAATATGGCCCCTTTTCACGCAGCACTTTGCGTGAAAGAGGCGTTCCATGGGTATTGCTGTGGGTGTTCCCACGCAACACCCATGGATTCTGCCGCATTCCCAGATTTACAACGTTTCGCGAACCTGGGAATGCGTCAGAATCCTACGCCTCCCTAGGGGAGGCGGAAGGAGGCGCAACGAGGAGAAATACTTTTATTTCTCCTTGGTTTTTCCTCTTTCTATGCGTGTTGCATTCTGCAGCACGCATAGAAAGAGGAAAACACCTCTTGTGATTGTTTTTGTGCAGGAAGGTGTCTCTTCCTGCACAAAAACAATCACCCCCACAACGCAGGCACCCTTGCTCCATGGGGCAAGTGTGCCTGCGTTGGCGCATGACATCCAATTGTGCGCCAGCGCAGAGGAGAGCTCAGGGATACGTCATATTGTTGTAAATATGACGCATCCCTTTGCTTCGGATGTAGCACAGCGTGGCACAGCCAAATGGCTTGCGGCACCACGCTCCGTTACTTCCTTGTAAATATGGCCGTGTATTTTTTTACTGGGCAGTCACTCGCAGTCAATGCTTTAAATGGAAATACAGATGTTCAGGTACTCACTATCCAGAGTACCTTTAAGCTACCATGCAGTGCCGGTACTCTCTCATTAAAACTATTGCACCAGTGCAAAGACGTGCCGGCACTCTTCCTTTCAAATTAATTAAGGGAAGGGTTCTCACATACATGCTAATAGCAGACATGCCAACCCTCCCGATTCAGGCGGGAGACTACCGATTTCAAGGCTAGTCTCCCGCCTCCCGATTCCTTCAAGCAAAAACCCGATTACTCAGGGGTTTCAGCTGACAGGGCTTGGTATTGTGTAACGTGGTGTATGCACTGCCAGCAACCTGCTCCTGCAGGCCAGTGCACAACACTTGCATCACCCTCTTTCTGCCTGCCATTGCACTCCATGCTTCTGAAAGGTAAGAAAAAAAGTGCATTTGCGTTTTAAATGTCCGATCCTGCAGCAGCACACTTGCAAAGCCCATACATGACAGTAACCCGATTCAAGGCCCCATTCTCCCGATTTTTTTTCTTTAATCTCCCACTTTGCTCTTCTAAAATGTTGGCATGTATGGCTAATAGTAACCTGTCCTTTTAAAGCACTGCTCTCAGTTCACATGCCAAAGAAAAGGTGCAGCACCGTTTTATGTTATGTGGCATCAGGTTTCGGAAGTCGAAGCTAACGAGCCCCTCCAATATTGTCTAAAGTCTTTCTTCCTTGGATACGTGAAGCAAACGCTGGAAAACATTCGCGTGCTGCAGTTTCTGCAAAAGAAACCGAGGGGTGGGAGGGAAGGCGTGGGCCGGAGCCCGCTCTGGAAACCGGTTTACAGCTGTGGTCGTGGCCGCAGGCCGCGCCATGGAGTGAGTCACGCAGCAGCGCGCAGGGCGTTGGCCCGACTGGAAAACCCCGCTCACAAAAGATTTCAAAGCCTCGCAGGCAACGAGTAAACGTCTAAAAAAACAAAACTGAGCAAATTACAGGGCTCTAAGCGTGAAATTCGTTTTTATCATTCCAAACTCAGGCCCTCAAACCGAGAAATTTGAGTCCCGCATGTGATTACCCATGACGGCAGCAAAGCTGTCTTTCAGTAGATTGCTGTACTAACTAGTCAGTTGATAAAGTAATCATGAAATCTATTCCTTGAAGTTACACAAAGAGCTGTTCCTTTTAAAACACTGAAAAGTATGTAATGTTGAATTGGAAACTAGGATCGAAGCGCGTCACTGCTCATTTGGTCGACCCAAGACGCGGTAAGAGCCGCACTCTGGTCGCTCACGTGCAAAAATGTTTTCCACATCGGCTCCCACAAAATTCTTCCAACCAAGCACTCTGCCAGCATGTAGTGTGCTCCTTAATTGTCCTCAAAGCGCGTCACGGCCTCACGAGGGGTGGAAAGCGCTACTACTGCCGAACTACGACGCACCAGCTGTAACACCCCCCACATTCTATCTAAGAAAATTGTGTTCTATTTTTTCATTCCATGCCCCTCCTTGTGTAAAATGATTTCATCTGGGCCCTCAAAAATGTCACCGTTTTTTTTTAGCACAAACATTATAGAGTGCCAGCAAGCAATTTTTGTGGGCCTGCCCTCTGGCCACTCTCTCTAACAAATACAGTGAACACTTATTTGCAGTAGTTTTTTTCGGTTTATCACACTAAATACAGAAAGTATGAAACATAGCAAGGCAACCAAACACTTCAAGTGTGATCACAGAACAGCGGAACATATTAGAAGAACTGCCCACCAGCCATGTTCAATATTATTTTTTCTTACAATATATCCTGCATATATAATCGAAAATATATTTAATGGAAATGTATATGGGATTTTACAGAATGTCATATAAAATTTGACAAAAATTGGTGTTCATTTTTTATTTTTATTTTGCCACATTATCATACCCAGCTGGCAAATGTCTCCATAGGAAGCCTGACAACTTCAGTCAATCCTGGCTTTTAGCCAAAAGCACTTTACATGCTAGAATTTTTGGCCCAGCCTTAAAATGTTAAAAGTGAAAAGTAAAAGAATGCAATACACTGTTGGCTAAAGTTCCAGGCTGGCTTATGAAGTTTCACAAAAACTGGGAGGACGCGACGGCCAGGGCCGGATTTAGGGCAGTGCGACTGGTGCGGCCGCATTGGGTGCTGACCTGTGGAGAGGGCGCTGATTTCAGACGGGGGGCGCTATGTTTAGCTATAACATGATTGGCGAGATGTGGGGCCCTTTAGCCCAGTGGTAGTGAGAGAATCCGAGGATGTGGTCATGGGGTGTGGGGGCGCCAAAAATTATCGTCGCACTGGGCGCCATCAGCACTAAAGCAGGCCCTGGCGACGGCTCCAAAGATATTTAACCATTTGAACATTGCAATTATCTTCTGTAATCCCCTCCATAAATGCTTTCAAACACAGGACTGCTGACATGCCATTGGTAGACCTGGGATCCCTAAAAGGTCCGGTGTGATCTCTTATCAGAAATGAGGGGGTTCGTGATTGGGGTCTCACTTTGACATCTACTCCCAGCCAGGACTTTACTAACAAAAGATGCTCCTGACAGACTATGACACTTTTCCTTTGTTCACTCTGCCCTCATCTGGATGAGACTTCTAAAGACAGTGGTCCCTAGACATTTAAAATATTGTAAAAATAAATATAGACTGAATCAGTACTAAATTCTTTGTCCAGCCGGACAGATTTTTAATATGCAATGAATGTATAACAAAAAAATTAAAGCAAGAAAAATCAAAGTGGGACACAACCTGCGTCCTAAAGACAATAACAACCAAACAACATTTAAGGAAAGGGTTCAGGCAAGGGGAACGTGTCTGCATAACATTTTTAAGAATATATCAGACGTAGTAACGTGAAACCACCATTACATATTAACATCACAGTTAGTTTATGCATATGGGGTACATTACGTCGACGGCGTTTCGATCCCTTAGACCAATAGTGGGATCATCATCAGGACATTTCAAGTTAACATGCCTGTATACATACAACAGTTATTACTGTAATTGCGCAAAACCATCAAATTAGGAAGAAAGAAGGAGAGAAAGGAACATAAGGTTACAAGAGGCATTTACTGACCATACAGTATTAGAAGAGAAATTATTATGAGTGTTGTGAGACCATGCAACCGGCCGAGTGAATTCTCTTTCAGGCAACTGCCCTCGGTACCACTATTTCCACCTGGTTTTTCTGATGCCCTCAAGCCAATTGGGCTGGTTGCTTTTTGTCCTACATACTCTTGTAATTGTCAAGAGGTTGTTCTGCGCCCGTGAATCGGGTAAGCTAGACCTCCTTCAGCCTCTGAGTTTTATTGATAAGAACTTACAATAGCTTCATCGTCAGTGTTATATGCAGCACGGCCTTTCTTTCTTTTATTCACGCTATATTCACTCCTTGCCTTGACAGATTCACTGGTTTTTGGCTTCTTTCTGTCCTCTTCATTTTCTTTTTTCTTTTTTCAGATTTTAGTCCTTGACACGGCCACATTATTCACTCGGCCGGTTGCATGGTCTCACAACACTCATAATAATTTCTCTTATAATACTGTATGGTCAGTAAATGCCTCTTGTAACCTTATGTTCCTTTCTCTCCTTCTTTCTTCCTAATTTGATGGTTTTGCGCAATTACAGTAATAACTGTTGTATGTATACAGGCATGTTAACTTGAAATGTCCTGATGATGATCCCACTATTGGTCTAAGGGATCGAAACGCCGTCGACGTCGACGTAATGTACCCCATATGCATAAACTAACTGTGATGTTAATATGTAATGGTGGTTTCACGTTACTACGTCTGATATATTCTTAAAATTTTTTATGCAGACACGTTCCCCTTGCCTGAACCCTTTCCTTAAATGTTGTTTGGTTGTTATTGTCTTTAGGACGCAGGTTGTGTCCCACTTTGATTTTTTCTTGCTTTAATTTTTTTGTTATACATTCATTGCATATTAAAAATCTGTCCAGCTGGACAAAGAATATAGTACTGATTCAGTCTATATTTATTTTTATAATATTTTAAATGTCTAGGGACCACTGTCTTTAAAAGTTACAAACGTACCCAAGGTCCCTGACCGATTGCATATTGGGTTCCCTTGTGTTTTTTCAACCTCATCTGAATGAGGGCTGCTGTTCTCGATCTCCCCTGTATTGCTTCTTTCCAATTTCATCAAGTTACTAGAAGTTGTGGACACTCTCACTTTTCTTCTCCTATGACTTTACTCCCACCAAAAACCCCTCTTCAGATGGAGATCTTTCTGTCCCATTCAAATTAATGTCCATTCCATTCTCTTCACACTCTTCTGCAATTCTATTGGGTCCAGAAGTATGTTTGTGTCCGACAATGACAGACGCGCCATATTCTCCCATTTTGTTTCATCCACTTTAAACTATGGTACTCGCAAAACCCAGCTAGCTTCCTGTACGTCTTAGGTCTGTTGATAGCTGCTGGCTTCCATTCCCTGCTACTTCTGTACCGGCAACAAGAATCCCTCAGTATTTGCATTATCAGTTCCAGGGGTTTCAGTGCTCCAGCTAATTTTCAACCAAACGTATAACTATCAACGCACGGGTGTTGCAGGGATTCTGCACATACACAGAACTATGCGCAGGAATATGGGACCTCAGTGTATAGGGGCTAAGTCTTCCTATCACCTTAGTACCCACGAACCCAGGACCGACTAGCTATAGTATCTCACTCGCTCTCCTACACACTCATGAAGAAGCAAATGATAAGACACTCCAGAACACAACACTCCCGGATCTCTCAGGAATCGCGGTAACAAGACACACCTTTTCACACACTCTCTCGTACATGTCCATAACAAGAACTGACCGAAACACGAATATAGTTTAAAATGTTTATTTTAACTATCGTGCTATAAAACACAGTAAACGAGCCACAACCAGCAGCAAAATGCACAAACCTAACACAGTTAGCATTGAAGCAAGGCCATATATCATAAAGGGAGATGTCATCATATAAAGACAGTGGATAAAGGACTATACGGCCTAACCACCCTCCCCTTGGTAGGAAGAAGCTTTATTATATACTAGAAGATCTCTGGGCTTTGTCAACAGACCCCATTCCTTAGTGCCTAGATGGTATATCTACATCATAGGAACCGCATGGCTCTTCTCCCTGGAAAGCTCCCTCTCCACGTGTGTGTTACCTAAACATGCATCCCCATAAAATCAAAGCACGAGTTTCCAGTAGCAGCTGTGTTAGCATGTTTTGTCTAGGTGCTAGGGCCTGACCAGAACAGTATGACAAGGGGCATTGTTTATCGACCTTGCTCACAATGTTCAGACTAAACTCCAGGAACAGGCAGAGAACAAACAAAGCAGACAGTTCTCATGTGAAAGACATAAACAGAGTCTTGCAAAAATAAAGCCATGTAGTAACATGCGCAAAAGCAGCATCATGGTTGCTGGGCTCATGCTAACTTAGCGATGTCGACAATGTCCCTATCGACCACGTGACAGGGGATTGTCTTATCCAAGACAACTGTATCACCGAAGGCAGCTACCCAACTGTCCCAGCCATTGAAGTTCCACCTTCTCCTAAGAGAGACACAACTGTGCCTTCTGTATCTTCAGACTCACAACCATTTCACAGGGAAGTGGCCATTTATTCAGGCTTCTTTTCTGGGACCAAGCACTCAGAATGTGAAAATGCTAGGGCCGGTACTTACCAGGGTAGTGGGTACTCAGTTCGTGGCACAAAGTTGGCCACAGTTAACCACCTTATATCTCCTATAGGTGCGGACAAGCAGTCAAGAACTAACTCAATAGAAGTGGCATACCATTGAGTCTCCAGCTGCAATAAAGATGTGAATGTCCAGCCAGAGTTGTGTGTACACAACACACTGAGGAATATGTGAACATATTTACAGTACAAATAGTAAAGCAAACAATAGAAATCCCACAATAATGCAATTACTGTGTAATTGGAAGGAGCAAGCAATGTTCCCAGACAGTAACAGGGATCTCATTAGTAGCCGCTCATGGCCATTACACTGCAAATGGAGGATTGGCAATCCTCCTGCCAAAATGAAGGTAGCTTGCAAGCGACTGGTAACATTGACTGTTTGTGAAACTCATATTCCCCAACGCCTGGACAATATGGAACAAAGCAAATGTAATGAGAAACAACTTTCCTGGGTAACCTGCAAAAAAGAGTAACAGTGCCTTAGAATTACGGTTTGCGAAGCTTTCCATACCGGGGAATTTCTGCGATTTTTAGGTGTTTAGTTGTAACTACATAGGCACTGTTTTGGGTTAAAGGGAATTCTGAGGATTTTATTAAGAAACAAACATTTGTTATGAGCATAGGTAACCATGATGTACCTTGGACAGAGTTTTTCAGTCCACCTACCTCGGATTTTCGTCTGGGAGGTGTGCTCTGCAGGCCCCGGTCCACTGCGGCAATTAGCGCCGTTTGAGTGGAGGGCAGTGCGCCATCTTGGGGGTACTTCTGGATCCCGGTGGGGCTGGAGTCAGCGGTCTAGCTGGGGGAGGGATTACCCTATTTAACGCGCCTGCTGAAACGGGCGCGTTGCGGTAAGGGCAGGGAGTGGCAGTACCTGCTCGATCCGTTTTGTGTACCGTGCCAGTGTGTGAGCGCTTTTAAAGACTTTTATTTACCTGTTGAAGCTAAATGTTTTATGTGTGCCTGGCCTATATTGTGACCTAATTTTAAAATTGAAGTACCTAATTTTACTTTTAACTCTTTTCAATCGGCACCTACCTCGGATTTTCGTCTGGGAGGTGTGCTCTGCATGCCCCGGTCCACCGCGGCAATTAGCGCCGTTTGAGTGGAGGGCAGTGCGCCATCTTGGGGGTACTTCTGGATCCCGGTGGGGCTGGAGTCAGCGGTCTAGCTGGGGGAGGGATTACCCTATTTAACGCGCCTGCTGAAACGGGCGCGTTGCGGTAAGGGCAGGGAGTGGCAGTACCTGCTCGATCCGTTTTGTGTACCGTGCCAGTGTGTGAGCGCTTTTAAAGACTTTTATTTACCTGTTGAAGCTAAATGTTTTATGTGTGCCTGGCCTATATTGTGACCTAATTTTAAAATTGAAGTACCTAATTTAACTTTTAACTCTTTTCAATCGGCACCTACCTCGGATTTTCGTCTGGGAGGTGTGCTCTGCATGCCCCGGTCCACCGCGGCAATTAGCGCCGTTTGAGTGGAGGGCAGTGCGCCATCTTGGAGGTACTTCTGGATCCCGGTGGGGCTGGAGTCAGCGGTCTAGCTGGGGGAGGGATTACCCTATTTAACGCGCATGCTGAAACGGACGCGCAGCGGACGCGCGCAGCGTGCACGCCGCTGGCGCGCCGAAGGCGCGCCAAAGGCAAGCCTGTCTGCGCCCGTCCGCGTCCCAGGAGCGTCCAGCGCCAGCCACGCTGCCCGTCACCTGACCGAGGTGCAGGGCGGTCGGAGGTGCTTTAGTCGGGAGGAACTTCTGGCTCTTGATTATACTAAGGGCAATTGTGGTGACCATTGGGTAGCACTCCAAAATCTGACTAGGACGTGCCCTAAATGTAAATTTTGTTTCCAAACGGAGCTGTTAGTCCCGGCTCCCGCAGCTGCCTTGGCTCCCAGGATTGAGAGTGGAGATCTGTAGCTCGGGCCGCGCTCATCAATTCCCGCTCACTGGTCAAGCATGCCCCAGACATCTATGAGCTTCTTTCTGATGAGCAGCTAGATCTGCTATTTATAACTGAAACTTGGCTTAATGAGTTTTGTGCCCCAGTGGTCGAGTTAGCCATCCCTAGGGGATACAAAATAGCGAGGGCTGACCGTAAAACTGGCAGAGGAGGAGGGGTTGCTGTGGTGTATAGGGACACTTGGATTTTTTCCAGCGAGGAAACTTTGGGCATAGTTGATGGGGAGGCTCTTGATTTCACCATCGTTTTGTCACCACATTTTACGCTTGGCGGCACACTGGTGTATCGCCCCCCTGGCCCCCCCGGAGCATTTTTGAAAGCACTGGATGAAGTTATTGTTTCCCGAGCCTTACACTTTTCGAATTTCTTACTTCTGGGCGACTTTAATATCCATTTAGACTGCCCGGAGGCAAATGACTCTAGGGAATTAGTGGACTCGCTCAACTTAGCACAATTGTCCCAATGGATCAAGTCCTCTTCCCATAAGGGGGGTCATACGTTAGACCTGGTTTGCTCCAACTTTCCTCTGTCCATTAGGGACCCTCTCCAGGTCTCTTGGTCAGATCATTACCTGATCCAGTTTTTTTGGACTATTGCAAAGCCCCGTCCCCCTACAGCCACGCTCCAAGGCAGACCATCACGGAAGATAGATATCCCTGCTTTCTCTAGGGCTCTACTAGCTTCACGGCCGACTGTCACCCCTAATCTAGAAGGAGCATTAGATGGCTTTGTTAATTGGATCTCTAAAGGTATTAATTCCGTATCCATACCCCTCTCTAATAGGCGAGCAAGAAATGCTCCCTCAAAACCCTGGTACTCGGTTAAACTTAGAGAGCTCAAGCAGGGTTGTAAAAAAGTTGAACGTTGCTGGAGACTGGAGTATTGACCCCTGGCCAAAATCGCCCTTCGAAAGGCTCAGAGAGACTATTATGCAGCTATTGGGGAGGCGAAAAGCAGCTTTTATGGGGAGCGCATTGCTAAATCTAACAACAATTGCAAGGAAATCTTTTCCATTGTCCAGAGCTTTCTATCACCATGCGCCGAACATACTGCTCTGCCGGTTTCGTCACAATGGTGTGAGGAGCTGTCATGTTTCTTTTTTGAGAAAATACAGACCATCCAAGATAGCCTAGGGATGGGATCCCTTGGGCAGGTAGTTTTCCATTCCCCGTACATTACAGTTCCTACCCCGGCAGCTCCCGCTCTGGCGAATTTTTCTCCCATTGCTATGTCAGATTCACTGGCTAGCCTTAAATCACTTAAGTCGGGCTCTCCCACAGATCCGTGTCTGGCGAGGGTACTAGCAGGGGTTGCGGAGGTGGTCAACCCTGAAGTAAATACTATTATTAATCTATCTTCACAGACTGCCACTGTCCCATTGAATTGGAAACAGGCTAAATTGCTGCCACTTCTGAAAAAGCCCATTCTAGATCCCACCAAACTTACAAGCTACCGCCCTATCTCTCTCTTACTGGCGTTGGCAAAGGTGTGTGAAAAAGCTGTCTTCAGACAGCTAGACGCCTATGTCGAGTCATCTGGCGTTCTCCACCCTGCCCAATCCGGATTTAGGGCTACATATAGTACGGAGACTGCGCTTGTCGAAATGGCAGAGGCAATAAGGGAGTGCCTGGATGCAGGTGGCAGAGCGGCCCTGATTTTGTTGGACCTCTCTGCCGCCTTCGATACGGTGCCCCATAGACAATTACTTGCTCGACTTTCGAACATTGGCGTTACAGGTCTTGCTTGGGACTGGCTTAAATCCTTTTAGATGATCGCACCCAGCAGGTCTGGATGCCACCCTTTTCGTCGGCCCCCAGGAAAATGTCCACAGGAGTACCACAGGGCTCTCACTTTGAGCCCTTTACTTTTTAACATCTATATAACACCCCTGATCTATCTTATGGAGGAGCTGGGAGCCAAGATCATAGCGTATGCTGATGATACCCAGCTCCTCTTTACCTGGAAGGATGATGACCTGTCCTCGGAAGTTGCCCAGAAATGCCTCTCGACTGTCTTCAAATGGCTCGCACGTGCTCAACTGAAGTGCACCGAGGACAAGTCGGAGGTCCTCCTGTATGGATCTTTCCCTCCCTCTTTCAGAGAGACCCTGTGGCCTTCAGACTACCCTCGGCCCAACTCAGTGGGCAATCCAGTGAAGAACTTGGGGGTCTGGTTTGGTGAGGACCTCAGGTTCTCCGCACAAATTAAGAAACTTAGGGGGTATGTTTTGGTACTCTCAAATCACTTAGAAAGTTTTTTCGCCTGTTACCTAGGTCAGCGAAAGAAATGGTCGCCCGCGCACTTATTTTGTCTCGCATTGACTATTCCAATGCCCTGTACATTGGCATACCAGGCTACCTGATAAAAACTACAAATAATACAGAATGCAGCCGCCAGACTTCTGTTGAACATCTCAAGAAGGTCTAGCGTTAGACAGCATCTGCGTGATCTGCATTGGCTCCCTGTGATCCATAGAGTGCAATTCAAAGCTCTCACTCTGGCTCACAGAGCCCTGTATGGACTAGGGCCGATGTACCTCAGGAAGCGTTTTGCCTTTTATGCTCCCAGTCGATCTCTGCGCTCAGTCACCCATCGACGGGCGGTGGTCCCCGCTTTCGCAGGATGCGTCTGGGGGTCACTCCTCTCCGTTAAAGCAGCGTTAGCATGGAACTCCCTTCCTGTGGAATTGCGGAACACTCAGGATCCTAGGCTCTTCAAAAAACAACTAAAAACCCTTCTTTTTAATCTGCCCATTTAAATCCCTGCTTCACACTGCTACGGTCACTTCCCGCGCCGGGACACTCTTGAGTATCTGTGCGCGTTATAAGTGTATTATAACATAACATAACATATATTGTTGCCAGACCCGCTGGGCTGTCTTCAGTCATATGCAGTGATTTGTGGTGCAGACTCTGTGCACAATCCACGTACAACTGCAGCCAGCTGCACAGGACTTTGGCAATACGCAGCAGACTTACACCCTACATTATCTAGCTGTGCAGGCCCTCGGAGCAGGGCTGGCCTTCAGAAAGTTTGGTAGTGGGGCAACTAGTTTAAACAATCCTCCAGCTTAATTTTTAGCTCTGCTGATGGTGCTCGCCACAATTTGGCCATGTGTAGCTGGCCCTGGAGGCAGGGTCTGGATAGTGAGCGACCTTGCAGACAATTCACATTCTACTCAAACTAGCTAAACAAGGCCTTTAGCAAAGTCCAGTATCTTTGTCCTTCCTGTGGAGCATAGCCCGTTTACTGTGTTCTTTCACAAGTGCTTACTTTCTGTAAACAGGCCTTTAAACTTTGTTGTTATTTTTTACATTTGCTGTGCATTCAAAGACAGAGGTCAAATGTTGGGCTCTGTATCTGAGGGAGCTTGGTGTTTCCTTTTCTTTATCTGACTTCAAAGTGAGAGAACTTATGTGACAATCATGCTGGGTACTGCAGGTATGTTGGAGGGAGGCTGTAAGGTGGTGGTTCCCAAACTTTTTCGACCCGCGGCTCCCTTGACCCATTGCCCGTGGCTCCCCACTGTTACCTTGTTTGAAGGGTGGGGTGGATGTAAGCCTGGCCTCGGGAGTACTTGCATTTTTCTCCCTGAAAATAATTGGGATGAAGCTGATGAAGGTATTATAATCATATACGTAGGGTGTTTCGTATTACTAAGGCGGCCCCTCTAATAAAATATTCCTAGTTAAACTTCTTTGCCCATGCCTTTTTCAGAGTACCCTCTCAAACATTTGTATCCCACTTACAGTGCTAGATAGCACCCCAATGCATGTAGGCCCCATTGCCAAAGTGTTTGTGCGCTTGAAGAATATGTGCATGCACTTTAATTTCTACCCATGTCATACATGCCAACACAAGTCTCAGCAGGGTGACTCATGATTTTTTAAACACACACAGCTTTATTTTTGTTGTATCCTCCCTAAAAGTGCCTCCAAATCAATGCAAGTAAAATGAATTCCTCTGTTTTTTATTTTTTATAAACGTCTCTCTTTCCTGCTTCCAAATGTTGGCATTATGCCGTATATGGTGTTTTACTTCCCTGTGATCAAGGAGAGAGCAGGCCTGTCTGGAAATGTGTGTGTACTGAAAGAAATGTGTACTGGAAGTACCTATGATTCAAGTACAAATGTCAATACTTAATAATACTTAGTGTGTTTAATAGACAGGACAACTTTACTTACCTGATAACTCGCATTGGTGTAAAATGCATTTGGAAAAAACCCAAGTATTAACGAGTGTAACAAAATAAATCAGGCATCTTCCGCTTACTTTGGGAGTGTTGGAACAAGGGGATCCAGTGAAATATGGATGTCATCTCCTTCGACATGCCATCAATTAAGCACTACGTTTACAGCTTTAGGCATGTCACTTACAAATCATCGACATCATGCGTTTAAGTCTAATTAGTTTATCTGAAGCCAACAGACCCTTCAACATTAAATGCAATAAAGTGCTTGGTGCGCGGCTCCCCTGGCTAGGTCTCACGGCTCCCCAGGGAGCCATGGAGCACAGTTTGGGAACCACTGCTTTATGGTGTTAATTTTGTCCCGCACACAACATTTAAATGTATGTAAATGAGCTGTGCAAATATTTCAGAATATATCAGCATTAGGAAAGCACGAATGAAGCAAATTTTTTTTGCAATTCTGAAGTGTGATGGAAACAAATATTTTGAAATTATCAAAAAAATCAATACGCGAGGTGATGTAATTTCCACACGTTATTGTTTGTGACCTGTGTAGTTTTATCAGTAAAACTGTAAGTCTGTGCAAAAGCAATGATCATTTCAAAAGACAATGTGTTGTCGTTAATGTCAGCGCACTACCACATCCTCTACTCCATGACACTATATAACACTCTACTCCCCTCTACACCACTCAACTCTACGCCACTCTACTCCATTCCACAACACTCTTAACCACTCCACGACACTCTAAGTCACTCTACTCTACAATACTGTACTCCGCTCCATTCTATGCCACTCCACTCTACGACACTCTACTCCACTCTGTCACGCCACTCTACACCACTCCACTCTATGACACTCCACTCCACGATACTCCACTCTACTCCATTCCACTCGACTCCACTCTACGCCACTCTATGCCACTCCACTGTACGTCACTTCACTTTATGCCACTCTACTCCACTCTATGCCGCTTCATCCTACGGCACTCCATAACACTCTATGCCACTCCACTCTACGACACTCTATGTCACTCCACTCTACAACACTCCACTCTATGCCCCTTCACTTTACGTCCCTCCACGCCATTCTATATCACTCCACTCTATGACACTCTACTCCATTCTACAACACTCTATGATACCAGCGGTGGCTCCTTCGCTATGGCGGAGGAGCGTCGACCCCTTGTCAGCACTTTAAAAAATGTAAAAATAAAACAATAATAAAACAGGTTTAAAACCTGTTTTATTATCATTTTATTTAGCTTGTGCCGGGGCTTGGGGCAGGGCCAGGGTGATGATAGGCTGAAGGGGGAGTGGTGGCCTTTACCTGCACTGCGCATGTGGTTTTTGCCAAAAACCAAATGCGTAGTGAAGCTCTCTCCAACCCCAGCTGGCTGGGGTTGGAGAGAGCAGGCACAGACTCCCAGTCTGTCCTGAAGCGTACATCATCGGCGCTCAGGCCAATCCTGAAGCTGCTCTCATGTGAGAGGAGCTTCAGGATTGGCCGCAGGGCAGGTTGGGAGCCTGTGCCTGCCTGCAGCGACAGAGAGGAGTGGAAGAGCACGACGCGTTGCTGGAGGGCAGCTGGTAAGTTTTTTTTTGTCTCCATTGTCCCCCGTTCCCCCTGCCTCTTTTGTAAATTTTATTTTTTGTCTCCGTTGTCCCCGTCTCCCGCCCCCGCCCGCCTCTTTTCCCCAATATGAGGCGCTCCTGGATGACACTCCACTTTACTCCAATCCATGCCAATGCACTCTACGCCACTCCACTCTATGCCCCTTCACTCAACTCCACTCAACATTGTGAGAAGTTGGCCTGGCATATGCTGTCCACTAGTTATAGTGGGCACCTTGCACCAGTCCAAACGACCCTTATTGATGATAGGTTTAAAGACAACCTTTATTGAAAGCTATCCTAGTGGTAGCTATGGAGAGCAGCCTTCAGGCTAAGTCTTGAAGGAGTGTAAAGCAGCTTGGTTTACCAGATTATAACATCTTGAATGACCAAATGAAAGGAGAACCACACCAGGTATATATAAAATATATGTATTTATTTCTAAACACTCACTACTAATCTCTTTATGAGATTAGAGTCCAAGATACACAATATCACAGTATTAAAACGACAGTAAATTGCACAATATACAATGGGCCCCAGGGGGGGACCAAACCATATATTAAGAAAGTGGTATAAGAACCACGACTTGACTAGACACAGTGCCTAGAGCACGTAGAATCACTGGGACCCCAAGGTAGTGACATAGGAGACCCACGGGGGACGTGTGCAGTGTGAGAACACAGCCGCGAGCGCTGTAGGATTCTATGAGGAAAGTCGCGGTTGGAATTTTAAAGATGAAGGACACTTAGGAGAGGACTTTGAGCAAACCCCTTTAGACTTAAGAGGTTCTAGGGCCAACACCCACGGGAGCACCGGAGTACTCGAGTTACCTCACCCAGGGAAGCCGGGTGCATAGGTGTCAAATGGTGTCGGGAATCGTCTTTGATTTCAATGGCGATCTGCTGCAAAGTGCTGCTGCAGTGAAGAAGAAAAGTGTTCGGGATGATCCAAGCCTGGATCAAAGATGTGAAGAACCTGAAAGCAGAGGGGACAAAGTCTGGGTCACTTCACGTGACCAGGAGCGGAGCAATCAACTGCCCACCGATGTCGGGTGCTTCAGGTGCGAAGAGGTGAAGCTTGACTCTGCAGCCACGGGGTCCAGGAGATGTCGAGGACAACCAGGAGCCGGATTCGAGCTGTCCCACAAAGGATGTCAAGTGCTGGGGTGTCGGTGCTCGGTTTGAACCCAACAAGCCTTGGTAACAGCAACCTATGCAGGAAGAGTAAAGATGCTTTGGTGCGGACCAGCAAGGTCCGGAGGACTCCCCAAGCAATGGAGAGTCAGGGCATGCCTGGAGCAACCAGGGTAACCCAATTAATCTTAGTGTTGCCTTCACAGGGACCCACCAGTCGACAGACCAGGGATCGCGAACAGACCTCGAGAGAAAACACAGAGGGCCAGCTCACGGAACACTCGTGGAGTGTAGGCTGACAATCTTCAGTGGAACTGCTGCTCGGGGTCAGGGCTACAAGTAACCCAAAGCTCAGCCTCAGAGGTTGCCTCAAAGCTGATGCTTCTGCAAATGGTCGCGGTGTCCAGGGGTTCGGGTTGCACGGTCTCCACGAGGGATACAGGCCTCCGACTTGCTGAGCACACAGATCAACCTCAGAGACCACGGGAACCCACCTCCTGTGTTGCAAAATTCTTCGGAGTCCTCAGGAGCTTTGGAGATGCAAACCGGACAGATGCTTCTTTGGCGCCTTCCAAGCAGGGGAGTAACTTCTTTACTCCAAAGGAGATTCTTCGGTCATCCAACGTCGTGTAGATAGTTGAAGTTCTGGGATTCTGTAGCAGAGTTCGTCCAGGTAAATCTAAAGTCCTGTAGTCAGGGGTTCCTACTTTATACCCAAGGAAGGGGTGGGACAAACTCTGGGGACCCACCTACGGGAGGGTCAGGAAAGAGGGGTGGCTACACCCATTTCCTTTGTCCAGTTTCGCGCCAGAGCAGGGGCTGGTAGCCCCTGCAACCGGTTTGAGCTGGACTATGCACAGGGACACCAAATGTGCCCCCAGTGCAGACTTCAAAGCACTCTTGGAGTGCACCCACCCAGCCCCAATACACTAAAGCCTGTCTGGGAGGTGGTCACACCTCCCTGTGACAGGAAACCTATTGTCCAGGCCTCCCCTGCCAGAGTTTCGTCCAGCAGCAGAGGGCAGACTCGTGTTTGTGGCTGCAGCATCCATTTTGTGATGCCAGGGTTCTGTTAAGCTGGTACCAGGTGTACCGGTGGTGCCATGTTTCTCCCTCTGGTAGGGTGGAATCATACCTCCCACCCCAGTTACTGGGATGGAGGTATGATTCCAAGGTGTTTGACACCAAACACGACATGTTTTCATGCAGCCGTTTTAAAGTAAGCATTTACCGCGAGGTTATAATGCACTTAAGAGTATATGGTTTGGCTGCATCACAAACAACCCCGGAATGAAGATTCCGAAAGCTGCAGAGGGGCTCTGCTCATGCATAGGCACCCTCTCACATGAAACCCAGCACCCTGCCTCTAGGATTGTTAAGACCTGCCGTAGGGGTGACTGATAGGTTTACATGTGCAGTGATATGGAGAGATATAGGGAACCTATATCTCAGTAAGGGGTGCATACACCACCTTACACAGGCTGCTGTAGCAGACCTGTGGTGTCATTTTGGATGACCTCTCAGGGGTGGCATAATACATGCTGCAGCCCCTGGGAGGCCTCTGGGGTACCTATGCCCTGGGTACATAGTATACCATATACTAGGAACTTATAAGGGTACCCCAGAATCCAATCTGGAGTGTACCTAAAGTACATGCAATCAATTTAAGGGGAAAGCAGATAGGCTGGGGTCCTGAATAGCAGGATCCCAGCCAAAGTAAGTCGAAAACCAGCAAAACACCAGGAAAAAAGTGGGGGCAACCATGCAGTCAGATTCCACCTTCCTACAAACGTCACTCTACTCCACTCTATTCCACCCGCTTTACTCCACTCTATGCCACTCCACTCTATGTGACTCCACTCTACGCCCCTCCATTCTACAACACTCTACTCCAGTCTATGCCACAACACTCTATGACACTCTACTACACTTTATGTCCCTCCACTCTACGCTGCCCTCCACCACTCAACACCACGCTAACTACTCCACTCTACAGCACTTTACTCCACTCTATGCCCCTCCACTCTATGGCATTTCCATCTCTGACACTCTACTGCATTCTGCAGCACTCTACTCCACTCTATGCCATTCTACGCCACTCCACTCCACTCTACAGCACTCCACTCTATGACACTCCACTCTAATCTATTCCGCTTTATGCCTCTCCACTCTACTCCATGGCACATCATTCTCCACAACTCCAATCTAGTCCTCTCTATGCCACTCTACTCCAGTGTACTCCACTCTATGCTACTCAACACCACTCCACTGCACTCCACTCTATGTCAATCCATGACACTCTACTCCACTTCATGACACTCTACACCACTCCACTCCTGTCTTCGCCACTCCACTCTACTCTACCCCACTCTACTCCAGTCTACTCCACTCAGTGACCCTCCACAACACTCTACAACACTCCAGTCCACAACACTTTACTCTATGACACTCCACAACACTTCATTCTATGACCTTTCACTACACTCTACCCCACTCCACTCCACTCAACACCATCTGCTCCACGACACTCTACACCCCTCCATTCTACGACCCTCACTTCTGCAACCCTCTACTCTATGACACATTACTCTACAACACTCTACTCCATGCCACTCCACTCTACAACACTCTACTCCAGTCTATGGAACTCCACTTTACTCCACTGTATGTCGCTTCACTCTATGCCACTCTATGACCCTCCACTCTTTAGCACATACTCTACGACGCTCTACTCCACAACGTTCTATGCCACAACACTCTATGACACTCTACTTCACTCTTTGTCCCTAAACTCTATGTCCCTGCCCTCTACACTGCCCTACACCACTCCATTCTACACCACACTACACCACTCCATTCTACAACACTTTACTACACTCTATGCTACTCTACTCCCCTCCACTCTACATCACTCCACTCTCTGACACTCTACGCCACTCCACTCTATGACACTCTACTCTATGACACTCCACTCTACACAACTACAATCTAGTCCTCTCTATGCCACTCTACTCCAGTCTACTCCATGCTATACCATTCTACTCCACTCCACTCTATGACCTTCCATGACATTCTACAACACTCCACTCCACTCCACTCTATGACACTTTACTCTACTCTATGCCCCTCCACTCTAAGACACTCCACTCTACTCCACTCTGTTCTACTCACTCCACTTTACAGCACTCCACTCTACAACACTCCACTCCATACACACCCCTCCACTGTATGCCACTCCACTCCACTCCACTACATTCCACTCTACGTCACTCCACTCTACCACTCTATACACTGTCACGAGGCCCATAGGGGTATTATAGTCTTCCCTATATTAGCACGAGCACTTTGCTGCCTGTCTCCTTCTTTGCACACGCTACTACACAAATTGTTTTTGCTTGTGCCACTCTGAAACTTTCACATAGAACATGCTGTTGTTTCGCCCCTTGCTCGTTCCTGGGATTTAGTCTGCACATTGTGAACAAGGTTGAACAACAATATCCCTTGTTATTTTGTTCTGGTAAGGCCAAGACAAAACATGCAGATGCAGCTGTTGCTTAGGGACACGTACTTTGGTCATATGGGGCTACACAGATAGGTAACACACACTTGGAGAGGGATCTTTCCAAGGAGAAAGCATGACAGCACCTTTGATGTAGAACTACCATCTATAGACTGAGGTACAGGGTCTGCTGATAACACCCAGAGATCTTCTAATATATAATCATTTTGTTTCTATACAAGGGGAGGGAGGTTAGGCTTCTCTGTTGTTTATTATGACAGCTCCTTTTATGATTTTCGGACTACTTGCTATGCTGACCGTATTTGTATACTGCATACTAGAGCATGTTAGTTAAAATAAACATTTTAAACTATCACGTGTTTCTGTCAGATCTTATTGCGGACGAGTACAAGAGTGTGAGCGAAAGAGTGTGTCTTGCAACCGCGATTCCTGGGAGAGTCGAGAGTGTTGTGTTCTTGGGTGTCTAATCACTTGTTCCTCTGTGAGTGAGTAGGAGGGCAAGTGAGACACTATAGCTAGTCGGTCTCGGGCTCGTGGGTACTAAGGTGGCAGGAAAACTCAGTCCCTGCCTGCTGAGGTCCCATGATCCCAAGCATAGTTCTGTAATCCCACAGAATCCACGCAACAACACTATACACCAATCCCTCCAGTCTACTCCACTCTTAGCCACTCAACAACACTCGACTCTACGACACTCCATGACTCTATGTCACTCCACAACACTTTACTTGATGACACTTCACTCTACGCCACTCCACTCTAAGACCCTCCACTCTACAACCCTCTACTCTATGACACTTCATTCTAGAATACTCCACTCCATGATACTCCACTCTACAACACTCTACTCCACTCTATGCAACTCCTCTCTATGCCACTCAACTTCATTCTATGCCCTCCACCGTATGCCACTCTACTGCACTCTATGCTAATCCACTCTATGACACTCCACTCTATGCCCCTCCACACTGACACTTTAATCCACACTATGCCACAACACTCTTCGGCACTCCACTCCACTCTATGTCCCTCCACTCTACCCTTCTCTACTCTATGCCACTCTACATCACTCCACTCTACACCAATTCAAACTATTTCACTCTACTCCTCAACACTTGTGAGAAAGTGCCCTCTTTCTGCATGGTTGCCCCCACCTTTTGCTGAATTGCTGATGTGCTTTGACTGAGTGTGCCCTGGGCCCCTGCTAATCAGGTACCCAGGGCCTATGTTCTTTCCCTAAAACTGCATTGAGGCCTACAACCCACTGTCCTGGCATAGAATCAGTCACCCCCCCCAGCTGGGTGCACTATACCAGTGGTGAGGGTACAGGTGCATGAGCCCTGTACCCCTACAGTGTCTAAGTCCATTCTTAGACATTGTAAGTGCAGTTCTGCCATTAAGAGTATATGGTGCTGGGAGTTTGTCATTACGAACTCCACAGCACCATAATGGCTACACTGAAAACTGAGAAGTTTGGTATCAAACTTCTCAGCACATTAAACCCACACTGATGCCAGTGTGGGATTTAATGAAAAATGCACACAGAGGGCATCTTAGAGATGCCCCCTGAAAACTAACCCACCTCTAGTGTCCAGGCAGAGTGGCTGCTTTCAGCTGCCACCACTAGACATGTTTCTGGGCCCCTGGGTCGAGAGCCTGCTGCTCTCTGGGGCCTGAAACAATGCACATCCTGGGACGAGGTGCCAAGCCTCATCCCCCGAATGGGCAGGGTTCACGAAGGGGAAGCTTCAAAGGTTTGCCACCTTTGTGAGCTTCCCCAGGCCACTTGCTTCTCTCAGCAACTGGTCCCCACTGGTTCTGACCCCCACTTTGGGCGGGAGAACTGGCAGGAAAAACAAGTGAGGAAGAGAGGTGTGCCCACCTCTGCCAACTCCACCCCTCAGGTGGGGGAGGCGAGGTGAAGCACAACTCTCAGTCCCCGCCATCTTGAAGACGGGGGGGACTCAGTCAACCAAGGACAGGCTCATGCCCCCCTCCCACTGGAGGGTGGCATAATAGGGGGTGTACCCACCCCAGGGAAGGGACCCATTGGTCCCTGCCTTTTTACCTACCTGTAACGCCTCAAAATCTAGTATTTAGGGGCACCCCTGAACCTTGCTTCCTCAGACAAGAACCTGCAACAAGAAAAGAAGAAGAAGGACCGAACAGCCATGCCGAAGCTAACAAGAGGAAGACGCCCACTGACTTGGCCCCAGCCCTACCGGCCTGTCTCCACCTCGAACCTGCTCCTGCGAATCCTGGTGTGTCCTGCAGCCAGCAACCTCGAAAACCCTGGAGGACCTGCCTGCCTTCAAGCACAAAGACTTTGTCTCCAGTGAACACCGGATTTGTTCATCTGCAACCTCTGGCTCCGGCCGGACACCGCGGATCCGCCCCACTCTGCACCCACCGTCCACGGCCCGAGCTTGAGTAGGCAAACACCACGAGGAAGTCCCCCCGGCGATCCTGACCTGAGATTCGGTGACCCCTGACCTGCCTCAAGCCTCCAGCCGACGCCTGCAGCCTAAATCCAGAAGGTCCCCCCAACCGCGACCAGGAGCTGGTAAGAAGATCCGACCCCAAAAGGCACCCCTGCACCCGACGCCCCTCGGCCTTGTGTGACCAAACCGACGGTGCCTAACCAACCCCTAACTTTCCAACTTACCTCTCGAAGTGGTGGTCACACCCAGAAGACCTTCGTCCCCGAGCCTGCAGTGCCTTTGCAAACCGAAGGTTCCTCATTGAATACCACAGGGCGCCCGACGTCGAAACAGCACCCTGCACCCGGCCGCCCTAGTGCCGCTGAGGGTGCACCTTTGGTGCTACTTTGTTTCCCCATTTCCCCTGAGCTAAAGTCCAGGAGCTTTGCTCCCACAACCAAGTGGCCTGCTTGCCAGCAGCCACCAACCGGAGGCCCCCTATCCCCCACTGGATAACATTGGGCCTCAGCACTCTGCACCCAGCTGCCCTAGTGCCACTGAGGGTGTAACTAGAGTGCATCCTTGACCCTGGGGGACCCCTGAGTCTACCCCCAGAACCTCAACTCCCACTACCAAATACTTACCTCAAAACCGATAACACTATTTTCCTCCATAGGATAACATTGACTGTTTTTCTGTGAAAAGCTTCTAAATGTGGAGTTTGAGAAACTAAAGAAATTCTTTAAAATTGCATAATCTAACAAAAACGATTTGACTTACCTCTTTTCAGGAAATGTCCCAGAGTAGTATCTAGGTATACTACTCTGTGTAAGCCTAGTAATCTCAAAAGTTACTTACCTGCTATTTTACTAAAAAGCCTATTCAAGTCTATGTACTGCATTTACTAAGTATTACATTTCTCTGCATCCATACTGTAAATCAAACCAAAGTGCATATACAATTATCATTCAAACTGTATTTCAATTGCATTACTACTGTAAAGTATTTATTGCTTACCTGTGCCAGGCTTGCTTGGTTCTAGACAATAAAATAACTAAAAGAATATTTTTATACAAAAAAACAATTGGTCTGAAGTTCAGTCTTTGAGTGTGTGAATTCTTTTGCTGACTGAGTGTGTACAACAAATGCTTAACACTGTCCTCTGATACTGCCTTACTGCTCGACCACACTACCACAAATAGAGAGTGAGGTGATATCTAACTTTACCTCTGCCTACCTTTGGGGATCCACTGGACTCTGTGCACACTATACCTCACTTTGGTTTAGTATATACAGAGCCAGCTTCCTACAACACTCCACTCCATGACACTAAACAGCACTGCACAACACTCTATAGCACTCAACGCCACTACAGTCTATGCCACTCCACTCCACTCCACTCTATGGCATTCCATTCTACTCCTCTCTACTCCACTCCACTCTATGCCACTCTACTCCACTCTACGACACTCCACAACACTTTATTCCACTCTGTCCTACGCCACTCTATGCCACTCCACTCTACACCCCTCTACTCTACATCACTCCACTGTATGACGCTCTACTCCACTCCACGCTACGACACTCTACTCCACTCTGTGCTACACGACGCCACTCCACTCCACTTTGCGCTCCTCCATGACATTCTACTCCACATCACTCCACTCTATGCCACGCCAATCCTCTCTTCGCCACTCTACTCCACTCCACGCCACTCAAAGATCCTCCTCTACAGTCTATGACACTCTAGGATACTTTACTCTACGACACTCTATTCTACACCACTCCACTGTACGCCAATATACTCCACTCTACACCACTCCACAACATGCTACGACCCTCCACTCCGTGACACTTTACTATACAACACTCTACTCTACGCCACTCAACGCCACTCCACCCTATGACACTCTGCTCCACTCTAAGCCACTCAGCTGTACTCTAAGCCAATTCACTTTACTCCACTCTATATCCCTCCACTCGTCGTACCTCCAATCTACGCCTCTCCACTCGTCACCCCTCCACTCTATGCTCCTCTATTCTTTGACACTTTTCTCCACTCTTCTCCACTCCTCAACACTCTGCAACACTCTACTCCACTCTACGACTTTCCACTCCATGACACTTTACCCTACAACACTCCACTCTACGCCACTCTACTCTATGACATTTTTCTCCACTCCTCAACACTCTTCTCCACTGTATGCCACAACACTCTACAACACACTACTCCACTCTATGTCCTTCCACTCAATGCCTCTCCACTCTACGCCACTCTATATCACTCCACTCTACACCACTCCACTTTACTTCACTCTACTCCACGACATTCTGCTTCATGACACTCAACAATACTACACAACACTCTATGGCACTCTGCGCCTCTCCACACTACACCACTCCACTCAACACTATTTCACAATACTGTACGACCTACCACTCCATGACACCTTACTCTACAACACTCCACTCTTTGCCACTCTACGACACTACACTCTATGACACTCTGCTCTACTCTAAGCCACTCTGCTCTACTCTATGCCGCTTCACTCTACTCCACTCTATGCCCCTCCACTCTACGTCCCTCCACTCTATGCCACTCAAATCTTCACCTCTCCACTCGTCGCCCCTCCACTCTAATTCCCTCTACTCTACTCCCCTCTACTCTATAACACTTTTCTCCACTATTCTCCACTCAACACTATACCCCACTTTATTCCACAACACTCTACGACACTAGACTCCACTCTTATGTGCCTTCACTCTAAGCCCCCCCACTTTACGCCACTCTATATCACTCCACTCTACACCACTCCACTCTACTTCACTCTACTCCACGACACTCCGCTCCATGACATTCAACAACACTCCAAGACACTCCATGGCACTCCACGCCTGTCCACTCTGCACCTTTCCACTCCACTAAACACCTCTCCATTCTACATTACTCTACTTAACACAACTCCATTCCACAACACTTCACGCACTCTGCTCCATGACACTCTAAGCCACTCCACAACATGCTACTCCACTCTACACCACTCCACTCGAGAACACTCTATGTCACTCCACGCCACTCTCCTCTACGCTACTAACCTTTAGCCACGCTGAACAATAGCCACACTTGTGTACAGCATGGCTAAAACACATTGGTAAAGCAGTGGTGGCTGCTGCTTAACAGAAGTGATGTGGCGGCGGGGGTTGGGGGTGGACGGAACGGAAAAAGAAAAGAAAAGATAAAGAAAAGATGACTTACCTGCAGGCCACCGCCTCTCCTCCGTCCTCTTCCTCCCGGTATTCACACAGGCTCCCCTAAGCCAATCACAACGCTGCTATAATAGTATTATCAGCAGTATTACCAGTAAGACAGCAGCGTCATGATTGGTCTGAGTGGCCTGGTTTGCTGCTCAGACAGTACCTGTCAGCCTGTGACTGCTCTGCAACACAGCGGGGTGGAGAAATGCTAAGTGCGCATGACGGTTTGGCGGTCCTAAAATGGCCGGCCAAACCGTCATGCGCAGTTATGATGCCCACCACTCCTCCTCCCTGCTGGCTGCTGCTATCCGCCAGGACAGCGCAGCTCTGCCCCACCCTGCCTCAGTACTGAAAAATAAAATGATAATAACGTTGTGTTATTATCATTTTATTTTTCCTTTTTGCGCTGCTCAGAGAGCAGTGGGGCGATGCTCCTCCGCCTTAATGGAGGAGCCGCCGCTGTAAAGCCAACAGCTCTTGCATATGCTTGGTTAATGCTGCGAGGATTACAACTTCTGAATAGGTTTTCATTATTGACAAAAAAAGTAGCTTTTAACAAAATTATGTTGTAGGATTAGTGTTGTAGTAAGAGTGTGATGGGTTGATGGAGGAGGCAAGTAGTTTAAATGATCTTCCAGCTGAATGTTGAGCTCCTTCTGCACTGATCGACACAGCTCTTTGTATTTCCTGTAACTCAACAGGTGGCTGCGTACTTGTGCCAGGCACAAAGGACCCTTCCGCCCTCACCTTTTCAAATTAAAGCCTCAGGTATGTTTGGAGACACACCTGAGGCTTTAATTTGAAAAGGTGTGGGCGAGAGGGTCCCTTGAAAATGTAAGGTGGCATGCATTCAAGAATGGGTTCCACGGAGTAACCACAAAAGGATATGTGGGAAGAGATATCTGTACACTAGACATAATGCAAGACACCAAAAACAAATTGCAGCACAAAAGCGAATCAAACAAGAGACTCCAACACCCTGAATCTCACATTGAACAGGAAAGCTTGAAGACCAAAGAGCCAATTCAGGGCCTTTCTGAGAGAGTAGAAAGCCCCAGAGGTCTGTCGTTGTTCTGTGGCTGCTCTTGTTTGCTCCTGGTGTTGTCTTTCAGGGCTTTGCTGTGTGGGTGGCTTTCATGCATAATGCACTCTGAACAAACACAGGTGTGGGCTGGAGAAGGGGACTGTTTGCTGAGATGCAGGACACACCCAACTGAGAGCACAGGGGAACCAGGTGAGCATGGATGTGAAGGTCTGCACGGTGCAAGTGGCTTCACAGAGCTCCAGGCTCACTCTTTGTTCCTCGCTTTGCTTACGGATAGGATATTTTAAACACGAATCCCAGCAGCTCCCAAGCGATAAAGGATATTTGGTAGGGGTGAAGCTGAGCTAAACCTTTTGGGAGACTTGTTCTGGGTCGGTTGTGTTTCATTTTGTTCATTTTTCTAGTGTTACGTTCGACATGGGTGATATCAATCCATTAAACACAAATACTCCCAGCTACCTTTTTATATTGTACTCACAAGTACCACAGGTACATCTGGATGTGCTCAAGGGTTCCCTGGGTGAAGCCAGGGGAGGAGGTGGTTCCAAAAGTACATTGTGGGAAAGGTGGTGATTTAATACTGCATGGTTACCACAGCAGTATTGTATACACGTATGTTGATATGGATGCTGTATTTATATAGCATAAAGCTATTCAAAAGGCTGTGGAGTGCTGTATAGTGTCAAAGGCAAAGATACAGTTAACAGGATTGAAGGTGGTTGATTCCTGAGAGCAGATGTGGAATGTGCTGTGCTGTAGTATTATTTAAAGAGGGGTGTCTTCAGCTTTCCTAAACTCCTGCAGGGGGGTCCTGCTGGATATGGAGCATCATCTCAGATCCTGGGTGCACAGACTTATAAAGCATGTTGTCTTGTTTTTTCATTTTTGTACTTCTTCCTCACTGGAAGTGTGCCAGGAGCCGACAGAGGAGGTAGTAGGCTTGTCAGGCAGAAGGGCTGATAGCGATGGCTTTGTAAATGATGCCGCTGGTTTTGAAGATGGTGTGGGCCACTACAGGTACACATTCATACTGGTCAATGACACCTTGGCACACCTATGGAGTAGATTTGGAAGAGACAATAGATAGAGTTAGCCAGGAAGCATGCAGACTTGTAGAGTGGCAGAACAGATGAGAAAGGGATGGCTGGAATAATATTACAGTTTTGTGGTTAGACTCCTGGTTGCAGTACTGTGGTGGTAGGCTAGCGAATGAAAGCTGATTTGCTTTTAATTTTAGGACTTTCAAGCTTATGAGAAAAGGTAGGGTTTTAGTAAATGTTTTAAAACAAGTAGTTTGGTAGTTGGTCAGGTTGTGAGAGAGGGTCTTCTGTTCTAGAAACCAGGAGTAACCACTCTGAGAAACCAGCAGTCATAAGCCAAAATATTTCTGGCACGCAGGTTCCCAGCCGATATTAAATGAAAAAAATCTGCCGGTTTATTGATGTTCAATTAATTAAAATCATACCATTTCAGTGGTAATAGCAAGTATAAAATATGATAAGACATAATAAAAACAATATTTCATAAAAGAGGAAAATGTCAAGTTTGTGACTCCCTTGCGGGACCTTAGGCCCCCATTCCCAGTTAGCTGACATAGCACATATACTTTCGCCTCACAGGATCTTAGTCGTGGGAACCGCAAGGCCGTACACGGTTCTAAGATATTAAATGAAGACCAACCCTACCTCATTCAAAGTGTTAATGAAGGTCTGCTGATCACTCCCTCCATTGAAATTAAGCCCGATACAGCTTCTTGTGACTCTGTACAATAGTACTCTCATACAAATTAAGATGATGGGTAACGTGACCACAACAGTTTTGGCTCAGATTGCTGGGATGAAAAAAACAAGCTCAAAGGCTGGAGATAGACTGGGTGGAGCAAACAACATATCTGTGATGGTGACTTCAGTGGATACAAGGTTAAGAATTTAGACACCTAAAAGGGCAGTCAATATCTGTCCTAGTAAATCAGTGCTTTGATGTAAAAGACAATATATAGGTATTTCTCCAGATGCAGATCTTGAAAACCTTTATTGACCAATACGTGTTGATATGATTTTCTGTCTCCTTCCTCCATAGCCATCTCTCATGAAATCTGTTTGGACGTGCCCGGTGATCACTGCAGGGATCAGATCACGGCAAATGGAAGCAACAAGGGGCAGTAATCAAATGTTCGCCTGCGTACGCCGCAATGGTTGGATGTCTACAGTTACAATTGCATGTCTTATCATCCCGTTCATACATGGCCTGTACATGACAACACTCTGTATCGACTTTCAAAGCAGTGCAGGGCCTAGGACCTTGGAGTTACAGTTAGAGTTGGACAAAGAGAAAATGTAATGAGGAACTACATCTTCTAAACCCAAATTTACCCTTGTGCCACAACACATAGATAATGCTAGGTTTAAAATATGCTCGAAGACAAGATGCAATTCTCTCTGATCTCCATGGAAGCCATTTCTTTATTAAGAGAATAGCTGGTTTCTTGGCCATTTTAGGATTAAGTAAAATAAGTTTGAAGCATTTGACCAATTGATTCTTGACTTAACGAGTATCATGCAATTCTGAGCAACAAATGTAACTCTACAGGAAAGGACCAGTGATGCAATTTAGGTAAGAGCTCTAACGCCTACCATGATCTGTCTGCATATTGTTGTTGCTTATGTTTTACCCAGAAACATACTCCCAACAGTAACGTTTAGTATCTGTCTGCAAAGCATGCTACAAACGGGTATTAAGGAGTGCAAATAATTTTTGCAGTACAAAGCCAATGCCCTGTGCAAATGTTATTTCTGATGGGGTGCTTTTGAGCCTGCAATTAAGAACTGGGTCTGAGTGACCCCATAAATGGAGAATCTTTCACTAACAAAAAAATATGTTCCTATGGTTGTCTAGACTCTTTAAGAATCATCGAAAAAGTATATCGCGCAGCGCCTAGCCATGGAGTAGCCAGGCCTGTAGCTTCTTAGAAGCTGTGTGTGAATGCAGGGAACTGATGCCAGGCTATGACACTGACTGATCCATGGGGCTGACAGAGGGAATGTAATGCAGTTCTGAGATTCAGTTATTTTGTGCCAAGGGTAGGGATATACTTGCTTCATCATCGCAGCAGAGGTCAAAAGGGGGCTTCCTGTAGAGACCGTTTTGGGGGTTGACGTTAATGTTTTATTTTATTTTACGGTGGAGCCCCCTCACCAGCACATGCTTGGTAGTACCTATTCATTGGAAGAGGTTCCCATTGATAAATGCATGTCATTTCACCTTGCATGTTCATAAGGGTGATGGAAGCGAATATCTTTTTAATGGGGTTTGGGACAGAATGTGATACAACAATGAAAGAAAGAATGGAAGTCATATTATTCAACATGCAATGAAATTCTACTACAATAACCAGCTGAATAGATTTTCAATTACTATTCCAATACATATAAAATAAAATAAAATGTAATTATGAGAAATCAAATTAAACAAAGTGAAGTACATTGAAATCATAAGGCAAATGCTAAAATAGAAAATAAATGAAACATAATGAAACCACCCGGCAAATGCTAAAATGCATGTGTGTATGTAGTATATGGTATTTATATGCCTCAAACCTGCCCAGTGGGGTGCTGTACAGGGCCCAAGGCAAAGACACAGTCGACATATCAAATGTAAGACAGTTACCACTAAACTGTGTGGCACTGTGTACAGATGGTTCAGTTACCGAGTGAGGCGTGGAAGGACATTCCTGCCCATTGTGAAGAGAAATCAGAGACTTTCAGCTAGGGACCTACAGGCCAGGTGCTGGCACCTGCCCCAGGCAAGCAGTAGCAAAGATGGCGCGTGTCCATCAATAGCTCAGAGTTTTACAAAGTCTTATGCTTGTTCACTGTCAGAAGAAGGTCTCTAGAGAGATACAGTAATGACCACTGCTGGCCTCCTCCCACCATTGGTGGGAGCCTTTCATACCGTGTAACACTGAACCGTCCTAGAAAGAGGTTTATTTCATTGCATGGAAAACTTCATCCTCAGAAATGACCCTCATTGTAATTGTCACCTTTTTCATTGTGTGGCAGGGCAGAGAATTTACTCAAAGAGAACAGACCCCTAAAGCAGGTGGAGAAGAGTGGGCTGGAGAACATGTGAGACAGCGAGAGCTGGAAGGAAAGAGCAGGAGGTGATGGCAGCACCCCCAAGTCTGCCCTTTTCTTTGACTCCTAACACTTTCTAATGTCTCAGTGACCATGCAGGGATCTCCCCGACTTCCCTTTCTCTCAAATTCCCCTTTTTTTAAAGTCTCCCTGACACCCATCTAAGTTCATGCTACGTTCTTTGACTTCAGCTATCTACCCATGTATCCATGCTACTGAAGGCGTTGATGGAGCAGGGGTTCGAGAAAAGAAACCTGCTCGAATTAATACCCCCATAATATGTACTAACAGTAAGTAGTAAATGAAACTAATGTGCACCTTACACCAACACGTGGGAAAACTGCTTTGCACATGTATACACTAACAAGAAATCACATGTGGGAGAACTAAAAACCGTATTTACATTATGCTTTGAATGAAACGAAAAACAATGCACGACTAGGCCGCATGTGCAGTTCGTAGTTTGCATGTTGCACTTTGCATTAAATAATAAGTACTGCTGCTTTATGCTTAAGGCTTATGCTAGGTAACCCTAAATGAGGAATAATGCAAAGGTGGGTGGTAAACAGTGAAGGTTTCATTATCATATAATTAATAAATGTTCATATTTCAATGCTTTAGTGTACTGGAAAAGGAGCCATCTTTATTAAGTTGGCCGAAATGGGAGGGGTGAGCTGAGGAGTGAGTCCGATCTGTCAGAAGCAAGACAGACGCACTGTGCACTGCAGAGAGAAAAAATGTACGAGTTGAAGGACGAGATGACCGGAGAATTGTTCTGCGGATAATGTTAATTTATGAATGAAGATTTGTTAAAATGTAACATGTCTAGAAATTGTGAGAACGAGCTATTATCCAAATCCTGGGAATGAATGTAGAACAATAAATTAACTAAATTGTACGGGAAGTCATCATGGTGTGACAACACCACCTCCCAAGCCCACCAATCCACTGGCGAGTTACATGAAAGTTTGCAACAAATGTGGGATGGACATGTCAGTTTTAGGGTATAATTGGGGTGCCTTTAGGGGTGTGTTTTTACGCTTAGGCTGGCAAGAGAGAGAGAGGGGAGATGCGTCACTGTCCGTCGGTTTGCAGAGAGGCCTAGCTGTTCCAGACCTGTCCCGTTCCTGTCCTTTTAATCTTTGTTCCCTGATCCTATGTCGGGGAACCCCCATCATCTCCTAGGCTGAGGGGGTGGTTTTTCCGTACAGACCGATAGGTTTGTATTCAGTCTCTGACTCACATATGCAAATTGTTTGCAAATGTACTTTGTCTCTAAAACATTTGTCTCTCCACCTATCCACTCCGTCATTAATGCATTGAATGTTATTATATAGAGGGAAAACTTTGTCTCTTCATCTATCCCCTCCATTAGGTGTATTCAGTTTTTGCATATGATTTTGCTGAAACTTTTGTCTCTTAATCTATCCACTCCTTCATGCCGAAATTTGTTATTTTGAAATGAGTTTGTAATCATTCGATGATTGTTGATGTTTATCTCTCCCTTTGTGAGTTACATTATTTGCACTTGTGACTGTATGCATTGTGCGATCTGCATTCAATATAAGAAACAGCTTCATAACTTTACCGAGTGTCTGTGGTTATTTAATTAACTATAGGGTTAATTTAGATAGGATAATCATTATCATCAACTAATCAACTAATTGGTTCATCGACCAAATAGAAGAAAAGTTCATTAATAAAATTAGCAAGCGGACTAATGACATTATATCATGATTTACAAAGAATAAAGCATTGTAAGTAACAAATTGACCCCAGCGCATCAGGGATTCTGGGTGAATGTGTATGGGCCATTGTAGTAGTATGAGTTGAGCATTGATCCCTGATCAGGTATTGACCTTCGCGCTGGATCAGTTTCTTGGTAGCAGAGGATGGTTCAATTATTGATTAGTTTGCTAATGATTATTGATTATATGTCCTTAAAATGAAAAGTTAGTGTCTCGTTTTATGTTGTCTGGAAGTTCAGGTACGGAGATACCTGAGGAATCCCGGGAATGGAATTTAGCCTGAAGTATGCAGAAGAAGAGTGTGGTAACGAAGCCACGCTGCAGAAGTACTTTGTCTGTTGTAATAATACCTAAAAGCTACGGAGGGCTGTAGGTGTTATATTAGGGAAATTTCGTGTATAAGTGGAGTAACTGAAATAGTGAAGGGTCCACTTCCGAAACTCTAGCCTTATACCCAGGAGAGTAACAAGACCCCTTTTCACACCAAAAAGTCCTCTTGTGAAATCTTGGCCTTATCCCTAGAGGAGTAATAGGTCCACCCGGAACTTGTTTGAAGAGTAAAATAGCGCTGGTCGTTATTAGGACTCGTGAGAAAACCTATTGAAAAAGTGAAAACTATCTCTTTATTTAGTGGAACAGACAAGGTAGCATTGTTTTTGTGTTGTTACTAACAGAAATTTTGATCAAGAAAACTTAGAAAATATTGCCGTAATATTTTGTGAAGGGAGGGTCAGTAGAAGGAGTAATACTGACGTCAGAAAAGGCCGCGCTGGCATTGGTCAGGCAGCGGGCGTGTACTGAGATGTGATTGGTTGGTTGGTGTGAGTCGCGCTAGTATTGGTCGAAACCTTGCTTACGTAGTGGTGCTCTGATTGGACGGTTAGTGTGAGTCGCGCTGGTATAGGACGAGAGCTGACAAATAGAATACGTAGAATTACGGAAGGTTTTATTTGTTTATTTTGGTGAGGTACATTAGCGTCAAGGTTTAGAGAAAATGAAGCTGTTTAAGAAAATAAATAATTTTTTCTATAAGGACAAACCAATTGTGACTAGAGAGGGAATTCCGATTCCGCCCCCAAAAACACCTGCTTCTTATATGATGTTAGAGAGAGGATATCATACGTGCATGTGGTTAGAAAATTGGGTTGAGTATACAAAGGACGATGGTGTCATAGCTTTTCCACAGCATGGTACGTTTAATGTAAGGATATTGCAGAACCTGAGGTATCAAATGAATGCATTAGAGCCAAATCCTAGATTGACGCAATATGAAGCGTTGGAAGAATGGGAAGTTGAGGCATTTGAAAGAGAAAAATATAGAGGAGGTAACGGAAGATACAGTAGTTGGAGACATGGTTATCCTTTTGAAAGTAGGGAAGAAAAGTTGAAAAGATGGAGGAGAACTGTAGTTGCTGAAGGATTGTATCCAGTTTTAGTTGCTGATGACCAGACAGGAGGAAAATGTAGAGAAAAAGAAGAATATAGAGACTTCTAGTTTTAGAGATGACCCGAATAATTCTGAGGATGATGAATTGTTGGAGGATATGATGACGAAAAGACCTCCGCCTTATGAAGAAAATTCAGGAGAAGTAACCCCGAGTGCTCCACAAATGAGAACTCCCTTGACCCCCCCAGGTTACTGAAATAGCTAGAGTAGTGCGAGAAAATGAAACAAATTTGTTGAATAAGGCAAGACTAGAGCAAGTTCAAAAAATGAATCAGTTGAGCCTGAATGCAGAAGCATTGACAGTACCAGTAACAATTGGTCCTGTAGTTCCCTTGTATGGGGAAAGACAGAATTTGTCAAAAGTACATTCATTGACAGTTCTGAGAAGTGGTAACATGAATGGGGTGGTCACGGTAATGAATGAGAAGGATCAAGATGATCAGAATACCACATTGTTAGATCTTCCGGTTTGTGAGGTGATAACGGAGACCCCTCAAAGAGGTATACAATTAGATCCAAGGAGAATAGGGCCAAATGTTACTCCAATAGCAGGGAGTTCAGCAGGTCCATCACTAGAAGAATTGAATAATTGGACAAAGGAAATGACAAAACCGAAACCACAGCCACAGAGTATTAATGTGAGTCAATTAAAAGTAGATTTGGAAGAAATGATTATTGGGACAATAAGCCCAGATAGATTAGGGACTTACCGAGATGATGAATTGTTGTTTTTATGTAAGAGTATTACTTGGAGAGCAAAGAACTTACATGAAAAGATAACTGAGGCTGCTAGCGAGTATGGAGAAGATATAGAAAAATCGAAGGTGTTACAGAAGTCATACAGATTGGCTTTTACTGATAAGGATTTAGAGAGTTTAAATGCATCTGGAAAAAGATTACAGATAAAAGAATTGATGAACATTCTGAAGAAATGGGGAGATGTAGATCGATGGAAAATTAGATGGGCGAAGAAGAAGGAAGAAGCAGTTAGTAAAGGAACATCTATGTTTCCGTTAAAAGAAACAGAACAAGTTGAAAGGGTGTGTCCAATGAGAGAAGTACCAGGAGGTGGATATGTTCATGTTCCGTGGTCAAGACAGGATATATTGTCCTTCACGAACGACTTTCCCAGGTTAAGAGAGAAACCAGTTGAATGGTACAAACAGGTAGAGAGGTTTGTGAAAGTCTCAAAGGTGTTGCTAAAAGATTTAGATGGATTGTTCGAGATTGTTGTTCCAGCAGATTTATGGACAGAGTGTAAGATCACAGTTGATTGGCCAAGTGAAGAATATCCTAGGGATCCTAAAACAGGTGCACCATCTGACGAGGTGATGAAAAAATATAATCAGGTAATCACGTTTGTGAAGGGAAAAATTTCCCCAAAGGAAACAGATTGGGTTAAAATTGACAGAACAACCCAGGAACCAAAAGAGTCAGTACATGCCTACTATGAAAGGTTGTTGCAAGTATTTAAACAGTATAGTGGATTTGAAAATATTGGAGACAAAGATATGAGACATTTCGTGTATGGTTTTGTGTTTGGATTGAAACCAGAAATTAGTAATATGATTCAACAGCATTTGATTTGCTGGCAGAGCAAAACGATAGACGAAATACTGAGGTATGCCAAGTATTGTAGTGATGATAAAGAGTCGAGACATAAAAAGTTAAAGGAGAAAATGATGTGGGCGCAGGTGAAAGTGGCAGAGCAGCAAGAGGCGAACAATAGCTCTCAAACTAGTAATCAGATAGGTGGACAGAATCAGAATGGACAAAATTCCAGTGGAGGGAAAGGAAGAGGAAAAATGAATAGTGAGGAAGCTATGAAGAAAGTTCCTGGTCATGCGTGCGGAAAGCTTGGACATTGGAAGAACGAGTGTGGATCTGCCAAAAAGATTAATGGGGGAAATCAAAATTTGATTCCACAGATGCAGAATGAGGTGGGTGTAAATCAACAGCCGCAGCAGCAGATAGTTACTCAGCAGTTACAGGTGCCACAAGCTCCCATGCCAAATAATGTGAACGCTCAAGTGCAGAGGTTCAGTGTGAGTACTGGATATCACGGAGGTGATCAGATTGGTAAGAATAAAACTGTACAAATAGTTCCACAATATTGGTCGCAGTGCAATGAGAATGATTCAGACTCATCTCAATGACGATGCCTGAGGGGGGAAGAGGAGTGCGTACTTGGCGCATCCTTGGCGGTAGATCAGTCAGGTCCATTTGTCGACGGAAAGGTGGAAGGGAATGACATTACATTCTTAGTGGACACTGGTGCTACCCGTTCTACTGTGAGAGCAGCAGAAATGCCAAACCTACCCCTCTTGGGAGAAACTATCCAAGTTGTAGGAGTCTCGAATAAGCATGTTAGAACGCCAGTCACAAATCCAATTGAAGTTCACATTGGTAACTTCAAAGACATGCATCGGTTTGTGGTATGTGACTCAAGTCCAGTAAATCTCTTGGGAAGAGATTTACTGTGCAAGATGAACTGCACCATCTACTGTACACCGGATGGTATTGCATTTCAGACACCTGATGAGGATGTCGAATTTAAAATGATGTTAGCAAAGCAAGGAACAGAGGTGGATGAGTTGTATTCACTTCTTACAGAAGAGAATCTGCCTGAAGAGCTAAAAAGTGCAGTAAAATCAGATGTGTGGGATTTTTCAGGAAAGGAAATTGGCTTAATGACAAATGTGGATCCAATTCAGATTACAGTTAAGGATGGTGCTATTTATCCAAATACACCTCAGTACAAAATGAGTCATGAAGTAATTGCAGGAGTTGCTCCGGTGATTGATCAAATGATTGAACAAGGGATTTTAAAAGAAATAATGAGCAGTCCTTGTAATTCACCTATCATTGGTATTAAAAAGCCCAGTGGGAAATATTGGGTAGTGCAGGATTTAAGAAAGATTAATAAAATTGTAGTGCCCTGTTGTCCAATAGTGCCAAATCCAGCAGTGATACTGTACCAGATTCCCTGTGATGCTGAATGGTACACAGTGATTGACTTGTGCCAAGCCTTTTTCTCGATTCCCTTACATCCGGATAGCCAGTATTTGTTTGCATTCCGGTTCGGAAACCGTGTTTTGGCATGGTGCCGAGTTCCTCAAGGGTACACAGAGAGTCCCTCGATCTTTAACCAGATCTTGAAAAAATGTTTGGAGACTCTGGTTATGCCAGGAAATTCGGTTTTGGTTCAGTATATTGATGACCTACTGGTGGCATCAAAGACACGAGAAGCATGTGTGACAGACACAATTGCTTTATTGAACCATTTGGCAGAAGGAGGACACAAGGTGTCCCCAGCAAAATTACAATTTTGCAAACAAGAAGTCCAGTACCTAGGACACAAAATAGAAAAAGGAGTCAGAAAGGTGACACCTGAAACAATTAAAGTCATCAAACAGATGAACCCACCCAAAACTCAGAAAGAAGTATGAATGTTTCTGGGAATGGTTGGATATTGCAGGCAGTGAATCAGTGGTTTCTCACTGATTGCAAAACCTCTGCAGAGGTTGACACGGAAGGATGTGAAAGATCCGATTGAACTGGATGATGAAAGTATGGAAGCTTTTGTGAAATTAAAAAACAGTCTTTATCATACACCTGCATTAGGAATGCCAGATTATACAAAGGATTTTGTATTGTACTGCTGTGAAAGAGATGGATGTGCACTTTCAGTCTTGACTCAGAAACATGGAATGGCACTACGTCCAGTAGCATATTTTTCTGCTACTTTGGATTCAGTGGCTGCAGCATTACCAGGATGTTTAAAAGCAGTAGCTGCCACTTGTATGAGTCTGGAACAAAGTGAAGCGATTGTGATGGGATATCCAGTAAAGGTGTATGTGCCGCATTCTGTTGAGATTCTTTTGACTCGTACCCGTACACAGTACTTGACCTCTAGTTGGCTGACTAAGCACGAGAGAGTGATTCTGGGTGCTAAGAATGTGACTGTGGTGAGGTGCACAATTGTGAATCCAGCAACTCTACTGCCTAATTCTCGTTGTGAGGAAGTGAGAGAGGAAGCAGATCATGATTGTTTGGATGTGACAGAACTGTGCACCAAACCCAGGTTTGTTTTAGAGGATGTTCTCTTGGAAGAACCAGACTGTGAGATATTTGTGGATGGATCATGCCTAAGAAATGAGAAAGGTGAATTATGCACTGCCTATGCTGTTTGCACCATAGAGGGAGTTCTAGAAGCATCCTGTCTAAAAGGGATAAACTCTGCTCAAATTGCTGAATTGATAGCTCGAATCAGAGCGTGTAAAATTTCCAAAAGCCTGAGGGTAACCATATTCACTGATAGCCAATATGGGTTCGGGGTTGGCCATGACTTTGGACAGCTATGGATGCAAAAGGGATTTCTGACTTTTTCAGGTTCCCCTATTAGGAACAGCAAAACTGTAAAAGAATTATTGGATGCTTTGCAATTGCCCAAAAGAATTGCAGTGGTTAAATGTGCCGCACAGAAATCAGGAGATGATTATGTGACGAAGGGCAACAGATACGCTGACCAAATAGTGCGTTTCTGTGCACGAAATTCAATGGTTCTAAACAGAGCAATCGAAAGGGAAAATATTGAATGCCATCTTATGTTTACAAACATATATGAAACTTGGGATGAAGTGAGGCAGATGCAGGAAGAGGCAAGTGATGAGGAAAAGGAAATTTGGAAAAATACAGGTTGTAGAAAGCGAGCAGAAGATGAAGTGTGGGTAGATTCTTTACTCTCCCATATGGCCAGGGTATATCATGGAATTGCACATGTTGGAAGAGATGCAATGATCAGACTCTTCAAGCAGTCATGGTATTACTTAGGTTCAGGGCCATTGCAGAGAGCCTTTGCCAGAGGTGCATCACTTGTCAGAAGCAAAATTCAGGCAGAAGAACAGTTGTCAGTTGGGGACGAATTGGAAGAGCAGGAGGACCATTTACCCGTCTCCAATTGGACTTCATTGAATTACCTCCATGTGGTGGGTTGAAATATGTGCTGGTTGTTGTCTGTTTGTTCTCTCGCTGGGTGGAAGCCTATCCGACAAGAGGGAATGACAGCTTAACTGTCGCAAAATTACTTCTAAGAGAATTAATTCCTAGATAAGGATTTCCAGTCACTTTAGAGACAGATAGAGGAACACACTTTAATAATGAAATAATTCGGATGATTTGTGCAGCATTACAGATTGAACAGAAGCTGCATTGTGCCTATCGACCCGAAGCATCTGGAGTGGTTGAGCAAATAAACGGCACAATAAAATCTAGGTTAGGAAAGGTGTGTGCATCCACAACACTGAAATGGCCTGACGCTTTACCCCTTGTATTAATGAGTCCTAGAAGCTTTCCTGACAAAAAGACGGGTTTGAGTCCACATGAAATCCTAATGGGAAGAGCAATGAGACTAACCCTGGGCGTAGTTCGCGAAGCAGCGCTACGCGAAGCTACGCGAAGTGCACTTCGCACTACGCGAGCTACGCGTAGCACTACGCGAACTGCGTAGTGCGCTGTTCGCGATGATTGCACAGTGCCGGATGCTTGTCCGCACTGTGCAATCATTGAAAACGGCATCTTGCACAGTGCGAGCTGTCTTTTACTGCCGCTCGAGTAGATTTTTACTCGAGCGGTAGCTTTCAACGCGGACTGGTAGTTTCTCATCGCGAGCGGTCGCGAACATACGCGACCACTCGCAATGAGAAACCTGACCTCCCGCGTTGAGAATCTCGCCGGGAGGTTTATTTTCCACGCTCGCGATCGGCAACTTGATGTTGCTGATCGCGAACGAGGAAAAAGTCTCGCCGGGATGTCATTTTGCTTGCTCGCGGTCGCCAACTTGACGTTGAGGACCGCGAGCAAGCAAAAAATGACCGCTGCACTACGCTACGCGTGTTTGCACTGTGCTACGTGCAATTCGCGTAGTGCGAAGTAGCGCAAACTTCGCAAACTATGCGAGCGTAGCGTAGTGCTTTGCCCAGGGTTAAATGAGACAAGCATACATACCAGCGAACAAACTGATGAATATATCTGATGATCTAGTGCTTGATTATTGGATGATCTGGTGCGTTCTGTGTCTCGCCAGGTTGGAGAAGATGCCACAACAACACAGCCGAATCAAGCTCATGATCTGAGCCCTAGTGAGTGGGTTTTCATCAAGAAACACGTGAGGAAATCGTGTTTAGAACCCAGGTGGAGCAGTCTTTACCAAGTTATTTTGGTGACGACAACGGCCATAAAGTGTGGTGGTCTGCCAAACTGGATCCACGCAAGCCACACTAGACGAGTCCCAAGTCCACTTGAAAGACAAGAAGAGCAGCAACTGGTAAACAAATGTCAAAGACCAGAGGTTGAAGTGTGTAAAGCTGAAGAATCTAGAATAACAGATTCGGAAGAACAAGCTGATGACGAACAGCCGAGCACAAGTCAAGTAAAGTGGGCACCAGCTACTGGGTCTCGGGAGACTGCTGTTGAATCAGAAGGAGGTGAGACTGCTGGGGGCGCTAGAGGGCGCCAGGCAAGATGGCCACACCCTAGTGCAGCTCCGCCCGGCTGATCTCCTATCCGCCCAATATCGGCTGAATATCTCGGCATCCAAGTGCCCAAACTACTGCCCTGCATGGTGTGACACCCCCGCTGCTGTTGGGGGCTGTTGAGACTGCTGGTGCTCCCTGTGTCACGAGCAATTCGGCGAGGGCTGCCCTGACCGCCGCGCAGCTAAGATGGCGGCCACTGTTGTGGTGAGCTGAGTTTGAGCGCCAGCCGGTGCTCTGCAGGGGCGAGAGCGCGAAGTGCTACAGCAACTGAGCCTAGAATCAGCGCTACCGGCGGATGCCGATTCCTACCTCCCTGTGTTGCTGTCTGCGGGGGCTCGAGCCTGGCCGGTAACTCCTGGACGGCTCCGCGCCCTTCTTCGGCTGTTGGCCTGCAGTACTGGTGCGGAGGGCCTGACATCGCGCGGAGCCTGGCGTATCCTGCAGAGCCCACCTGAGGCCCTTGTCTGCCGACGCGGAGGATCGTCTACGCCCGCTGCGGGCTGCGGTAGGCGGGGGCGGCTCTTGCCTTGGCCCGCGGCTGCGGAGGTGGGTGCGGGCCGGGGCTCTGGGCCGCGGCCTGCCGGCTGCGGTCTGCGTGCGCGGTGCGCTTGGGCCTGCCTGTCTTGGCTTCCTCCAGGTCTCTGGTTGGGCGGAGGGGAAAGGCCCCTTGGTGAATGCTGCGCGTCCCTCTGCCCTGACCTGTAGCTGCTGCCCGGGGACTTTTCAAATTGCAGGTTTACCCCCGTATATTTGACATCGCTGCTTGAACTGTGCCCGGGGCCTGTGCCTCTGGCGGGGAGCCCAGTGCAGCTCGGCATTGCGCAGCTGGTGGGTGCAGGGATCGCCTAGCCATGATACTTCTCCCCGCGGTGGTGCGCTGGAGATAGCGGTCTCCGGCACGTTTCTACTGTGCCCCTGGAATACAAAGCTCTCTACACTAAGTGCACGTTTGCGGCTTTAGGGAGGGCCGTCTACATTGTCACACCGCTCCCCTGAGGTGGCGTGCCCTGGATAGCGGAGACCAAACTACCTATCTGTGCCTCTGTGGAAAGGAGTTGTCTGCCCTGTGGTGCATATTTGCAGCCTGTTGTGGGGGTTGACTCCGCTGGCACACTACTTTACTGCATAATACTGACGCCTTGTTCTCGCTTCTTTGTACTGGCCTGGACGTGATAGCAGGGGCACATGGGTGGCATTATACTTAAGTGCGACAGGTGGAGTTTCCCTGCCAACAACTTACTGACTTGCCAGAATCCTACTCCTTGCCTGGTGTCTGAGAACTGCGCAACAGATGCTTTCGCGAGGAGTCGCCCTATGGTGGAAGTGCGTTTTGGATTGTAATTGCCAGTCTGCTATCATTGTGCCCCTGGAGCATGGGACTGTATAGAATGCTTGAACATTAGTGGCCTGCTGGGAGGAATAACTCAAATGTAAGCCTGTAGTATTGCCTTGCACAGTCGCCTCTCACACGTTCTACTGCACTGGCTTGGCTCTTACTGCTGGTGTATTTGGGAGGCCTATACCTCACGTGCTGTAGGGAGTGTTCACTGCTGTAGGTTCATTGCACTGCTCGCATCCTGCATCTAGCTTGTTGCTGGACCTAGCGTCCCAGGTGCCCTTGGGGGGATCTGCCATACTGCCGAGACTGTTGTCTCCTACCTATATCCTTCACCTCCCACTATGGGGAAGCCGGACAAGTTACAACCCCGCCTCACGTTTGAGGCGCGAAAGTCAGGCAGGACCCAGCAAAAAGCGGCTTCGGACTCTGAGGCTGATTTACAGGGGGGAGGGCCCGCCCAATTTAGAATCTACGTTGCTGGCAATGCAAAAAAGCCTTCAGGCTATTGAGGGTAGTATGTCAACTATGAGTCACAGGCTGGACCATATGTCTTCGCAGCTGGAAAAGCAAAACGCAAGAATGGGGGAGGTGGAACGGAGGGTCTCTACTATGGAGGATGGACTTAGTGAAGTTGCCAGCAAGACCCTCAATATGGAAAAGGTCTTGGCGCTCATTCAGGCCAAGAACGAAGATTTAGAGGCCCGGTCCCGCAGAAATAACATTCGGATTGCGGGCCTTCCCAAATCCACGAACACTGGTAGGATGGAGCACTTCGTTGAGAATCTACTTAAGGAAATATTTGGCTCTGAGCACTTTTCCTCCATGTTTATAGTTGAGCGCGCCCACCGTTCTTTGGCAGCGCGTCCGATCCCAGATGCTCCACCTTGCCCTATAATTGCTCGGCTTTTGAACTACCGGGACCGTGATGTCATCTTAAGGCTGGCCAGAGATAAGGGCAATATTTGTTATCAGGGGAACACACTGTCCTTTTTCCCGGACTTTACTGTCACAGTCCAATCTGCGCGTCGTGAATTTGGCGCAGTAAAAAAATTCCTTCCGTCCGAAAACATCCCTTACGCCATGTTGTATCCCGCGCGCCTCCGTGTGGGACCAGAGGGGAACTTCAAGATTTTCTCGACCCCTAAGGCGGCGATGGAGCACGCGAAGCAACTGAAGAGGCGCCGACGCAAGGCCGCGACTGAGCATGAAGAGGAGGAACAATGATATTAAGAGTGGGTTGTTAATGTGTCTGCTCTGTGGGTCATCCTGCTGGTGGGATTCACCTTCTATGTTGTGACTCTACGTTCATTGCCTTCCACACGTATGGCCAGGGTGGGGATTTTTACGTAACATATTGGCTGGATTGGATGCCTTACGTTTATGTATTTGCTTTTTGATTTTAGTTCAGGTACTAGACTACGCTGTGGGAGGACAGTAGCACTCTGACGCCCCCTGTATGGGAGATCCCCACACTATGCTCTTCTTCTGTGTTATTGTTGGGGTTTGTTTCACTGTGAGCTAATGTCCATTACGGCGGGCTGGTTGCAGCTGTGGGGCCTATTTCAGGACAAATGCTTATATGGTACTCCTTCTTTAGATATACGCCCGTATTAGAGCACAGGACCCTGATGTCTAGGCGGCGACGAACTGTATTAATGTTTCTGGTCCCATTTACTTGCTCCACCCTGGACTCATGATCTGTGGCACAGGACATCCCCCAGCGGGTGGTCGCAATGGAACTGGTTATTTCTGGGCAGATGGTTAGGATGCACCATATTTTTATGTATGTTCAGTAATTCTCAAGTAGGCACTTGCGGGCTGGGGTGGCGAACTGTATTTTTTGGTCTACTATCCCACATATGAGACGTGCCCCGAGCTCACGCATGGATAAGTTGTGTTGACCCATATGTTTCTATATCCTGCACAATAATTGGACCTGATCAGCCACCTCCTTCTTAGTAGGAGGCTAGTAGCTCTCTAGTGTTCCCCGTATGAGAGTACCCCACATGCAATATAAGTTTTGTTTAGGGTATGGGGAATTGTTTTCTCAGGGAGGAGATGGCTTTGGCAAGTTGGGGCCGCTGAAGTGGGTGGGAGGTCGGGGACTGCTTTGTCTACTCTGGGATGGCTTTGGCAAGTTGGGCATGCCGAAGTGGGTGGGGGGTAGGGGGGAAGGGTAGGTTGGAGGGTGTCGGCACTTGTGAACTGTACCATATATGAGCCTGGAAGAAATGTTCTAAGGGTCGGACCACCTGAAATGCATCCTGCTGAACACCCGCTCCGTCCACAGGCACGCCGTGGAACTCTGGGACCTGCTCGACGCAACAGCACCGGACATCGCCTTCCTCACCGAAACCTGGATGAACGCCTCCTCAGCGCCCGACATCGCCATAGCCATCCCGGACGGATACAAGAGCACCCGGAGGGACCGCGTCAACCAGACGGGAGGAGGCATCGCCATCGTACACAAGAACACCATCCGCATCTCGACTAACTCCGACGAGACCTTCACCGCCGCCGAACACCTACACTTCCAGATACACACTGACCCCAAGACCACCCTCCGAGGCACCCTCATCTACAGACCCCCGGGACCACGCACACTATTCAGCGAAGACATCGCAGACTTCATCAGCCCGCACGCCATGCCCTCCGCCGACTACATCCTCCTAGGGGACCTCAACTTCCACCTGGAGAACAACAACGACAGAAACACCACCGCCCTGCTGGACAACCTCGCCAACCTCGGACTCAAGCAACTGGTGAACACGCCCACCCACTACGCCGGCCACACGCTTGACCCCGTCTTCTCGTCCAGCAAGCACATCTCCTTCAGCCACGCCACCGGACTCCACTGGACCGACCACAGCTGCGTCCACTTCAGCTTCAGAAAGACTACGACCCACCACCACCCGCAACAGGCTCCCCGCCGGAGCTGGAGCAAGATCACCGCCGAGCAGCTCACCGCCTCCCTCAGCCAGAACACACCCACCAACACAACGGACCCAAACGAAGCAGCCAGCAACCTCGCCAAGTGGCTGACCGCCTGCGCCGACGACCTCGCACCACTAAAAACCCTCCCAGCAGACCCGGAAGCAAGAAAACCCCTTGGTTCACCAACGAACTCAAGGAATCCAAGAAGAACTGCCGCACTCTCGAGAAAACCTGGCGACTCGACCAGACCACAGACAACAGGACCGCCCTCAAGCACGCCACCCGCAAACACCACCAGCTGATCCGTGCCACCAAGAAGTCGGCACTCAAAGAACGACTGGACAACAACGCCCATGACAGCAAGGAACTTTTCAGCATCGTCAAAGAGTTCTCCAACCCCAGCGCCGGAAACAACGACATCACCCCCTCGCAAGACCTCTGCAACTCACTCTCCGCGTTCTTCCACCGCAAGATCACCGACATACATAACAGCTTCGACGCACAAACAACGCACCCTACCGCCGAACCAACGCCCGCCACCACCACCCTCTGCAACTGGACCCCGATCAGCACCGAAGACACCACCCGCACGATGAACTCCATCCACTCCGGATCACCAACCGACCCCTGCCCACACCACGTCTTCAACAAAGCCGACGCCACCATCGCACCCCATCTCCGGGACATCATCAACTCCTCCTTCCACACCGCCACCTTCCCGGAGAGCTGGAAGCACGCCGAGCTTACCGCCCTCCTGAAGAAACCAACGGCGGACCCCACCGACCTTAAGAACTACCGTCCCATCTCGCTCCTTCCGTTTCCGGCCAAAGTCATCGAGAAGACCGTCAACAGACAGCTTGCCGCCTTCCTCGAGACGAATGGATCCCTCGACCCCTCGCAGTCCGGGTTTCGGGCCAACCACAGCACCGAGACCGCCCTTATCGCAGCCACCGACGACATCAGAACCCTAACCGACAACAGGGAAACAGCTGCCCTCATCCTCTTGGACCTCTCCGCGGCGTTCGACACCGTCTGCCACCGCACCCTAGTGAAGCGCCTCAGCAACATCGGAATCCGAGAGAAAGCACTGGAATGGATCATCTCGTTCCTCGCCGGAAGAACCCAGAGAGTCCGCCTCCCCCGTTCAGATCCGAAGCCACCGAAGTCATCTGCGGCGTTCCACAGGGATCCTCACTCAGCCCAACCCTCTTCAACGTCTACATGAGCCCCCTCGCAGCCATCGCACGCCGACACAACCTCAACATCATCTCCTACGCCGACGACACCCAGCTGATCCTCTCCCTCACCAACGACCCCACCACCGCCAGAGCCAACCTACACGACGGGATGAGAGACGTCGCCGACTGGATGAGGAACAGCCGCCTTAAACTGAACTCAGACAAGACGGAAGTCCTCATCCTGGGCTCATCACCCTCCGCCTGGGACGACTCCTGGTGGCCCCCGGCCCTGGGCACCGCGCCCAAGCCAACGGACCACGCACGCAACCTGGGCTTCATCCTGGACTCCTCCCTGTCGATGACCAGACAAGTCAACGCCGTCTCATCTTCATGCTTCAACACCCTGCGCATGCTCCGCAAGATCTTCAGATGGATCCCCACTGAAACCAGGAAGACCGTCACCCAGGCACTCGTCACCAGCCGACTGGACTATGGGAACACCCTCTACGCCGGAACCACAGCCAAACTTCAAAAAAGACTCCAGCGCATCCAGAACGCCTCCGCACGACTCATCCTGGACATCCCCCGACACAGCCACATCACCGGACACCTGAAAGACCTGCACTGGCTCCCCGTCAGCAAGAGAATAACGTTCAGACTCCTCACCCACGCACACAAGGCCCTCCACGACCTGGGCCCAAAGCACCTCAACGACCGCATGACCTTCTACACGCCCACACGCCAGCTACGATCAACCAGCCACGCCCTCGCCACCGTACCACGCATCCGCAGAACCACCGCCGGAGGAAGATCCTTCTCCTACCTGGCAGCCAAGACCTGGAACTCCCTCCCCACTCACCTTCGGCGAACCCAGGACCATCTCTCCTTCAGGAAGCAGCTCAAGACCTGGCTGTTCGAGCAGTAACTTACCCCCTCCCCCAGCGCCTTGAGACCCTCCCGGGTGAGTAGCGCGCTCTATAAATGCCGTGATTGATTGATTGATTGATTGATCTCGAATCGAAATATCTTGGCTGGATCACATGACACATGGGTAATGAGTTCCGATTTGTGACCTGGAATGTGCGCGGCCTCAACAGTCCAAAGAAAATTCGTACTGTATTAGCGTCCCTGGATAGGTGGAATGTTCAGGTGGCATTTTTACAGGAGACGCATCTGACTCCGCTATGTGAGAAGAATGTGGGCGCCCGATGGGTGGACGTTAGAATGACCTCCTCTTATTCATCCTATTCCCGGGGGGTGATGATTCTTGTTAAGAGAGGCACACCCTTCAAGGTCCATGGCTTGGACAGGGATGAGCAAGGTCGGCTGGCGATTGTGCATGGTACGCTTGGTGGCACGAGTGTTCTCTTGGTGAACGTATATGGTCCGAATGTGGAGGATTCCTCATTTTTTGCGGATGTCTGGCGTAGGATATCTGCCTTCCCCAGTGCTGAAATTATTTGGGGAGGGGATTTTAATACGTGCCTGGACATCAACGAGGATAGGGAGGGAAGCGGTGCTCCGCGACATAGACAGTCCACTGATATCCTTGTGGGACTCCTGGATGCTGGGTATGTGCATGATGTCTGGCGCTTGAGGCACCCTGGGGTCAGAGAGAGCACTTTTATCTCTACAGTGCACGGTTCTTGGTCCTGCCTGGACTATTGGCTGTTGTCTGAGGCGGTCTGCACGTGGGCTGTGGACGTTAAACATTTGGCTAAAACCCTTTCAGATCACTCTCCTGTTCTGCTTGCGCTGCAGGTCCCGGGTGGTGGGAAGCCCCCATTTGCGTGGAGATTGCAACCGTCCTCTTTGTCAGATCCGTTTTTTAAGCACACGGTTGGAGAAGCCATTCATAATTACTTCCGGGAAAATGCTGGTACTGTGGACAGCGCCGGGGTTCTCTGGGAGGCATTTAAGGTGACTATTCGGAGGGTCTGTATCGGAGCACAGGCCGGGGTTCTCAAAGATCTGCGCCGCAGAATTAGGAAGCTCGCGGAGGACATAGCTGCTCTGGAGCGCGACTATGCTAGTTGCCCCGCCGCTGAAAAATTGGCTGCAATCCGGGAGCTAGTGTCGGAACATAACGAGACAGTCGACCAGGAAATGAGACATAGATCACGAAGGTGCACTGCTCGCTATTACGGGGAGGGGGGTCGACCCAGCCGCTCGCTAGCGCAGAAGTTGGTGGCGCCTCGCAGCCATGCCTACATTACTGAGCTGGTGGATGAGGAGGGAGAGGCGCACTTCGGTAACACGGACATTAGTGGGGTGGTCTTAGATTTTTACTCTAAATTATATGGGGAACGCGATCAGCCGCCTATTTCTGAGATAAATGACTACCTAGACGATGTCGCATTGGGCTGGCTGTCCCTCAATCAACGGGAGTATCTCACAGTGCCGTTTGACGTAGAAGACGTGAAGCAGGCAATCATGTCCCTCCCTACTTGCAAAGCGGCGGGCCTTGATGATCTCCCTAGCGAGTTCTATAAGGCATATGCCGATGATTTGGCTCCGCAGAGGCTGGAGGTATTTGCTGAGGCGTATGAATCTGGCAAGCTGCCTCCCTCCCTTACGGAAGCGTTAATCGTAATGCTTTTGAAGCCTGATAAAGCGGCGAATACATGTGATTCCTATAGACCCCTCTCTATTATTAATATAGATGCCAAACTTTTGGCAAAAATGATTGCCACCAGGCTCCAGCCCTTGGTCCCTAAATTGGTCCTGCCGGACCAGTCGGGCTTCGTGCCCTCCAGATCCATGGCACACAACCTCCGAACTATTTTTTCCACATTGCATTATTTTGATCGGGATTTTTAAGCGGTGGCTGTGCTGTTCGATGCAGCGAAGGCGTTTGACTCCCTTCAGTGGGAGTACATGTTCACCGTCTTGCTGCGAATGGGCTTACCTCTGTTCTTCTTAAAATGGGTTCGCCTCTTATATGATGCACCGGTGGCGCGGATTCGTGTTAATGGCTGGGTCTCTGAGGCATTCCGCATCAAACGCGGTACGTGGCAGGGGTGCCCGCTGTCGCCAATGCTTTTCGCGCTGGCATTGGAACCGTTGGCCTGTAAGCTGTGGCAGAGGCACGCCCAGGCGGCGTTGCGGTTTCGTCAGCGACCCTTAATGGTGTCATTATATGCTGACAATATGATGCTCTATGTGCGCGAGCCTGCCACATACTTGCCGGAACTACTGAGAGAGTATGTCAGGTTTGAGCGCTTTTCGGGTCTAGGCATCAACTGGGCTAAATCTACTGTGTTCCCACTAACGGCCGGTACCAAGGAGATTGAGATGGATTTTCCCTTGCAATGGTCAAATGACCCGGTGAAATACTTGGGCATTTGGCTTCATTAGAGACCCTGAGGTAGTCATTTCTGCTAATTACGGCCGCGCCGTCGATAAGAATACGGACCAGGCTACACGCTGGGCTAAGCTACCTCTCTCACTTGCGGATCGCATTGCGATCATAAAAATGACATTTTTACCAAAACTGCTGTATCTGTTTATAAACATCCCTATCCGATTGAATGTTGCGCTATTTAACACTTTACAGTCGGTCCTGCTCGCGTTCGTTTGGGGGGGAGGGAAACCCCGATGTAGCTGGAAGGTTCTGATGCTGCCATTCGAGCGAGGTGGATTTGAGGCCCCAGATTTACGTCTATATTACTTATGCGCTCAGGCGCAGTTTGCGCACTTCTGGTATTTTCCACAGAGGTTTCAACCACACACGGCTATTGAGGCGGATTCTGTCCTTCCGGTGCCCCTGGCTGCAGCTGCCCTGATGGGAGGGGTGGGGACCACGGGGTGAAATCAGCCCGGTTCATTGTACGGCATGGGCGTGGAATGCACTCGCTAAGAGGGCGGGGATGGACTACCTACATGCCCCCAGAAGGTGAGACTGCTGTTGAACCAGGAGAAAGTGAGTTCACTGCTGAACCAGAAGGGAGTGAATTCACTGTTGAGCCAGAAGTCAGTGAAATTACTGTCGGAACAACTGAAACAGAAGTTGCTGAAAATCCAGAAGAGGAAAAAGAGCAGATAAAATAAAGGCCAAATAAAAGAACCTATGAACCAGATACTGAACGTGAAAAAGTAGTTCAAACCAAGAAACCAAGAAAGGGTGATAATTGGCCAGGTGGAGTGAAAAAACAGAAATACACTCTTGTGAGAAGAAAGTCAAAGAAAAGACCGGAACAAAGTAATGAGGTCTCAAGTCAGACAGAACAAGAAGAGTCAGGAGAAGGATTAGTACAAAAAACCAGGATAATAAGAATTCCAAGCAGAAAATACAAAGCACCAGAATGGACCTACGTCATATTGGAAGAAATTGAAAGTTCTGATCCAAGTGAAGAAAAAGACAGTTCTGACACTGAGCATGTTGATGAAAGCAAATTGAGACCACCTTAAAAGAACTGTGACAAAAGAAACTAAGGTGCAACATTGTCAGTTGGGAGAAGAAGTAAAGAATTCTGAAGACCAAAAATAAAATTAAAATAAAAGAAAGGGGTGAAGAAGAAAGTCTGAAGTGTGGGATTACACTATTTTTTTCCCCTCTTAGAATTTTTAGTAAAGTTTAGTGCCTATAGATTTAGATAAAAAAAATTATTTTTATAGAATACAGAATGGCTAAAGCAGAAGTGACTGAACATCCAAATCTAGTTTAAAACATAGATGTATTAAAGCTTGCTTATGTAGTGTTTTACTATTAACATTCATGTGGGTATTACTAACTGTCCTTGTACCTATTCTAATGATAACTAATAATGGGAATAATACTAATGATGTGACAAGTAAAGGAGTGAATGATGTTACTAATGAAACTCCTAATACTAAAATAGAACCAATGAATGGAAGTATTCTCCATCATGATAAATCTATTAATGATTTCTCGTTAAATGTGTTTACTAAATTGTTGTACGAATATACTGAAACCATGAATGTGAGTGATTGTTATGTGTGCATGCGATTACCTTCGTCTGTCTCAGAGGGGGTGCCTTACCATCACCTACCTTTAACCTATGGTGTGTCTTGCAGTGTACTAACAAGTTTATTTTATGTGACGGGGAAACTTGAATACCACTATTCTAATATAGATTTAGTATTTCCAGAAATACCGGTTATTAAAGAGCTAAATAAGGTTTTAAGTAGCAAAAATGCACGTTATATGGGAGAGTTCTTCCATATCACCAAAACTTTAGATATAGAATATGCTTATAGAAATAACCTGACTTGTAGTTTGCGGGTGGAAGAAAAGATTTTTATAAAAATGGTAGAAGATAGAAGAGAAAGTTTCCAAAGAAAGGCTGCTGAACAGAAGTCACGGGTACCACCGTGGGCTTTTAGAGGAGGAGTTTATGAGAAAGGCGAGACATATGCTGCAATGTCCCTGGACTGGTCCCAAAAAGGGAAAATATGTTTGCCTAGAACGAAAACTAACTATAACAATTATTTCATTGGTAATAGTGAATGTGAACATACTTTCCAAATTACTGGAGGTTGGGGATTAAAGGGTGGAACTGATCCTGTCTTTCCAGGAGTTTATAATGTGTGTGGCAAGAAGGCTTACTATAGGTTGCCTGCACATTGGTATGGTAGTTGTTATTTTGCAATTGTTTTTCCTAAAGTCTACCATGTAGATCGAAATAGTAACCAACTAAATGAAATAAAGCAAGGACTAACACGCAATAGAAGAGCAAGTTTCTCAGAAATAGTAGGGGATATTTTTGGTGCACTGATACCCTCAGTTGGAGTCGTCCTGAATTCACACAAAATTCGAAAATTGTCCACAGTGGTTGATCGTTTATCAACCGATACTGCTGGTGGGTTCTTGATGATTGACACGGAAATGGTTGCAATCAGATCAATGGTTTTGTAAAATAGACTTGCCCTTGATATATTACTGGCAAAAGAGGGTGGAGTCTGTGGCATGTTGAAAATACAACACTGCTGTACCTATATTCCTGATTAAAGTAAAGGAATTGAGGGATATATTAAGAATATTATGAAATTACATGAGGACTTGACCCAACTGGAGGTTGATGGTGTGTGGGAGAAACTTGGTAAGGGTTTCTCCTCTGTGAGAAAATGGTTTTCTACTTTTGGAAGTAGTTTATTAGGGAAAATAATAATGCCACTTATTTCAATAGCCATAGTAGTATTAGTGATGATAACGACATATAAATGTTGTAAGGGTAAAGGTAGAAAAAGAGAAGTGACAGAATTAAGGAATGAACGTAGAGCAAGAAAGAGAAAAAGAGAAGAAATAGAACTAGAAGAAATGAAAGAAGAATATTATGATTTGATGAAAGATTTAGACGAGGGTGCCATAAAAAGAGAGAAGAGTACTGAGTTTAAAATAAAATGAAGATGGCACTCGGTATGGTAGGTATTTTATGATGGCTCCTGAAAGCCATCAGAGGGGAATTGATGGAGCAGGGGTTCGAGAAAAGAAACCTGCTCGAATTAATACCCCCATAATGCGTACTAACAGTAAGTATTAAATGAAACTAACGTGCACCTTACACCAACACGTGGGAAAACTGCTTTGAGCATGTATACACTAACAAGAAATAACATGTGGAAGAACTAAAAACCGTATTTACATTATGCATTGAATGAAATGAAAAACAATGCTCGACTAGGCAGCATGGCAGTTCGTAGTTTGCATGTTGCACTTTGCATTAAATAATAAGTAATGCTGCTTTATGCTTAAGGCTTATGCTAGGTAACCCTAAATGAGGAATAGTGCAAAGGTGGGTGGTAAACAGTGAAGGTTTCATTATCATATAATTAATAAATGTTCATATTTCATTGCTTTAGTGTACTGGAAAAGGAGCCATCTTTATTAAGTTGGCCGAAATGGGAGGGGTGAGCTGAGGAGTGAGTCCGATCTGTCAGAAGCAAGACAGACGCACTGTGCACTGCAGAGAAAAAAATGTACGAGTTGAAGGATGAGATGACGACTGACTGCCAAGTGCCATGACCAGTCGTGGGACCGGAGAATTGTTCTGCGGATAATGTTAATTTATGAATGAAGATTTGTTTAAATGTAACATGTCTAGAAATTGTGAGAACGAGCTATTATCCAAACCCTGGGAATGAATGTAGAACAATAAATTAACTAAATTGTACGTGAAGTCACCATGGTGTGACAACACCACCTCCCAAGCCCACCAATCCACTGGCGAGTTACATGAAAGTTTGCAACAAATGTGGGATGGACATGTCAGTTTTAGGGTATAATTGGGGTGCCTTTAGGGATGTGTTTTTATGCTTAGGCTGGCAAGAGAGAGAGAGGGGAGATGCGTCGCTGTCCGTCGGTTTGCAGAGAGGCCTAGCTGTTCCAGACCTGTCCCGTTCCTGTCCTTTTAATCTTTGTTCCCTGATCCTATTTCGGGGAACCCCCATCATCTCCTAGGCCGAGGGGGTGGTTTTTCCCTACAGACCGATAGGTTTGTATTCAGTCTCTGACTCACATATGGAAATTGTTTGCAAATGTACTTTGTCTCTGAAACTTTTGTCTCTCCACCTATCCACTCCGTCATTAATGCATTGAATGTTATTATATAGAGGGAAAACTTTGTCTCTTCATCTATCCCCTCCGTTAGGTGTATTCAGTTTTTGCACATGATTTTGTTGAAACTTTTGTCTCTTAATCTATCCACTCCTTCATGCCGAATGTTGTTATTTTGAAATGAGTTTGTAATCATTCGATGATTGTTGATGTTTATCTCTCCCTTTGTGAGTTACATTATTTGCACTTGTGACTGTATGCATTGTGCGATCTGCATTCAATATAAGAAACAGCTTCATAACTTTACCGAGTGTCTGTGGTTATTTAATTAACTATAGGGTTAATTTAGATAGGATAATCAGTATAATCAACTATTCAACCAATTGGTTCATCGACCAAATAGAAGAAAAGTTGATTAATAAAATTAGTAAGCGGACTAATGACATTATTTTATGATTTACAAAGAATAAAGCATTGTAAGTAACAAATTGACCCCAGCGCATCAGGGATTCTGGGTGAATGTGTATGGGCCATTGTAGTAGTATGAGTTGAGTATTGATCCCTGATCAGGTATTGACCTTCGCGCTGGATCAGCGTCGTCAGGCAACGCCTCGCCTCCACCAGGGAACGTTAGAATGAACTGTCACGTGTCCAACAGAGTGCAGGTACACCACGTAGGTAGGAATCACCAGGCCCAATAGGACTCCTCTCCTGGAAACAAGAAGCACTCTGCGCGGCACATCAGCCACTACCCAACACATCTGTCCAACAGAGCTCAGATATTCCATAGAGGACCATACTAACAAGCTCACAAGAGCACGCACAATAGCAAAAAAACAAACACACACACAATGGCGCTCACTTCAAAGAGCAGCACTTGGGCGGGGCGAGGTGTGCGCTGCAACTGGTATGGAGAAGTAACTCTACACACCAAAGTTGCACTCAACAACAGGCAACACCTAAGAGAACACGTTAGACATATCACCGAGTGCATACACAACACACCTCAGATAGGCCCTGTAGTTGGCTGTCACCAATTCCCCTAAGGAATGAGACTTAAAATCGAACAATCAGAAACCGCGTCAGGATCCAGAAAACACTCCTGCAACCGAACCCTTGAGACCAGGGACTGAAGACCAGCGGAGACAAGGAACTCAAATCCGATGGCTCCCAAAAGCCCTACTAACCTCAAAACAGCACTATGTGGATCTCTGTGACCATAAATCAACCTAGCAAAACTCATCATTTCATAACACAACACAGATAGCATGACATAATATATCCTAACTTCCATTGCTGTCCTTCAGCAAGTCGACCTACACCGCAAGCAATCATTAGGACAAACTCAAAAATCAAAGAAAGTGTGTCTTTTTTTCCTTTTTTTTGTGCTCTGAGCACTTCCACTTTTTCATATTCGGATTTATATTCGTGTAACTTAGTGCAGACATTTATATAGTGCAAATCTAGCTGAGAACACCAGAACTCTGGCCTCGAGGCATCAGTGGGCAGGACCCGGGAGGGAGGGCTTCTAACTCGAGTCCACAGACAGTGGCTGAAGGCGAAGCGGGGGAGGGAAGCGAGTTCTAACTCGCCTGTGGATAACGGTGATGGGTGGCTTTAAAAATATTGTCAGTTACTCACAAATTCAACTCTGGGGCTGTGCACTGTGACCAAAAACATGCACCAACATGCAAACCACCTTTTCTGTCAAAGCCAACACCTTTTTACATTGCCCTCAGGTGCGATTACAAGGCAGGGAGAGGCTCGGTTAGAGATGCTCCCATTAGAGTTTTACAGTTCAAAGAAAAAGAACAGCAGCAGCTTCATGCACATAAGGAAACGCTATTTTCTTAATCTAAAATGCGTATAGTGAGGAAATATATAAAGCGCCTTGAGGCAGGTGTTTCTGCACTATGATGCTATATGAGGAATTCTCTAGTAAGCCACTGAAGATCCTTTGCCTTCACTCTCAGGCTATTATGGCTACAGAAAAATCGTTTTCTTTCTTTCAGGTTTGACATGGGGATGGGCACTTTAAGAGCAGAACAGAAGCTTAGCTGACTTGTCCCACCCCGTCCCAGTGTCTTTGCCTCCTAGTCTCACTGCCCATGTCCCATTGTCACAGTCTGTGCCTCCCAGTCTCTGTATCTCACTGTCCCAGTTTCTATGTCTGAAGTCCCGTTGTCTATTTTTGAGTCTTCCTGTCGAGAGAGAGAGAGAGAGAGAGTGTGTAAGTAAGTAATCTGGGCTACCCAGACTCAGGGGCATATTTACAAGAATCTGGCTGAGCACTGTGTTTCACCAAAATTGGTAACGCCGTGCTCCGACAGTTTCAAAACGCAGGGATGCACCGTATTCACAAGAATGCAGCGCACACCTGCGTTACCCCTAGTGCTGGCACTATAAAAGCTGCCTAGTGCCAGCGCAAGCACCCTAACGCCATTTTGCTAGGGTGCCTGAGCTGCAGGGGCAATTGTTTATGAGCCGGAAGGGACACCTTCCTGCACATAAAGAATCAGTACAGGCGATTTGCTCTATCTATGTGTGTTGTAGAATGCAGCACAGGTGGAAAGAGCAAAATACGAGGATAAATAAAACATTTCTCCTCGTATCGCCTGCTTAAGACTAGGTATTCCCTGGTGGTATTTTTGGCGCTGCCCCATACCTTGTAAATATGGGGCAGCGTCAAAATTTTTTGTTGTTATTGCTTTATTTCGGCAACTTGTGTCATAAAAGCGTCTTAAAACGTTTAACAAGAAATTTACAAAAGAGCAAAATTGACTTAAAATACATAGTGAACCAGACAATGTAAACAGTTAATTTGAAAAGATGCTCAGATGCGCCACTATGAATAGTACAGTTGTCGAAAATTACAATAATTTTTTTTAAAAAAAGATCATGAGTAAAAAGAGATATGAGTAATTACATGTAAAACATTTAAAAGCCATTTAAAAATGCAAACTCATCATCCTGTCTTATGCAGTCGTCATAGGAAACATAATGTGATACCCCAAAAAACGTGAGCACTAATAACTATTTAAAGCCATATTTCTGGTGTTGGGTAGTCTAGTATAAAGTGTCAGTGCGTAAGATGTGAACTTATTGGTGGGTTGGGCAATCATTGTGTGCTGCGGAGATTACTTCGCTGCATCGCTGTCTCATGCACAGAGGAGTTAAGCCTCTCTTGTCAATGCTTTTTGCCTAATTAACCAAGCATGGCCAAAGAATTTGGCCACGCCGCACACAAAGAGTGCTCTTGAGTCCGACCTCAGAATACGCAGAGCTACACGGTGATCCAGTGTGCCCAATTGACGGCAAATAGGTTTTAACCATTTGGACCTTGGTGCTTTGTATGCTGGGCAAACAAACATGACATGGGCAACACACTCTAGTGGGACCCTGCAACAGGGGCAGTCTGCTGGTGTCTGTTTTGGAGGGTGCCACTTTGCGGTTAATGCTCGGACAGGAATTGTGCCAAACCTGAAGTGCATATATAGCATCCTGTCCCTAGGTACCTGGATTAAATCTAGGTAAGGCTCAAGGCCTCTAGTCTGCTTGTACTGGAGGAATTCTTCTGTCAGTCTGCCCACTTTGGCCATGCTGATTTCCTGAGTGGCAACCCAGTCCCAGTGTGACCGTTTGATTTCCTCTGTGCTTAGTGGGTCTTGTCTATCCCAGTGTCCCTGAAAACCCAGTGCTGTCAAAGATTTCCTGATGTCTGAGATCCATTTAATTGTGCAGTTGACATCCAGGTGGATGACCTCAGTAAGTGCTTCGGCGTATGTGGAGAGTTCTGGGGTCTGCCTAATGCGAGCCCAGAAGAGTAGTGGACGTAATTTTGCTATGTCTCGAAATGACCGTCTGCCCATGTCGAGTTTTAAGGGTGTCAAAGGTGTGCTGCAGGGGAGCATCACCAAGTTCCTCAGGAACTTGTGTTCAGATCTGGAAATGTCATCGACATTGTCAAACCCCCACAGCTCGGCTCCGAAAAGAGCTGTGCTGACTGCTTTGGTGTCATAAACCGTGAGCGCCGGAGCAACTGGTCTACTTTGTGAGGAACGATGTTCTTTCCCTAGTGCTCCGGTCACTCATTTATGACCCAAGAGCATCTGACGCCAAGATAATCAAAGGTCCTGACTCTCTCCAGGTATGCCCCGCCGAGTGTAAGATGGTTCCTGAATGATTTATGGGGGTTAAAAAGCAATGGGTGTTGCGGTGGAACGCCCACTGCAACACCCATTGCTCGCCCCTTTCACGCTAAGTGCTTCGTGAATAGGGGCATTATTTACAAGGCGGCCTTGTAAATAAGGCGAAGGAGTTAACGCCACCAGAACGTTGGAAAAAGTGACATTCTATCATCAGTGCAATGAACTGCTATCAGCTACCTCTCACCCAGACTTCTCTGGAACTGGAAAAAGTCCTTCACTGGTTAGTCTTAATCCTTGCGAATATCCTGCATGAAAGAAGGGAGAGTTTCACCAAGAAGAACGACCTCCCGGAGGTCTGAAAAGAAGCATTCTGAGGGAAGAGGAGAGCAGGTGAAGGGCAAAAGATGCAAATTTGCAATCAGTGCAATTCTGGCTCTTCAATCAACTGTTTTGGAGTTTTCGCAGGAAGCCAGCCCTTGGCAACATTTTTGATAATCGAGTACAGTACCAGAGCCTGTTAGGGGCAGCATCCTTTCTATTATTTAAACTCGATTATTGCAATGCGCTGTATCTGGGAATTCAGAAACTGAAGCAGCAATCTTTGCAAAATGCGGCGGCTCGGCTGCTTCTACAAATTCCCAAGTTCAGTCCTGTCGCACAGAGCATATTTAGCCTTCATTTTTGCCTGTTTGCGAGAGGGTCAAATTTAAGGCCCTGTGTCTGGTTCACACGGAGCTCTATAAGACTGTCCCTCTCTATTTTTAGAAAATGTCCTCTTGGCATGTCCCCAGTCGTAATCTCAGGTCCAGTGATGCTAAATTAGTGGCCATTCCGAGGATTAATAAAGCAAAACGGGGAGGCAGAAGCTTTGGAATGCCATGCCTTTTCACTTAAGATCTCAAACCATCCTGACACAGTTCAGGAAAATGTTAAAAACATGGCTTCCTCCTCTCTCTCCAAATAGGCCCTCTCTTTTCATGGTTTCTCCAAGGACACTAGCGCCAAGACGCAGTTTGGCATTCGTCTGCTTTTATAACATTTTACTTACTTACTTACTATCAAACAAGGGCCAAGTGTAACCTTGGCTAAAGCGGCTTTGTTGTTGTATCATTCAGTCTGCGTCACCATGAAAACCGCCTTCAATATTAACAGACAGAATATTGTTACCAGAAGTGACGTTCACCCAATTCATGTTGTTTCTTACCAGGGGCGGCTCCTCTGTTGGAGCAGAGAAGCATCGGCCCACTTAAAATCCCCCCCCCCCCCCCAAGCTCCTGAGATGAAATATAAAATGGTAAATTATTACCATTTTATTTTTCATGCCTCGTTCCGAAGAGAGCATCAGGACGGGGGCCGGGCTGCTGCTGAGTGACAGCAGCATGTCACTCAGCAGGGAGGAGGGTGGGCTGGCTAGTGGACTGTTTAAAGTGCGCATGTCTTTTTGGCCGGCAGAAGCAACTTTTAGGGTCAGATCAAAAGTCACCCCCTGTTGATCCCTTTTCTAGTACAGTAAATGTGCTGGTATTTTGTCAGGCCATGCCTTTCCAATTTTATGAGGATTTCAAAGGACATTGTGGACGTCCGTCAAATGATGCAGTTTTATGATTATGAGGCAGTGCTCTGTTGGGGTTGGGTTCACGTTGACAGTGTCCTCAGACAAAAGGATGGTTCATTTCTATGTAGCTCAGCACTCTGTGCTGTTAGCCCACAAGAAGTGCCTGTAAGTGTATCTCAGTTCAAATCCGAGAGGCACCATTCCAGCGCCCTTTCACAAGGATCTTAGGACCCACCTCTTCCTCCAATATCTCAAAGTGACTGCCCAGTTTTTTTTAATTCTCACAAAGAAGAACCATTACCCTTCTCATTCACCCTCTTTAGATTTTGTAGATGCCTTCAATGTGCTGCCCAGTTGATGCCAAGCTCTACCACTCCCCTGCCTTGTATACTCAACAGCTCTTCTATGTAATTCTAGGGTCCCCAGTTCTCTTTGTAAACCAGTTTTGCTGTACAAACTATGTTGCTTTGTAGCTAGTTTTGTGATTTACAAATCACATACATACATAGCAAGAATTGCGCTTTATGTACTATGAAGAGCAAGAGAGAAGAGACAACTGAGCAGGAGACAGGTGAAGATTGATGTATGACATGTGAACATGGATTGAAACCTTTTAAATTAGCATTTTTATGGCACTGCCAAAAGCAGAGCAGCGCAGACCACCTACCCTCCAGCAATCAATGCTATCCAAGATCCAGCTGCAAGTTTACAGACTTGGCAGTCAACCTGATAAAAACGTGAGATAAAACAGAATGTGCATGGGCACAGATCCCAATCAGAGTCTATTTAGCTATGGTTTTGCAACAAGATATACATTTTGCCTCTCAGCAACTTCATAACACATCTGGTTCTGAATTCCCATCATTTTTCCAATGGATTCCCCAGTGGTTGGCTTCACATCTTCTTCTCCCTTCTCTTTGATTTCATGCTCCAACAGTGAGAGTGGTGTGTGAGAGTAGTGGTCTTGATTCTAGGAGGTGAGAGCAGTCATTCAATGAGCCAGTCAGTTAAAACTGGGCTAGTAATGAAGAACAAGTTACTTATCTTCAGTAACGCCTTATGCGCCAGTAGGTGGTGTTGTTCGGCTACGCATGGCATCGTCGGCGTGATGTGCACAGTGCCTATATAAGTGCTACATCAGTACGCTGACATCAGTTACATTTCGCGACTTTCCTCCCCATAAGCGCGGAGCCACAAAGTACACTGACCACTGCTGTGGAAAACTAGTGCCCTGAAAGGGGAAAGCCCTGTACCTAGAAATCCATTCACAGAGCGGGGAGGATGGGTGGGTTGGTATGGAATCTGCAGCTAAATAGAGTCTCTTCCAGATAAGGCGTTACCGAAGGTAAGTAACTTGTTCATCTGATAGAGACTTCTAGCCACAGATTCCTTGCCTTAAAATAGATACCCAAGCAATATCTCCGCGGAGGTGGGTCTGTGGACCAATTTCACATGAGGAAGTCCTGAGGGCCGAAAGGGCAAAATACCCATTTCTACGGACCTGTCTGTCCAGGCAGTAGTGTTTGGTAAACATGTGCAAAGAAGCCCACCTTGCTGCCTGGAAGAAGGCCAGGACCGGAACTCCACATGCTAATGCAGTGGTTGCAACTTTAGCTCTGGTGGAATGAGCACGCAAACCCTCGGGGTTGCTTGTTAGCTAATGCGTAGCAGATTTTGATACAGAGTACGATCCATCATGAGATGGTCCTCTTCTGTATGACCCATCCTTTCTTCTCTCTGACATACCTCACAAAATGTTGGGAGTCCACCTGGAAATCTTATGTGTGGTCAAGGTAGAACGACAATGCTCTTTTTGGGTCCAGGTGGTGAAGTTGCTCCTCTTCCTTGGAGGGATGAGGCAGGGCAGAAAAAGTAGGCAGAGTGATGGATTGGCCTACATGAAAGAAAGTGACCACTTTTGGTAGAAAGGAAGCCCTTGTACGAAGCACCAGTTTGTCTGGGTAGATGTTCAGGTAAGGAGGCTTGGATGACAACGCCTGAAGTTCACTGACCCTCCTGGCAGATGTTATAGCCACAAGAAAGGCTGTCTTGAGGGAAAGGAGCCTGAGTGGACAATTGTGCAGGGGCTGAAAGGGAGCGCACATAAAGTAAGTGAAGACGAGATTGAGGTCCCAGTAGGGCATAATAAAAGGAGAAGGAGGCAACAAATGTTGTAAACCTTTTAGAAACCTTTTTACAACAGGGGATTTGAAGAAGGATGGCTGGTCAGGCATCCACAGAAAAGCTGAGATAGCAGAAAGATAGTCTTTGAGAGTGCCCAAAGCAGAGCTCTGCTGGGCAAGAGAGAGAATGAAAAGGATAGCCTGAGAAAGAGGGGCAGAAAGGGGATAAATCTGTCTCTCTGTAGGCCATGCTGCAAATTTTCCCCAGTGGCAAGCTTATACTGTCATGGTGGAGGGACGCCTGGCTGCCAAGATAACGTCAAAGGCTTTGGAGGGAAAGTCTACACCACGACCGCCCCGGCAACCACCGAGACCACTGCCCCCACAACCACCAACCGCCTGCTCTCCTGGACCAACATCAACGATGAGGACACCAGCGAGATCATGAACACCATCCACTCCGGTTCACCGCTAGACCCGTGCCCTCACCACATCTTCAACAAAGCCAGTACAGCCATCGCGGCCCATCTCCGGAAAATAATCAACATCTCCTTCGAGACAGCAACCTTCCCGGAAAGCTGGAAGCACACCGAGATCACCGCCTTACTCAAGAAACCCAAGGCAGACCCCAAGGACCTCAAGAACTTCCGACCCATCTCTCTGCTCCCGTTCCCCGCGAAGGTCACCGAGAAAATCGTCAACAAACAACTGACCCGCTACCTCGAGGAGAACAACATCCTGGACCCTTCCCAGTCCGGCTTCCGCAGCAACCACAGCACCGAAACCGCCCTCATCGCCGCCACCGATGACATCAGGACCCTGCTAGACAACGGAGAAACAGCAGCCCTCATCCTCCTGGACCTATCAGCCGCCTTCGACACGGTCTGCCACCACACACTACGAACACGCCTTCATGACGCCGGGATCCAAGAGAAGGCCCTGGACTGGACCACATCCTTCCTTTCCGGCAGAACACAAAGCGTCCGCCTCGCCCCCTTCCGATCCAAGGCCACCAAGATCATCTGCGGCGTACCCCAAGGCTCCTCCCTCAGCCCAACGCTGTTCAACATCTACATGGCACCCTCGCCCACGTCGCCCGACAGCACAACCTCAACATCATCTCCTACGCCGACGACACCCAGCTGATCCTCTCCCTCACCAAAGACCCTCACACCACCAAAGCCCACCTCCACGAAGGAATGAAGGCCGTCACCGAATGGATGAGGACCAGCCGCCTGAAGCTGAACTCGGACAAGACGGAGGTCCTCATCCTTGGTTCCAACCCTTCAGCCTGGGTCGACTCCTGGTGGCCAACATCACTGGGAACAGCCCCGCCACCCACCGACCACGTACGCAACCTAGGGGTCATCCTCGACCCCACCCTCTCCATGACTAAGCAGGTCAACGCCGTTTCCTCATCCTGCTTCAACATCCTCCGAATGCTCCGCAGGATCTTCAAGTGGATCCCCACCGAAACAAGAAAAACAGTCACCCAGGCCCTCGTCACCAGCAGGCTGGACTACGGAAACGCCCTCTACGCAGGAACGACGGCTAAGCTCCTGAGACGGCTGCAACGCATCCAGAACGCCTCTGCACGTCTTATCCTCGACATCCCCCGACGCAGCCACATCACACCCCACCTGAGAGACCTGCACTGGCTCCCTGTCAACAAGAGGATAACCTTCAAGCTCCTCACCCACGCACACAAAGCACTCCACAACTCCGGACCAGCCTACCTCAACAGATGACTCAGCTTCTACACCCCCACCCGCCAGCTCCGCTCGACCAGCCTCGCCCTCGCCACAGTCCCCCGCATCCGGAAAACGACCGCCGGCGGCAGATCCTTCTCCCACCTCGCCGCCAAGACCTGGAACACCCTCCCCACCAACCTCCGACAGACCCAAGACCTACTGGCCTTCAGAAGACTCCTCAAGACCTGGCTCTTCGATCAGTAGCAGCACCACCCCCCTCTTCCCCCTGCGCCTTGAGACCCTCGCGGGTATGTAGTGCGCTTTATAAGTGACATGATTGATTGATTGAAAGTCGGAAGCTGTCAACTGTCGCCGCTTAATCACCACACAGGAAGGCGGAGTGTAGACAGATTTGGGTGGAAAACCTTTCCCTGCTGCCGCAACAGAAGATCCTACCGAAGGGACAGTCTGATCGGAGAGGCCCAATGGCCATGATCAACAGCTCGGGATACCAGACTCTCCGTGTCTAGTCCGGAGTCACAAGGATGACTTGGGCGCGGTCACTTCTGATCTTCTTGAGAACTCTGGGCAAGAATGGTATGAGTGGAAAGGCGTAAAGGAGGCCTGACCTCCACTAGGGACGAAAAGTGTCTTCGAGCCAGAGCCGCCTTGGAAACTCCAGTGCACAGAACTGCTGACATTGCACGTTATCAGTGGTGGTGAACAGATTTAACCAAAGCTCTTCCCACCGCTGAAAGAGACCTTGCACCACCTCCGAATGGAGATGCTATTCGTGATCCGCTAGGCATCTTCAGCTGAGTTTGTCCGCTCTGGTGTTTAGAGAGCCCGTCAGATGTTGAACCACCACGGAAGTGCCCTGATGTTGCAGCCATGTCCAGAGATACAGGGCCTCTTCACAAAGGGTCCACGACTCCACCCGCCATGTTTGTTGCAGCACCACATGGCAGTGGTGTTGTCCCTGAACACTTGTACTAGCCCTCCCTTGATGGAGGGCAGAAAAGATTTCAATGCCAACCGCATCGCCCAGAGCTCCAATAGGTTAATGTGGAGGCCTCTGATCTCCTCCTCCCCCAGATGGCCACCCCATCCCAGGAGTGTTCCCTCTGTCACCACTGTCAGATCTGATTAGAGAAGGGAGAGGGGTCTGCCGCTCACCCAATCGCGGTTCGTTAACCACAACTGCAGATCTTGTGCAGTTCCCTCCGAGGTATGGACCATGCCAGAGAGATTTCCCTGATGATGCGCCCACTGGAACTTTAGATCCCACTGAAGAGTCCACATATGCCATGAGGCATGTGTCACAAGCAGGATGCAGGAGGCCATGAGGCCCAGCAGCCTCAGAGTAGGCCTCTCCGAAATCCAGGATAGAGGGTGAAACATCAGTATCATAGCCTGAATATCCTGGACTCGCTGTTCCGGAGGATAGGCCTGAAACTGCACAATGTCCAGAACAGCTCCGATGAAATCGAGCGTCAAAAAGGGAGTCAGGTGTGACTTCGGCACATTGATAGTGAACCCCAGTAAATGCAGGAGGTCCGCCGTAGTCTGGAGGTGGGAAACGACAGCCTGGGGTGAGCCCGCCTTCAACAGCCAGTCGTCAAGATAGGGAAAGACTGGAACCCCTGATCTCCGCAGATGAGCTGTAACCACAGCCATCACCTTGGTGAACACTATAGGGGTGCTGGTGAGGCCAAGGTGAAGCACAGCAAACTGAAAATGTTTGCGGCCCATCATGAACCGCAGATAACGCCTGTGGGCAGGCAGACAGGGATATAAAAGTATGCGTCCTACAAGTTCAACACTACCATCCAGTCTCCTGGGTCGAGGGCAGACAGGACCTGAGCAAGAGTGAGCATTTTGAACTTCTCCTTCTTGAGGAAGAAATTGAGAAAGCGCAGGTCGAAGATAGGGTGAAGACCTCCGTCCTTCTTGGGCACCAGAATGTAGCAGGAATAGTGACCCACTTCTGGCTTTGGCACCCTCTATATGGCTTCCTTGGCCAAGAGAGCCATTACTTTCTTGCAAAGAAGGGATAGGTAGGTGGGCCTCCGTCAGCCTGTCATAAGTAGGAAGCATGGAGAGAGGGGTAGGGTAGATTCTAAGGGGAGGGAGTAGCCCCTTCAGACGATCTGCAAAACCCACCTTTCTGATGTTATGAACCACCAGTGGGGCAGGTGATGGTGAATCCTGCTGGCCACTGGATGTCCATGATGGTAAAAGGGAAGATTATGAAGCTTTGGAGGCTGTCGTGAGGGCGGTGGGGGACTGACCCAACTGCTGGCAGTCAAACCCACAGGGCCGGTAGTTACTGCATCCTTGGATACACAGAGGCTGTGGAGCTTGCGTACTGCATTGGCTGTGCGGGTACAGATGCGGCTGGCAGCCCCTTCCATGGCCAAGAAAGGAGCGAATGCCAGATTGGGGGTGGGAAGGGGGCAATGAAAGACCTAAGGACCTGGCCGTAATAGCCCTGCAGTCCTTAAAGCACTCCAGCACTGAATCCGCCTTGTTTCTGAAGAGATGGAAGCCATCAAAGGGCAAGTACATAAGCAATGCTTGGACAGCCCCCAAAAATCCAGTCGTCCTCAGCCAGGTATGGCGTCGTAAAGCCACTGTTGATGAAAGCGCTCTGCTCAGAGAGTCGGTCGTGTCTAGTCCAGTAGGCATCATGAACTTCCCTGCATTCCTTCCCGTCAGCAACAGCCTCGAAGAGTACGGCCCAAGACTCCTCCAGGACCATTGGCAGCACCGCGCAACCGTATCCCACAGAGTGTGGAAATAGCGGTCCAAAAGGCACGCGATGTTCGCGGACTCCAGTGTCAGACTGGAGGAAGAAAACATCTTCTTGCAGAAGTTGTCTGGCTTCTTGGATTACCGATCTGGTGGTGCGGTTAGGAATCTGCTAGGATTTATGAGGTGGAGGCTTGGACCACTAAGGTCTCTGGGGTGGGGTATTGCATGAGGAAGTTTGGGTCCCCAGGTGTGGAGTGGTGGCAGCTGGCAATCGTCCTGTTCACAGGAGCCCTGTGCAGGGCTTGGACCACGTTCCATGCAGAACGTCAGTAAGTGTCTCATTAAAAGGGAGAAGCAGTTCTGATGAGGACAAAACCAGCTGAAGCACTTCCGTCAAGACATCAGTCTTGACTGCCACCGAGGTCCAGGACCTCCCCTGCCCTCCTCACCACCATTGAGAAGGAAGCTCCCTCCTCCGAAGCCACAGTAGGTGGAGAAAGCATGCCAGTATCTGGAGAAGTGTCCAGCACATGGGCTTCACCCAGATCCTCTCAACAGTCCAAGGTGTCATAAGGCTGGAATTTTTCAGGGTTCAGCGACCCCTCCCATTCCTCCCCGAGTCCTAGCCCATAAAAATAGAGTTCAGGCTCTGGCCTGGAAGGCACGGCTCCAGTTGTCGCCGGAGTTGGGCGCCGCCCCTTTGGCTCCATGTCGGATTCGGGGATATAAATGGGGACGCGTCACCGGTGGACACTGGGAGCATCAGCCTCGGGACCGGCACTGGGGAAGGTCGAGATGGCAGGATCGGCGCCGATCCAGATCCATCTGTGGATCCCTGAGCCCGACTGGCGCCGAAGCCGGAGGCAAGGAACCAGAAGGGACCCCTCTCAAACCCACGGAGCTCGAAGATGCGTAGGAGGGAATGGGTCACCCAAATATAAGGTGCATAGCCTCATAACATTCTTTTATTTGGGCGAGGGTCGCTTCCAGCTCCTGGAAACTAGGGGAGGTGTGGAGCAGGCCCAGGCGCTGGCTGAACTGCCGAGCCAGACTTCGAGTGTCAACGCTCACTCAACTCGTCGGGCGATGGATGAGGTGAAGTTGAAGCATGCTTTGACTTCTTCTTCTTCTTGTGGGAGCAGGACTTACCCAAATAGCCTGACGACTTCAAGTGCGACGCGGATCTTGGACTCCGTGACCGCTTCCAGGACCTTCCTCTCGAATGGGATCTGGATCCTTGCTGTGCCGCACATTGAGCCACCAGGAGCTTGAGGGATCGCTCCTGCAAGGTCTTCGGGTGCATGGGGTGGCAATTGGAGCAGGCCTTTGGGTCGTGGTCGCGCTCAAGGCACCAGAGGCAAACAAGGTGCGCGTCAGTCACCGACATCGAGCGGTAAATGTTGCCGCAGGGCTTGCAGCCAGCTTTCTTTGATGACATTCCTGCCACACCAGGAGGAAAAAAGATCTCAAATAAATCTCAACAAAACATTGAAATAAGTTAGTCAAAAATTGACTAAGGGATAGCTCTTCCCAGATCTGTGTTGACTGGTGCAGAAAGAAAAGAACTGACATCAGCGCACTGGGGTGGCGCCCTTTAAAGGCAGTGCATGAGTCACTTGCAGAACAGACGATGCTGACAATGCCACGCAAAGCAGAGCGACCCCACCTACTGGCACGCAGGGCTACTGCTCAAGAATTTTTTGGGGATCCAGTCTAATGCCTGGGTTTAATTCTAAGGTAAGGAATCTGCGCTAGAAGCTGTCGCGGTTGGCATGTCTCGCGGGTGGGGTCGCACGGGGCAGGGGGAGTCGTGCGCGGGGGAGTTGCGCGAGGGGGGGTTAATTTAATTATTAATAAAAAAATGTAAAGCTACTTTTTCGCTGGCCGAGTCCCACTTCTTCAGGAAGCAGGCAGTCTCCCCTCCCCTAAGCCAATCCCAACGCTCCAGTGGAGCGTTGTGATTGGTCGGGATGCCACCCAGGAAGGGACTTACGGGGAGACCATGTTCTCCATGTAGGCTGCATTGCAGCCTACATGGAGAACTATAGAGTGCGCATGACAGGTTAGGGTGGCCCCAGACGGCCGACCAAACAGTCAGCACCCTCAGCAGTGGGCACACCACTCCTCCCCTAGAGCAGAATAACCCCCAACCAAACCCTTTTGCTTTCTCGCAGTGCAAGAAGCTGGAACATAAAATGGTAGTTATTACCATTTTATGTTTCTGCTTCTCGCACTGCGAGAAAGCAGTCGGGCGACGCTCCTCCGCCCTAGTGGAGGAGCTGCCCCTGGCTAGAAGTCTATATCAGATTGGCTTGTTTGTCACATTTTCCTGTGGCTTGTCAGGTGGTCCTGATGTCTGTTGAGACAAAAAGTGGCATGGTCTGTGATTACATTTCCAGGTTGATTACTGGCAAAGAGAGCAGGGCTTCATTCTTTACTTTATCAAGATAGTTTATTTGCATTATGCAGGACAGTTCAAGATTTTTCCCAGAGTTGTACTTCCATCGGAATTCATTTTTCTTACTCAATGTTTTTTTCCTCTTTTAAACCACCAAAGTTAACTGGCTTGATCTTAGGACCCTGGCTGGGATTCAGTAAGCAGACATTTTTTAAAGACAGTAAGGATTGATTGTCTTAAAAGGCATATATTTTGCACATCATATTGAAATCAATTCAGATAATTTTCTGAATTGTGAGAGAAGAGAATGAGCAATCTTTATTTCTGAAGTTGAGACATAGCCAGGGCCACTTGAATTATGTAATTCTGCAGATATAACTTTTCCTGTGTAAATGGATTTACCCACTTGCCACATAATCCACAATCTTCTGCATAATTTGTGGATTTTTTCAAACATTGCTTGTAGCGCAAATGGATCAAAAGTCACCACAAAAATCTATCACACATCATGCTTTGCAGTAGCAGACCATTTGCAAAGGTTAACTAGTCACCTTTCAGTTGCTGATTGATGTTTTTTGGTGTTAAACTGGTGCTAATGAGGTGAAACACTTGCTAATGTATGTCAAAATGGCATAAGAGCGAAATAATATTGCCAAAACATTTACCACATTATGCTGCATAGGTTGCTCTTTCTTGCAGCATAATTTAGTTAATCCTGTTGCATAGCTTGTTCCTCCACTGCCACATAATTTCTGAGGCCCTGGAGGACACAGCTTTGCTGTGTTCTTTAACATCTCAGTAGTTTTAGGTTCTTACTTTTGGCGAGGTCAGCACAGATGAAGTTAGGTGAACAAGGACTGTGAGGATCTGGACCCTGAATAGACTCAAAAGCAGCCGCGGCCCGTGCAGGTAAGAGTGGTGGGGCAGGATTTCAAAAGACGACCACGAGGGAAAATTAAATAAGTAATACATTTTCCCTCGTTGTCCTCTGTTGAATCCCCCACCACCGGGCCCCACGGCCCCACCGCTCTTACCTGCACGGGCCGCGGCTGCTCAAAAGTCAAAATTTCAATGAAGAGTCGCGGACCAGCTAAGAAGAAGAGTTAGGTGAGTGTTGGAAAGTGGATTATTGGTAGGGGCAAATGTAGGTCTGCCACTGGCAATAAGGCCACTAACACATGATAGGACTCAGCATAGGTCTTAGAAAATTATTCCCATGCTCAACCCTTGGTAACGTGGCTGCAAGCAGACAGGCTTAACTTCAAAGACAGGTATGTAAAGCATTTAAAAACACCAATTCAGTAAATAATTAAGACACAACACATAATAAAAATCCAACACCAATTTATAAAAATAGGAAATATTTTTATCTTTAAAATGGCACCAAAACGACAAAAATCCAATGTAGGGAACCGGAGATATTAATTTTCAAAGTTTTAATAAAATATAGCACTTAGAAGTTTATAGCACCATATTGGGATACCTGCTCGCGATAGACCGGGGCAAAGTCAAAGTTTCAGGCCGACCGCGATGGAGCCCTGGGCGGCTACAGCTTGCGGCAGGTCCCGGTCTCAGTTTCTACCTTCACACTTAGAAACTTTTCTGGAGCTTTTCTCGCGAGGTCCCTCGAAGCTCCCAGCCAGTCCAGATCCGGTGAGGGTTCGCCGGCTTGCCTTTCGACGAACTCCCGGTCAACTTCCCTGGAGCGGACTTAGAAACTTTTTCATTAGCGCTTCAGCGGGGCAACCCAGGAGCCCAGGCCGACACGCGATGGAAGACAGGCGGCTTGGCTCTCACGGTTGCTCCCGGTCGACTTTTCTACGAGCGGACTTAGAAACTTTTCTGGAGCTTTTTCTTGCGGGGTCTCTCGATGCTCCTCATGTAGCCGGATCCGGTGAGGGTTCGCCGGCTTCAGATTTCTTCTACTCCCGGTCAAACTCTGGAAGTCGGACCGAAGGAGCTTTTAGCGGGACGAACCTGGATAACTTGGCCGACTCACGGTTGAAGGCAGGCGGCTTGGCTGACCAGGTTGAGTCGGTCCCTCTATGGAGCTTTTTTCAAAGTTCCTCCAAAGTTCTCCAAACTTCTTGAACTTCTTCCTGAAGTTCCTCAAAGGGTCCCAAAGTGTCTCAAACTCACTCCAAGGGTCTGGAAGCTCCAAGATGGTCCTTGAAAGTTGAGGACTTCAGTTCCCACAATCCACTGGGACGTCACCCTTACAAATCCACTGGTAGTTCCCCAAGGTGCAGATTTAGTTGGTGATGTTCCAGATGAGCTCTTTTAACCTGTAGCTTTCAGGAGTCCACTCTTTAGTTCCTTTTCAGCAAAATAATCCTCAGGGCTGTAGTTTCAGATGGTGCAGTTTTCAGAGGTCAGGCCTTAGAAATCTTTGCACAGCAAAATCTTCTCAGCTTGGCAATGTCTTGCTTCAGTACGTTTCAAGCAGCAGATCTGGAGGGCTCTGCCCCTCTCAGATACTTATTCCATGTTCTCTGGGTCAGACAGGAGGTCACTCCTGACCAATGGGAGCAGGGTAACTCCTCAAAGATATCACCACTTCCTGTACAGTGTGGCATTATTTTGTCCCAGAGTGCATCAAATCTTCCAAATCCATAATGGCAGAATTTCCAGCAAGGAGGCAAGAGCTGGCTAAACACACCCCTAGGATGGCGAATTTACTTAGACTCTCCCCCTGCATCTGCTCATACCTTCCTTAATCCCCCATCTGCCTGAGGTAGAAAGTTCAGAGTTGTAAATGTCCCTGGGTTCTGCTTTTCTCTTTGAAGCCCATGGTTTACGACCCCTCCCCTGGCCTGGCATTCCTGTGGACCAGCACACTGCCCTCCCAGCCCAACTGCATAACCCCAGGGGCTCTTTATCACCTCTCCAGGCAGGCTGGCTAATCCACTTAACTCTGACCAATCAGGGCAGACCACTGGAAGGCTGAATCTGGACTTACAAACAAGAAAGTCTTATAACTTCTTGTAGGTACACTTTAGGAGAAATTCAACAATATCATATTGTTGGATTTATTAATACCATTCGGGAAATCTTTGAATGGCATCTCTAGCCCTCTCCTATCAAGAGTTATTAATTAATAACTTCCTACCATGTTAACCTATGTAACAGGGTATTTGCAATTGGAAAAATGACTTGGGCCATTTTTCCAGCACCAGGACTTACAAAAACATATTTTATAAGTACTTTGCTTATATCTACAGGACCCCCACCCCATAGGACAACTAGGGAGACTTTAGGGGTTCTGAATCTGCAAAAATATTGCAGATCCTCACTTCACAGTGCTCCTAGCATCAAAGTCGAATTTGGGCAGCACTTTACCACAATGTGGGAGTGAAATGTGAAATTTCACTTTACCCAGGCATATAAAAACTCATTTTATAAGGGTCTACCTTATAGATACCTGACCCCCACCCCTGGGATACCTAGGGAGACTCCTGGGGTCCCTAATATGCCAAAACATTGTAGGTTATCCATTTTTAAGTGCCCCAAACCCCAAAGTCGAGTTTGGGCACAATTTACTTTTAAAAGCAGTCCTGGCACCCAGGGCTGCTTTTAAACTGACCTCAGGCTTCAGCAGTGCACACATGCAAGTGCAAAAAGAGCTGCTGGCCTCTTAAACTGCCATGCCCTAGGGTACTAGGGACTTCTAGGTAGTTTCAATCCCCCTGCCCTATTATATACTAGGGGCTTATGGGGTAGGTCATGCCAATCACAGGGGTACCCCACCATACCATTGTGTACCCTAGTGTATGTAGGTGTTTTAACTGTATTCTAATGTGTCTCTTTCAGCGTTGCACTGGCCCTGGGCCTGGTTAGGCAGAGCCCAGGGTCAGTCAGAGTCAGTTACCACCAGTACCAGTCAGCAAAAGTTGGGGGTGCCCAGGGCACAGGATGACTTTGCAACATAGCCCCCCCAAACGAAAGGTGATGGGTTACTAACCTACACCCTGGTAGTCCTCATCAGCTAAGTGGAAAACCTGGAAAGTCCATCCGCATTTGCATGGGCAACCCCAGGTCTGTGTTCCACTGTAAAGTCCATTCCCTGTAGGGAAATGGACCACCTTAACAGCTTGGGATTCTCCCTCTCATCTGCATGAGCCATCTGAGAGGCCTGTGGTCAGTTTGAACACGAAAGTGAGTCCCAAACAAATATGGTCTCAACTTTTTCAGGGACCAAACCACAGCAAAAGCCTCTCTCTCAATGGCACTCCACCTCTGCTCTCTGGGAAGAAGCCTCCTGCTAATAAAGGCAACTGGCTGATCAAGGCCCTCTTCATTTAGCTGTGACAACACTGCCCCAATCCCTTGCTCTGAAGCATCTGTCTGAACCACAAATTCTTTTGTGTAGTCAGGGGCCAGTAGCACTGGTGCTGAACACATAGCAGCTTTCAGAGTGTCAAAAGCCTTCTGACACTCTGGGGTCCAAATCACCTTCTTGGGCCTCTTTTTAGAAGTGAGTTCTGTTAGGGGCCCCACAATGGTCCCATAATTTTGAACAAACCTTCTATAGTACCCTGTCAGTCCAAGGAATGCCCTGACCTGAGTCTGGGTAACAGGAGCTGCCCAATCCAAAATAGTTTGGATTTTAGCTTGGAGAGGCTGTACATGGCCCCCACCTACCAGGTGGCCCAGGTACACCACAGAACTCTGCCCTATTTGGCACTTGCTTGCCTTAATAGTCAGGCCTGCCTGCTGCATGGCCTGAAGCACTTCCCTTAGGTGGCTTAAGTGATCCCCCAGGTAGAACTGTATACAGCTATATCATCCAGGTAAGCTGCACTGAACTGTTCCAACCCAGACAAGACCCTGTTCACCAACCTTTGGAAGGTGGCAGGTGCATTCTTTAATCCAAAGGGCATTACCTTGAACTGATAATGTCCCTCTGGTGTGGAGAATGCTGACCTCTCCTTTGCTCCATCAGTGAGGGCAATCTGCCAGTAACCTGAAGTCAAATCAAAAGTACTCAGGTACTTAGCAGCCCCTAACCTATCAATGAGCTCATCAGCTCTAGGTATAGGGTGAGCGTCAGTCTTTGTGACTGCATTCAATCCTCTGTAGTCCACACAGAACCTTAACTCCTTGGGTCCCCCTGAGGATTAGGTTTAGGTACCAGCACCACTGGACTGGCCCATGGACTCTCAGACGGTTCAATTACCCCCAGTTCCAGCATCTTAGCAACCTCAGCTTTAATGCTGGCTCTGACATGGTCAGACAACCTGTACAGTTTATTTTTGACAGGTAGGCTGTCACCAGTGTCAATGTGGTGCACACACCACTCAGTGATGCCTGGGGTCAAAGAGAACAGGCCAGCAAACTGCTCCAGCACTTGCTTACAGTCTCTGTGCTGCTGGTCTGTCAACTTGGGAGAGAGTATCACCCCTCCACTGACCCATCTTGCACATTAGTGGAGAGGAGGTCGGGCACAGGCTCAGTTTCCTCCTCCACACCCTCATCAGTGACCAGTAACATGGTCATGTCTGCCCTGTCATGGTGGGGTTTCAATCTATTCACATGCAGGACCCTATGAGGGTTCCTGGGGATGCCAAGGTCAACCAAATAGGTAACCTCACCCTTCTTTTCTAAGATTGGATAGGGCCCACTCCACTTGTCATGGAGGGCCCTGGGAGCCACAGGCTCCAACACCCACACCAATTGTCCTGGAGTATACTCAGGCATAGTAGCCTTTTGATCATACCAGTGCTTCATGAGCTCCTGGCTGGCCTCCAGTTTCCTGTTTGCCTTGTACATGTACTCTGCCATTCTAGATCTCAGGCCTAGCACATAGTCAAGCACATTGCCCTTTGCTTCTTTAAGAGGCTTCTCTAAAGACTCTCTCAGCAGGCTCAATGGCCCCCTCACAGGGTGTCCAAACAACAACTCAAAGGGACTGAAACCAACCCCTTTCTGTGGCACCTCCCTGTAGGCAAACAGTAAGCATGGGAGGAGAACATCCCATCTCCTCCTGAGTTTCTCTGACAACCCATTTATCATGCATGCCCTTCAGGGTTTTGTTGAATCTCTCAACAAGACCATTTGCTTGTGGGTGATAGGGGGTGGTGAACTTGTAGTTGACACCACACTCATCCCACATAGCAGTCAGATAGCTGGACAGGAAATTCGTGCCCCTATCTGACACCACCTCTTTGGAAAACCCACTCTGGTGAACACACCAAGCAGTGCTCTAGCCACTGCAGGAGCATCAATGGTTCTAAGAGGTATGGCTTCAGGGTACCTAGTGGCATGGTCAACTACCACTAAGATATACCTATTCCCTGATGCAGTGGGTGGGTCCAGGGGACCAACAATGTCCATCCCCACCCTTTCAAAAGGAACCCCCACCACTGGCAGTGGTATTAGGGGAGCCTTTGTCTTGCCCCCTGCCTTGCCACTGGCCTGACAGGTGACACAGGAGCTGCACAACTCCTTTACCTTCTCAGACATATGGGGCCAGTAGAAATGGTTCACCAACCGGTTCCATGTCTTTGTCTGTCCCAAATGTCCTGCCAAGGGGATATCATGACCCAAAGTCAGGATGAACTCTCTGTACCTCTGGGGCACCACCAACCTCCTGGTGGCCCCCTCCTTGAGGTTTCTGGCCTCAGTATAAAGCAGTCCATCTTCCCAGTAGATTCTATGAAACCCACTGTCATCCCCTTCCTCTTGCTTGGAAGCAATCCGCCTCAAGCTCTCAAGGGTGGGACAGTCACGCTGTCCCTTACTGAACTCCTCTCTGGAGGGTCCACCTGCTCCTGTCAGTTCTGCCAAATCTGACAGCTCTGGCAGGGATGGAGTCCCTCCCTCAGAGGCCAGATCCTCCCCATCAGGGTTAGATTCTGCCTGCACCTCTGGAGTTCCCTGGGCTGGCTCACCAGGCCCAGTACCCTTGTCCTTGGATGCTTGGCCCTTTGTTCCAGGGTCCCAGTGTCCAGCCCCTCCCTTCTGGCTAGTCTGTGACCTAGTCACAGCACATACCCACTCAGGGAGCTCCAATATTTTCATATGGAGTCCCTCTCTCCACCTCTGACCACACAGAGGCTTCAAGATCATTGCCCAGTAAACACTGGACTGGGAGCACCTTTGACACAGCTACCTTCATAGGGCCTGTCACACCTCCCCATTCCAAATCCACCACAGCCATAGGATGGAGTTTGGTAGTGCTGTTCTGCATAAGTCACCTGGTGAAACTCACCAGGTAACAACCTCTCTGGAGGCACCAGCTCATCCAGGACCATAGTTACACTAGCCCCAGTGTCTCTGATAGCCTCAACCTCAGTCCCATTCACTTTAGGCCTCTGCCTGTACTTGTCCATGTTTGGAGGTAAGGCAGTAAGGGTTGCAATATTCACCCCACCCAGGGACACTAAGGTTGCTTCCACCACCTGACTACTCCTCACTGGGGCACCACTCTCCACCCCTACACTGACACTGGCAATCCCTGTGGATGGCCCCTTAGGGGGAGCTTCTTGGCGCAGACAGCATCTCCCTGCTTGTGCCCTGGCTGGTTACAGTCAAAGCACTTACCCACTTTTGAGGGATCAAAGAACCTACCATTCTTTCCCTGATTCCACCTCCCTTTGGATTTGGGTTGGCTCGGGCCCCCCTCCTTGTGCAGGTTTTTGTGGGTCTTTGGAGGACTCCTTCTGGTTTTGACCTTCTTTCCCTTGGGCTTTCCCCTGGGGAGGGACCTGTCCTCCTTTCTTCTGGTCACCCCTGGTGCTGTATGGAAACCCGGGTTCTCACCCACTCATCAGCTGCTTCACCCAGCTCTCTGGGGTCTGTCAGCTTAGAGTCCACTAGATACTGGCGTAACTTCTCTTCTGCACAATGAGTCAAAATATGTTCTTTCAAAAACAAATTATACAATCCCTCATATGTGTCAACTTTGTTACCAACAATCCAGCCTTCCAGTGCCTTCACTGAAACGTCCACAAAGTCTACCCAAGACTTTGAACTCAATTTCTGGGTGCCTCTAAACTTCACCCTGTACTGCTCTGGAGTCAGACCAAACCTCTTGACTAAGCATGCCTTCATCTGCTGGTATGATTCTGCATCCTCTCCCTTCAGGGTCAGGAGCCTATCCCTCCCAGCTACTGGAATCAACTCCCACAGGAGTGCACCCCAATACTTAGAGTGGACCCTACTCATTCTAAGGGCCCTCTCAAAAGCTGCTAGCCACTTGTCAATGTCATCCCCCTCAGTGTACTTGGGTACTATACCCTTGGGAAGTTTGTGATCAAATGCACCACCCCTGGACATTTCAAAATCTTCATCATTTTCACTGCCACCATTTCTTTTCAACGCCTCCTCCCTCTCCCATCTCTTCTCAGCCAAGTCCAGTTTCCTCTGCTCCAAAGCTATCAAAGCTAATTGAGCCTTAAGCTGTCTCTCTGCAAGGGACGGTGGTGGTCCCTGAGTAAGGGACCCTTCCCCACTCCCACCATCTGGATTCAATTGGCTAACACTAGTTAAAATGGAAGAGGCATCCTCCTCAACCTCCTCTTGGAGGAGGTTGGGGGGGACACCCTCTATCCACCCTTGACTCTCCTCAGCTGCCCTAGCCCAGGCTTTTAGGGACTCAAGCAACCCTACCTTCCTAAGCTTCCTGCAAGCAGGCAGCCCCCTAAGCCTACACTGTTCCCTAAGATCAGCCATCTTAAACTGGGACAGTTTAGCCAGGTCCAGCTCCATGGTTCCCTAGTTTGGGGTCACAAAAACTAGGCACAACAGACTTAGAACAATTTGGAAAAATCAAAACAATGGATTAAAAACAGTTTAGTCCAAATTCCAAAAATCAAACTCAAAAGTTTTGTTCTAAGGCAATTTAGAGGATTTTTATAATCTTAATTCACTTTACTGAAAGTTGTACTTTTAAACACAAGTCCTCATCCACACCGCTGAGCACCAAATGTTGGAAAGTGGATTATTGGTAGGGGCAAATGTAGGTCTGCCACTGGCAATAAGGCCACTAACACATGATAGGACTCAGCATAGGTCTTAGAAAATTATTCCCATGCTCAACCCTTGGTAACGTGGCTGCGAGCAGACAGGCTTAACTTCAAAGACAGGTATGTAAAGCATTTAAAAACACCAATTCAGTAAATAATTAAGACACAACACATAATAAAAATCCAACACCAATTTATAAAAATAGAAATATTTTTATCTTTAAAATGACACCAAAACGACAAAAATCCAATGTAGGGAACCGGAGATATTAATTTTCAAAGATTTAATAAAATATAGCACTTAGAAGTTTATAGCACCATATTGGATTACCTGCTCGCGATAGACCAGGGCAAAGTCAAAGTTTCAGGCCGACCGCGATGGAGCCCTGGGCGGCTACAGCTTGCGGCAGGTCCTGGTCTCAGTTTCTACCTTCACACTTAGAAACTTTTCTGGAGCTTTTTCTCGCGAGGTCCCTCGAAGCTCCCAGCCAGTCCGGATCCGGTGAGGGTTCGCCGGCTTGCCTTTCGACGAACTCCCGGTCAACTTCCCTGGAGCGGACTTAGAAACTTTTTCTTTAGCGCTTCAGCGGGGCAACCCAGGAGCCCAGGCCGACACGCGATGGAAGACAGGCGGCTTGGCTCTCGCGGTTGCTCCCGGTCACCTTTTCTACGAGCGGACTTAGAAACTTTTCTGGAGCTTTTTCTCGCGGGGTCTCTCGATGCTCCTCATGTAGCCGGATCCGGTGAGGGTTCGCCGGCTTCAGATTTCTTCTACTCCCGGTCAAACTCTGGAAGTCAGACCGACGGAGCTTTTAGCGGGACGAACCTGGATGGCTTGGCCGACTCGCGGTTGAAGGCAGGCGGCTTGGCCGACCAGGTTGAGTCGGTCCCTCTATGGAGCTTTTTTTCAAAGTTCCTCCAAAGTTCTCCAAACTTCTTGAACTTCTTCCTGAAGTTCCTCAAAGGGTCCCAAAGTGTCTCAAACTCACTCCAAGGGTCTGGAAGCTCCAAGATGGTCCTTGAAAGTTGAGGACTTCAGTTCCCACAATCCACTGGGACGTCACCCTTACAAATCCACTGGTAGTTCCCCAAGGTGCAGATTTAGTTGGTGATGTTCCAGATGAGCTCTTTTAACCTGTAGCTTTCAGGAGTCCACTCTTTAGTTCCTTTTCAGCAAAATAATCCACAGGGCTGTAGTTTCAGATGGTGCAGTTTTCAGAGGTCAGGCCTTAGAAATCTTTGCACAGCAAAATCTTCTCAGCTTGGCAATGTCTTGCTTCAGTACGTTTCAAGCAGCAGATCTGGAGGGCTCTGCCCTCTCAGATACTTATTCCATGTTCTCTGGGTCAGACAGGAGGTCACTCCTGACCAATGGGAGCAGGGTAACTCCTCAAAGATATGACCACTTCCTGTAGAGTGTGGCATTATTTTGTCCCAGAGTGCATCAAATCTTCCAAATCCATAATGGCAGAATTTCCAGCAAGGAGGCAAGAGCTGGCTAAACACACCCCTAGGATGGCTAATTTACTTAGACTCTCCCCCTGCATCTGCTCATACCTTCCTTAATCCCCCATCTGCCTGAGGTAGAAAGTTCAGAGTTGTAAATGTCCCTGGGTTCTGCTTTTCTCTTTGAAGCCCATGGTTTACGACCCCTCCCCCTGGCCTGGCATTCCTGTGGACCAGCACACTGCCCTCCCAGCCCAGCTGCATAACCCCAGGGGCTCTTTATCACCTCTCCAGGCAGGCTGGCTAATCCACTTAACTCTGACCAATCAGGGCAGACCACTGGAAGGCTGAATCTGGACTTACAAACAAGAAAGTCTTATAACTTCTTGTAGGTACACTTTAGGAGAAATTCAACAATATCATATTGTTGGATTTATTAATACCATTCGGGAAATCTTTGAATGGCATCTCTAGCCCTCTCCTATCAAGAGTTATTAATTAATAACTTCCTACCAAGTTAACCTATGTAACAGGGTATTTGCAATGGGACAAATGACTTGGGCCATTTTTCCAGCACCAGGACTTACAAAAACATATTTTATAAGTACTTTACTTATATCTACAGGACCCCCACCCCATAGGACAACTAGGGGAGGCTTTAGGGGTTCTGAATCTGCAAAAATATTGTAGATCCTCACTTCACAGTGCTCCTAGCATCAAAGTCGAATTTGGGCAGGACTTTACCACAATGTGGGAGTGAAATGTGAAATTTCACTTTACCCAGGCATATAAAAACTCATTTTATAAGGGTCTACCTTATAGATATCTGACCCCCCACCCCTGGGATGCCTAGGGGAGACCCTGGGGGTCCCTAATATGCCTAAACATTGTAGGTTATCCATTTTTAAGTGCCCCAAACCCCAAAGTCGAGTTTGGGCATAATTCACTTTTTAAAAGCAGTCCTGGCACCCAGGGCTGCTTTTAAACTGACCTCAGGCTCCAGCAGTGCACACATGCAAGTGCAAAAAGAGCTGCTGGCCTCTAAACTGCCATGCCCTAGGGTACTAGGGACTTCTAGGTAGTTTCAATCCCCCTGCCCTATTATATACTAGGGGCTTATGGGGTAGGTCATGCCAATCACAGGGGTACCCCACCATACCATTGTGTACCCTAGTGTATGTAGGTGTTTTAACTATATTCTAATGTGTCTCTTTCAGCGTTGCACTGGCCCTGGGCCTGGTTAGGCAGAGCCCAGGGTCAGTCAGAGTCAGTTACCACCAGTACCAGTCAGCAAAAAGTTGGGGGGTGCCCAGGGCACAGGATGACTTTGCAACAGTGAGTACATGTGCAAACTGTCAGCATGTTATGGTTCTTCCTACACCCCTATCTTGATCCTCCTGGGTCTCTCTGCTGCTTTTGTCTTCTCTGCACTCTGAGAGGATTAAGGGCCGTGCTCGGTTTTGTCTTTCTTCTGATCTCTGGGCATCCCTTTACTGTCTCCCTTGAAGCTCAGTTTCTGCACTGTATCTACTGGACTTTGGGTTTCTTGATTTCTCTGTCCTTGACCTGCTTCTCTTCTCTTTGTTTATCACTTCCTTGCATTCTGCTAATTCTGCTGGTGGCTTGGAGTCCCAGTCCTACGCTGAGGACTCTAAATCTTATCTCCTTCTTTCCCTGATTCTCTTCAGGGACGCGTCATGTAATGTTTTTCTGCAAATTTGTATCAGTTGGCCTCACTTTTTTTAAAACTCACAATGCCCATAAGTCTGAGATTCTGTTTTGTTTCCAACCTCGTCCTTCTCTCCTCAGGAACAAGGGGACTTATTTATGAAAAACTAACGCAGTGCGGTGCCGCAAGTAATTTTCCTGCGCCACACTGCGTTAGTTTCGAGGCACTGGGATGCAACATATTTACAACAATATGTCACATCTCTGTGCTCTTCCCTGCGCTTGCGCACAAACTGCTGCCATGCGCCGGCGCAGGCACCATGGTGCAAGGATACCTGCGTCATGGGGAGACTGTTTTTGTGCAGGAAGGGGCACCTTCCTGCACAAAAACACTCACTTGAGGTGATTTCCTATTCGAATGCGTGCTTCAGAATGCAGCACGCATTGAAAGAGGAAAAAACAAGGAGAAATGAGAACTTTTCTCCTCGTTGCGCCTCGCTACACCACCCTGGGGGTGGCGTAGCATTCTGTCGCATTCCCAGGTTTACGATTGCTCGTAAATCTGGAAATGTATCAGTGGACATGGGTGGTGCGTGGGAACACCCACAGCAACACCCATGTCACGCCCCTAACATGCAACGTGTTGCGTGAAAAGGGGCGATATTTACGAGCACAAGTAAAGCCACGCAGGGTGGCTTTATGTGTGCTTGTAAATATCACGCAGCAGGTTGCGCCGCCGGTGCATCACGCAACGTGATGCACCGACGGCGCATGGGGGTCATAAATAAGCACCGAGATTTCCACTGTTGTTAAAATCTGTCACTATCATCTTTTTAACATCAACAGATTCAAACCACGTATTACGTTTTCCTTCCTTTAAATTACATTTTCATACCTTGGTTTTGTCTTGCCTTAGCTACTGGACTTCTTTTTATGCTTGTCTACCCAGACACTTAACTACTCCTTTTCAACCCATACACAACTCCTGAATCTGTCTCCTACATTGGCTGCAACTTCTTTTTCCAGTGTCTCTGCTACCTTTTTACTTGGAGTGTAAACTTGGCTTTATATGTATTGTCGAACACAAGGAGATGATGGAAGGAGCGCTGAAACTTTTCAGACACTCACTTCCAGTCACAGATCTGGGTTGAATCCATCATCATTCTTTAGCTCACTTTGCCACCTCAGTTCAGACCCAGCTATATGCAAATCAGTCTTGACCCTGTGCCTCATGGGAACAGTCCAGCCCGAACTGCCAAGCCAGGTCTTCCCTGAACCGGAAACAAGCATCCTGGGACCGGTTTCTGGGCAACACCCTTCAACAGCCCAGGCTAGCTTGAATCCAGTGGCAAAGTGAGCAAGGTACCCACGTTTGAGCATACCCTGCCAACTTAGGGCGAACTAAGCAAACACAAGGAGATGCTGGACGGAGCGCTGAAACTTTTCAGACACTCACCCCCAGTCACACATCTGGGTTGAATCCATCATCATTCTTTAGCTCACTTTGCCATCTCAGTTCAGACCCAGCTATATGCAAATCAGTCTTGACCCGGAGCCTCATGGGAACAGTCCAGCCCGAACTGCCAAGCCAGGTCTTCCCTGAACCGGAAACAAGCATCCTGGGACCGGTTTCTGGGTAACACCCTTCATCAGCCAGGCTAGCTTGAATCCAGTGGCAAAGTGAGCAAGGGACCCACGTCTGGGCATACCCTGCCAATTTAGGGTGAACAAAGCAAACACAAGGAGATGATGGACGGAGCGCTGAAACTTTTCAGACACTCACCCCCTTGCTCACTTTGCCACTGGATTCAAGCTAGCCTGGCTGATGAAGGGTGTTACCCAGAAACCGGTCCCAGGATGCTTGTTTCCGGTTCAGGGAAGACCTGGCTTGGCAGTTTGGGCTGGACTGTTTCCATGAGGCACAGGGTCAAGACTGATTTGCATATAGCTGGGTCTGAACTGAGGTGGCGAAGTGAGCTAAAGAATGATGATGGATTCAACCCAGATCTGTGACTGGGGGTGAGTGTCTGAAAAGTTTCAGCGCTCCGTCCATCATCTCTTTGTGTTTGCTTTATATGTATTGTCTTCACATGTTATCACTGTCTTACTCCACCTTACATTTGTATGATTTCACTATATGTTCCCAGTCCCCATCTTTGCTCTGACTCGACATGTCTCCTGCCTTCACCCCATTCTTTTTGTCCCTCATTGTTTCTGCTTCTTTATGTTACTGGCTCCTCTGCTTTGAAAACAGTTTCTTCTGGCAGTAAGGTCTGCTCTTACCGCTCTGACATTCCTCAAAGCATTATTAAAAGAACACCCACTGTCTAACTGTTCTCAGTCTTTGTCCTGGCCTGATTGTGCATTCTTTATATTTTTACTGTTCACTTTTCTACTGCGCTTTTGATAAAAGAGCTACAATAAACCAAACAAACAAACAAATACATAGCTAAATACTTTTCAAATTTTCTGACCTCTTTGCCAACAAAATTAGGTTCCAAAGTGCATGTAAGCCACCCGAAGCAGTCCACCCATTTCCCTCCCTGCTGTAACATTGTGCAAGATATTTCATCCCAGTGCCTGTTTTTAATCTTACACCACCATTAACCCAATGTGTCTTTCCACAAGTCTATAAGACATTTTACCCAGCTGCACTTCATGAAAGGTACTGACATCCTTCCCCCACTAAGGGCCTGATTATGAGTTTGATAGTATGGGAGCAGGGTGGCACGCCACTGCCCCGCTCCCACTCCGCCAAGCCTCACCGATGCCCGCCTGCCAGATTACAAGTTTTCTCGTCGTGTGGCGTCCGGTCCTTTGGTGTTCCCGTGGCGGTGCCTTTTAAAAAGGCACTGCAATGGGAATGCCAAAGTGCTTTCCTGCATGGCATGCACTGTGCAGTACATGCCATGCAGGAAAGGCGGTGCATACAGACAGGGGGACACACTATGTGCCCCCCTGCATGCATCATCAGGCCATGAGGGAACAGGGGCCCCTGTAAGGGCCCCCTTAGTTTCCTCACTGCCACAGGTTTCATGGCGGGCTCACCACCATGAAATATGTGGCGGTGAGGAAACTCGTAATATGCTTGGCGGTGCCGCAGCAGCACCACCAGGATATTGCAGCCCTCAGACCGCTGCACCACCGCCAGGGATTGCGGATCCCTGGTGGTTGCGGCAGTCCCATGGCGGTCCGACCGCCGTAGTTGGAATACAGCGGTCGAACCACTGGTGCGGCAGCCCCCAACTGCCACCGCACCTCCTCCGCGAGTTTGCGTAGTTAGGCCCTTAGTCTGTAACACATGTCCTTGTCTTATTGCTCAGACTCCACCGACAAGTTTTACCTTGTGACTGTTTCTTTTAGAACTGTACCATTGCAGAATATGCTTACTCCACATATGGTTTTAGACCAAGGTATTAACTGAAGTATTCCTGGTATACCTGCAAGTGATGGAAAGTAAAAGCCATCTGACTGTCTAATAGGGAGGACGGCTGGATGGCTTACCCCCGATGGCCGCTCCTCCATCAGAAGAAGTTTTATATCAACTGTGTAAAGTTTGACACCTGCCCAGTTCAAAATGGGGTGGACAGACAATGAGTTTGGTGGACACTGTTGCGACGGTGTACTCTGTCTGCCAAACTCTAACTCGGCCCCAGAGGCCCACCTAATGTGAAGCAGTTTTGACCCTGCTCCTTATGGCAAAAATCTCACCCGTTCAGCCTGCAGCCCACTGCTTTTTTAGTCAGGAGATTTGAGATTCACACCCCCTGGATCTCACTGTCTAAGCTACGTCCCTGGTAGTTTTGCCTGTATGGCAGTAAAAGCATCACTTTTTACCAGCACTGAAGCCCAAGCACCCGAAGATGATTTATCTCATAGGGCCAGATGTACAAAATGTTTTAATGGTCGCAAACCCTGAGATTTGATGAATCTGAAAGTCTGTGACCCCTAAAACTCTTTTTGTAATTTACTAAACCCATTTAACTATTCATAAAAGGTTTTGCAAATTATTATATGGGTTAAGTAAATATTATGGAATCACTATTTGGAAGTGGCATATTAGGGGCATCCCTTCCAAACACTGATTCCTTAAGAGATATATTAATGTTTTGCGACCAAAATCCGGTCGCAAAATATTAATTTTTTACCACCAATTAAAAATTGATGGTGAGCAATTTCGAAATGGGACAGGGGCTAAAGGAGACCCTCTTCCCCTTTGAGAATGTTGACAAAAACCTTTTTTTCGGATAAGGCAGTGGTCCAATGCTCCTAAAAAGACACGTTTGCTCAATGTTTCAGTTTTTAAACATGCATCACATTTTTCTACTAGGAAAACTGGCTGCACTAAAATAAAAGATTGCTTTCTTTCAAAGAAAGCACAGACATGGTGGTGCGCTGTCCCCAGCCGGCCTGTGACTCTTAACCAGTCATAGTGGGTGGCAATTTCCGACCTGCCTTATGCATATTAATGAGGTAGGTCGAATTGCGACCCACAACAATTTGAAATTTGGTGAGTACATAGGTCAGTTTGCAAAATGCCTTTCCATTCTCAAAAAGTCAGTGTGTAGTTTGCAACCATATTTTGCGGATGCAAAATTTGTAGATCAAGCCCAGGGTGAGCAGTTCATGAAAAGCATAACTTGTTTCCTGTGGCTACTTGTTTTAACTTTACAGGCAACGGAAACAAATATATGGATACACAAAAACGAACATTAAAAAGTTAACAGCTATATCCTCAACCACCACCTACACACTGGTCTACCGGTACACCTCACTCCTCCATAACATATCTGCTCTTTTGCAACATCATCTTATATTCTGTTATCATTTTTCTGATGCTTATTTTGGGGGGGTGCCAACCCTCATATGACACTACTGTAAAATGGCATGAAATGTGGGCAACTGGATAGTGTTATATCAAACGACTGCTGGTTATCGCGGCTGTACATCAAGATGATATTTTCAAAAAAAGCCTAGCAATACAAATTGTATTCTTGCCAGTTCCTCGCTCTGTCACAGCTCACTGCTCAGGTTGTGCTGCTTAGGGCTGTGCAATGAGTGACCCCATGACATTGGGATAGCAACCTCGGGGCACCGCTCCCTGCCAAATGGCACCGGTCCAACAACATGTCAACTTCTGTGTGCCCATGGGCTAGAAACACCATACCGTTCAGGCGTACTACGCTTCAGCGAGGAAAAGGGTGCAACTTGGCGTCAAGGCGTCGCGGTACAGCTGCCGCCACGCCCAGCAGCCCTCCATTTTGTAAACGGTTCTAAAGCAAGATATTAAGAGGAAAATGGCTGCCTGCTCCTGTTTGGTAAGACAACTGCATGCTCTGATGTAATCACAGACCTTGGACACTGTTTTCAGAGACTGCTATGCATGTCAGCAACCAAAGGGTCTGAAGAGTCATGTCTTTGGTTACTTGTAATTCCTGCAGTACATCATCAGCAGCTAAAATGCTTTTCCAATTTAGGGAGAGATGCCATATATTCGATCAAATGTTTGGCTGACATTTAAGAATACACACAGAATTGCAAAATGTCTCGCCCAACCCCCCAAGGTAACTTTCATCATTTAGACCTCAGCATGACAACCACTAGGCTGCAGTTACCAAACTTGTTTTTCTACCTGTGGCGAACCTGGCTTGGTTTGGCGGCGGGCCTGCTTGTGTTGCGACAGGCCTAAGAGTGGGTGGTCCTCGTCTAAAGTGGTAAAGTGGGTGAAAAATGATGGAATGGAATGCAAACCAAACGCAAAGATTAATTGAAGCATTCCTTGCATCAGTTTGTTGTTTCTTGTAGCGGACACCCTAAGTGTAACAGGTATGCCCAGACGTGGGTCTTGTGTTCACTTTGCCATAGGAATTAAGCTGTACCTCACAGATGAGGCTGGGCTGGGCTGTTGCTATTGGAAAAGGATTAAGAATAATTTCATATGGCACGCCATTGTCTAGAGTGGCACAGTGGATGAAAAACAATGGAATGTGGCCCGCGCGATCACAGTGGCTGAGATTAACTGAAGCATTCCTTTCATCACTTTAGTGCTTATTGCAAGTGTAGTTGGAGCACCTTGCTCCTATGGTGGAGAACTGCGGCAAACGCACAAACAGCAGTTTAGCGTAATAACCACATTCACACAATAGATCCAGTACAAGACAGAGAAAAGGGGCTGAAGAGAAATATGTGGAACATGAGAGAAACTGTTTTAAGTGCAGAAATCGGATTGTCCGTCTCATGAGAAAAACTTCAGGTAGTCTTGATTTTTCAGTCAACACACCCAAGCATTCTGGGAATTTTAGTTTCACCTTTGCCTTTGTGACTCTGGGCTTGCAGGTCTCAGGATGATCAGTGCTGTTGTCTGGAAAACCAAGGACTAGTGTAAAGTCCATGCAGAGTACCCTGCCCGCCAAACTCCAAATCGCCACCTTGGTCTTCATCCATATTTGATATCACATGAATATTTAAATCTACGTTCCTTTTTGGGAGTAGGTTCTATATTTCCATCATAGAGAGAGAGAGAAAGAAAGACACGGCAGTATTCCCCTTCTACAGGGTTTATTAAAGATGTCTTGTCAAAATGCGACAAAAACGTCTCTGATACAGTGAAACAAGACCCACCGTGAAGAACATGAATAATCATGAATACAAGGGTCAATTCACTCACATTGATTTGCTAGAACAACATTGCACAGTGGGTCATACCTCATAAAATGTAGTCTTCACCTACCTGCATCCACCTTTTCAAAAAAGGTTATTAAAGGGCCTCATATCTCCCAATACTTCGAAGGCAGATGTACCAAGACTTGAAGCCATATGTACCAAGACTTAAAGGCAGATGTACCAAGACTTGAAGGCAGATGTACCAAGACTTGAAGCCATATGTACCAAGACTTAAAGGCAGATGTACCAAGACTTGAAGGCAGATGTACCAAGACTTGAAGGCAGATGTACCAAGACTTGAAGGCAGATGTACCAAGACTTGAAGGCAGATGTACCAAGACTTGAAGGCAGATGTACCAAGACTTAAAGGCAGATGTAACAAGACTTAAAGGCAGATGTACCAAGACTTGAAGGCAGATGTACCAAGACTTAAAGGCAGATGTACCAAGACTTAAAGGCAGATGTACCAAGACGTGAAGGCAGATGTACCAAGACTTAAAGGCAGATGTACCAAGACTTGAAGGCAGATGTACCAAGACTTGAAGGCAGATGTACCAAGACTTAAAGGCAGATGTACCAAGACTTAAAGGCAGATGTACCAAGACTTGAAGGCAGATGTACCAAGACTTAAAGTCAGATGTACCAAGACTTGAAGGCAGATGTACCAAGACTGGATTTGCAAAAAGGGATGAAAATTGTGGACAAGCTTATGGCGAATCTAATCTGATTTTGAGGACCAACCCATATATTAATAGGTCGCTTTGCAAAATCGGTAGTCGCGGGGGGCGAGTCATACAACAACCTCCCTAATTATTATTCATTAGTCAAGTGGTATTTTGTGACCTCATGCGATTGGCTTACTCACAGGTATGGTGGCTTGCAAGGGACAGCAGGCCTCCATCCCTGTGATCGCATTTCAAAATGTAAAACATTTAATTTTTAAAGCAGCCCAATTGACTTAAAAGGGAATGGGTCTGCTTTCAAAAAAGGTTTTCTATTTTGAAATCTGCAATGAGAGTTAAAGGCGGTGGCCTGGACCCCTTCCTACTCTTTGCAAAGTTGCCACTCTGATTCCCAAAGCAGAAGTGGTGCAAAGTGGACACCTTCCCATTTGCGAATCCATTACCACCCCAGCTTTGGGAATTGATAACTGATCAATGGTTTGAGAATGGAATTACTGTTGCAAACCATTCATACATATCTTACCGACTCACAGTTTGGAAGGTATGCCAAAATCATATTCTTCCAAAAAGTAATTCGGTAGGTTTTGGAAACCCCATTTTGTGATTTGGAAAAATGTTTCCAAGTTGCAAAATGGAGTAAATACATTCGAAAAGGCATTTTGTGGTCTCAAACTCTGTGAATTTTGAGAACTGCAGTGTTTACCCCTGCAAAATCTACTTAGTATATCCAGCCCTTGGTTTGGAACTTTTGTGCACCATAAACCTATCCTAGGTTCATAAAGGATCATTGTTTATTCATAAAATGAACGGGAAGTAACCGAATAAACTCTGTCCCTCTTAATGTTTTGCAATATATGTCAGAAAAAAAGTAACATCATACTAACTCCATCAACAGGTGTGACTCTGGGCATAGCTTATTTTACTCTTAAAAACTGTAGTTTATCATAACTTGAACGCCAGGTTCAAAAGGTGCTCTGTCTTCCCCATTGTGGTGCCATCTTGAAATGTCTAACACTCAAGTATTGGAAAAAGATGCACCTTCTTCCTGGCTACAAAAGAATTGAAATTCCACATTTCAAAATGTGATGTTTAATTGTTTAATGTATTGGCCTCTAATGACAATTTGAGATATTTTTTGTCAATCCCCTTGCGTGTGCCATTTTAGAAAGACTATGGCCCGAAATATGTCTACTTCTTGCTGTAAGACAGAGAAGTCATGACTTTCTGTTTGAGATTGAAATTTCTGCTTTAAATGATGCCCTTTTATAGACAAAATAGTCATTTCAAAAGGGTCAAAATAAGCTACATATATAGAGCGTTTCAAAGTATATTTCCATTACTAAGAGTACGAGTCCAAGTTCCTCTTCGCAAGATTGCATATGAACCAAATCACATTGGATTATGCATACATTGATCGAGTAAATTACTTACTTACATTGGATTATGCTAATTTAACTGATGTCAAATCAAGTTTCTCATTTAAACTTTCTTCGTCAGATTGGTGTGAAAAGATTCATGGTTGTTCTTTTAAGTGGCGGATACGCTCTAGATCCTGATTGTAAACAATCACTTCTTCCAACACCATCCAGTGGTAGAACATGTGTTGATTACTTTCCACCTTGAAATGTGCTACCAATCCAGTGGGAAGTTTCTGTTTTTTAATTGTGCTGGCATGTTCCAGCAGCTGACTGCCTGCGATTGTTTGATGGTAGTTGATGGTTTGAGACATTATTTTAAGTTTCAGGAGAATAACGAAGACAAATGTTTTCTTTTAGAACTGAACTATCTGAATCACACAGATATATGATTAAGCTGTAGTAGAAGCATTTGAAGGTATCGATATAAACATTGAAACGCCATGGTCCTGATGAATCTCCGAATAGTAAGTAGCGAAACATGTTGACACTTTTAAGGACTTTTATGTACTCTGCAAAATCTGTATGTATTTTGGAGTGTGGACACATCAAAATGTCTTCATAGGTGAGTGTCTTACACTTGTTTTAATGAGTTACTGAGAATAGTTTATGAAACTAATAGAACTCTTAGATACACCTCATTTAGGGCAGAGGTCAGTATAGTTGAGGGTGTTAACTATAAGGCAGCAACACTGTGGACTGGTTAGGCAGGGACACACTTAGGGATTAGTTCTGTGGGCAAGAATAGAAACATGATCAGGATTGCTACAGAGTTTGTCTCCTACCTCCTCCTTTTCCCTGAATACCAATAATGAGAACTACTAGTGCTTGGTCAATGTTCATGACAGAGCCCCCGCATAGCTGGCAGGTTTTCCAGGTCCATGCGTGATGTGCTTCTCCAGTCCATGTTTGTTTTTTCTTTAAATCCTGAGAGCTGTAGTTCTGTTTTATAATGAATAAACAGGACTACATGTTCCAGAATTCAAAGAAAGAATTTGGACTGGAGCAGCACATCACACATGGACCTGGGAATCTTGGCAGGGCTTCCCATGTTACTCAAGTTATTTGCTCACCTTTTCTTTTCTTATTATTGCATTTTTAATACATACTCCACTTTTGAACTTTTATTGCCATTGTCTTATTTGTAAAAAAAAGTTTATTCTCTCTTTTAGTGGATGTTTATAGGAATGCACTAGGGGCATACGAACATCTTGTTTATCCCAGTTTCATACCTTTTTTAATGCTTCACTACTAGTGCCAAGGGCTACAAATTGGGTGCCAATGCAGAATAGGTTTTCTTCTAATTCCTTTGCATAGAGTGCCATAGTCACATAGTTATTGTCATTTTATCTCACGACACAGATTTAGCCTATGATCTAGTGTAGGTTAAATACCTTTGTTTATCACTACTACACATGAAAACCTCTGTAGCGTAAGAGTACATGCAGATCTGATGAGTGCAAAATGTATTACCATTGTTGATGAAGAGGACGGCATCATGACGAACTTTAGGCTTCGCCTCTCGTGACTCCTGACCTCTCCTAACACACATCAAATTACAATCTATCCATCCATCCATCCATCCATCTATCTATCCATCCATCCAACCATCCGTCCATCCATCTATCCATCCATCCAACCAACCATCCGTCCATCCATCCATCCATCCGTCCGTCCGTCCGCCTGTCTGTCTGTCTGTCTGTCTGTCCAGCAATATTCACATTATTTTGGTGCTTTTATTGTAAAAATGCGGAGATATATAAACCCATATTTCACAGGGAACTATGAAAGGTGGCAAGTATTTTGCAGTTCCCTGTGAAAGAGGCATTTCTTCTTTATAAGGATCGCTCCACAACCATACTTTGCAGAGCTTTACCATTGTCAGAGCTACTAAGATTATGCAGCATGAAAGAAATAATTAAGTGGCAAGATTATCTAAAGTATGCAGCAAGAAAGCAAAATAGGCTTCATAGTCTCTAGCAGTATTATTCTCGTTCATTTGAGATAGAATAACATTTTTTTCACACATGTAAATTAGCTAGCAAATACAGAAAATGCATAATTATGCAGTAAATGCTTCAGCCATAGACTCGCATTCGTTTCTTACTCAGGGCATCATTTAGAGTCTGGCGGACGGCCTGATGTCCTGCCAGGTGAGCAGAGGCCTAGACCTCTGCTCCCCTGCCAGTGGACTGGCCTTAAGCTTTAGAGAGCCCTGTGTACCTGGCACGGTTTTCTGCCAGCTCGTCAAAGTATTTAGGGCCTCATTTATGAGTTTTTTGTCATAGGGCAGTGCAGCGCAGCAGGCCTTGCTGCTGCGCTGCCCTACGGCAAAAGAAAAGGGCAGGAATCACCTTATCTATTAGATACAGCGCATTCCTGTCCTTTTCCCCTGTGCCGGTGCACAATAGGCTGCTGTGCGCCAATGCAGGCACCTTTGCACCATGGTGCAAGGGTGCCTGCGTTGCGGGGATGATTATTTTTGCCCAGGAAGGAAAACCTTCCTGCACAAAAACAATCACAAGAGGCTTTTTCCTCTTTCCATGTGTGCTGCAGAATGCAGCACACATAGAAGGAGGAAAAACCAGGAGAAATAAAGATATTTCTCCTCGTTGTGCCTCCCTTACGCCTCCCCTGGGGAGGCGTAAGATTTTGGTGCTGCCTCAGACTTACGATTTCTCGTAAATCTGGGGCAGTGTCAAAAAGCCATGGATGTTGCTGGGAACGCCCCAGCAACACCCATGGAACACCCCTTTCACGCAGTTTTCGGCGTGAAAGGGGCACATATTTATAAGGCCATGGAAAGCCATGTAACGTGGCTTTACGTGGCCTTATAAATATGCCAGTGGCACATTGCGCCACCAGAACGTCAAAATAGTGACATTCCGGCGGTGCAATAGTGTCGGTAGAGCCTCATAAATGAGGCCCTTAGTTTTGCAAAAGCAAACTCCCAAAGCAGGAGTTTGTTCTTGCAGAACAAAATAGCAATGGTCACTAGCTGCACGCAGCATTCTTCCTACGTGTGGGGGCCATTGTGTGATTTCCATACCCAGGTCTGCCATTTCTAGTACAGTGGTCCTGGTTAGGGAAAACGAGTGAGTGACGCCATTCGGCAATTGTCACTGTGACCTCAGAATCCTGTGACAAACAGGCTGTCTGATCAAAGGTTTGAAAAACTGGAGCTAGCTGGGGCTCCATCGTTGAAAACCCTCTGTTTCCCCAACTATAAATAGGACAGGTTTATAGGAACAGTGCATCTGCTATTTTATGGCAGATACACCGCTCTGACAATCAGTAAATAACCTCCTAACCACCTGTCTTCTTATTTATTGTATATATATTTTGAAATCCAACGCCCAATTCAGACAAACTTGCACACTTGTCTTGCAGCACTGAAGTTCTGGCCCATTGGAGAACATCTGCTGGTCATTTGTATCACATCCAAGGTCTGCCCCTTAACTTAGACAACATATGCCCACATATTACTCAACATTTAAGATCTGAACACCAACTAGTGTGATGTCTGCTGGCCTATTGTGCATAATTTAACATTTGTCCCAAACCTAGAGCAATATCTGTTGATCTGCTCTTCAACATTTATTACAAGCAAGATTTGCTCTTCACACAAACATGATCTCCTCTTAACTACAACTAACACGTCCACAACAACACTCAAAATCATCTCTCTACAAAACCATACTTCTGCCTTCCTCCAGAACTAAGATCTTCCTTCCATCCAGCCAAGACCTTCCCTGCAACATAACCGAAAGCTGCCCTCCATTATTACCAAGATCTGTCCTTCACCACACCAATCAGAGTATACACTGTGCCAACCACAATTTGGTATATATCTTGAGATCAAGATCTACCCTATAAATCAACCAAGAGCTACCCTCCACTCCACCATACCCTAGACCACTCCTCCACTACAACAAACGTCTGCCTTTCTTCAAAAGCATTATCTGCCATCCATCCAAGAAATATCTCTACCACAACAACGAGCAAGACTAAATGACATGTCACCAAACAGCCCCACATCCTTCCTCCACTACAGCTTTCATACATCCTCCACTACACCCAAGAACTGTTCAATGCAATAGCCGCTAGCAGCCCTCCATCCCAATAAAGTACACAACCAGAATATTGAGCTTAAATATTCTGCAACAAAAAATATTGTAGCAAAATATCTACTACAGTGTCATGAAGGTAAATATTTAAAGGTAAGTATAAATTCGATATACTTATCTCCACATATTTGTACCTTGATGATGTGTACATCTTTAAGATGCGTAGATGTGGATTTAAGAATAGCTACTCTGTACTTACCTAGATATGGTTACCTTCATAATGTTTTGATACTTTATAATCTGGCTATGACATCTGAACCTACAACCTCACAATAAAGATCTATTTATCACCCCATGTGAGAAGCTGGCCTGGTATATGCTGTCCACTAATTAAAGTGGGCACCTTGCACCAGTCCAAACAACCCTTATGGTGATTTAAGAGGTCTAAGATAACCTTAGAAAGCTATCCAAGTGATAGCTGTCGAGAGCAGCCTTCAGGCTTAGTCTTGAAGCAATGTTAAGCAGCTTGTTTTACCAGATTGCAACCTTGTAGTATTGATTAAATGAAAGGAGAACCACACAGTAGTTATAAAAATATGTATTTATTAATATAACACTCTCTAGTACGACACAGTATCACCTACACGGAGATAATCACAACGCACACAATACTTAAGCACAGAAATGACAGTAAATAGCACTAATACACAGTGGGCCCCAGGGGGGGGGGACCAAACCATATACTAAAATAGTGGTATAAGAACCACAACTCGAGTCAAGACAGTGTCTAGAGGACGTAGAATCGCTGGGATACCAAGGAACCACCCAAGGTGAGTAAGTAGGGACCCCATGGAGGACGGGTGCAGTGTGGGAACACAACTGCGTGCTCCGTACAATTCTATGGGGAAGTCGCGGTTGAAGTTTTAGAGTTTAAGGACCCTTCCCATTGGACTTCGAAGAAACCCAGTGGAAGTTAGGAGGTTGGAGAGCCACCCCACCCGTGGATACCGAAGTACCAGAGTTACCTATCCCAGGGGAGCCGGGTGCATAGGTCTGAAGTGGCACCGGAAACCGCTGTCGAACCCAATGGAGGACTTCGAAGAAGAGCCGCTGCTGGAAAGAAGAAAAGTGTCCGTTGGAATCCAAAGGTGGTTTTTTGTCGAAGAGTACCTGAAAGCAGAGAGGACAAGAGTCTGGGTCACTCAGGAGTGACCAGGGGCTCGATAGACGAATGCCCACCGATGTCGGGTGTTTCAGGTGCGTTGAGGAGGTTCTTGACTCTGCAGCCACCGGGACCAGGAGATGTCGAGGACAACCAGGAGCTGGATACGAGCTTTCCCACAAAGGATGTTGAGTACTGAGGGGGTCGGTGTCCGGCTGGAGCACCAACAAGCCTTGGCAACTGCAACCCACGCAGAAAGTCAAAGATGTGTACGGTTCAGACCAGCAAGGTCCAGGAGACTCACCAAGCACAGGAGAGTCAGGGCGAGCCTGGAGCAACCAGGGGAGCCCAAGAAAAGCAAAGTTGACCCTCAAATGGACCCACAGGCTGGAGGCACAGGAGTTGCGAGAGGACCTCAAGCCATTTCACAGAACAGCAGCCCACGGAGAACTCGGTGTGAGGAGGCCAGAGTTCTTTGTAGAAAATGTTGCCAGAGGTTGGGGCTACTCGAAGTCCAATGCACTTGCTCGGAAAACACCAACAAGCATATGCACTTGCAAATGAAAGAAGTGCAAAGGGGTACAGGTATTTCAGCCTCCACAAGGGATTCTGTTCTCAAACTTGGTGAGAGGGCAGCTTGGTCCTTGAGGAACATAGGAACCCACCTCCTGTGTTGCTGGAGTCTTCAGAGTCAGTGGGAGCTCAGGAGCAGCAGACCGGACAGTTGGGATGTGGTGCCTGCGAACACAGGGGAGTGACTCCTTCACTCCAAGGGAGATATCTTCAGTTGTCCTTGATGCTCCACAGGTTCTGCATGGAGCCTGTATGGTGCACGGGCATAGACGATGCTTCAGACTGAGAGGGAGATGGAGTCAGGCCCAAATGAAGTCCAGCGAAGTCCAGAGTGTCCAGACGGTCGAAGTTCAGTGGTTTCTGGTTCAGAATCTTGTCCACATCGAATCTAAGGACCTACAGCCAGGTAAGCCCTTTTGTACCCACGGGAGAGGGTCAGACAGATTCAGGGGACCCTCCTAGGGGAGGGTCTGAACAGTGGGAAGATTACTCCCATGTCCTTTGTCCAGTTTCAGGCCAGAGTGGGAGCCACCCAGGACTGGTTTGAACTGGACTATGCACGGGGACACCAAATGTGCCCCTCATGCAGACTTTCAGGCACTGGCAAGCAAACCCACCCAGCCCTAATACACTAAATCCTGTCTGGGAGGTGGTCACACCTCCCTGTGACAGGATGCCTTTTGTCTTACCTTCCCCTGCTCGAGCTTGGCTCAGCAGCAGGAGGGCAGAAATGTGTCTCTGGTCGGCAGCAACCATTTTGTGCTGTCCGGGACTGGAAGACTGGTACCGGGAATACCAGGGACCTCAGGAAGCTCGCTTCTGAGGGGTGGAATCATACCTCCCACACTGGTTACCGGTGTGGAGGTATGATTCCAAGATGTTTGACACCAAACACGATGGGGTTAGGTGCAGCCGTTTTCGAGATAGTCATTACGCGATTACATAATGCACCTCTACCTATATGTATGGCTGCTTCACCGACAACCCGGGAGAATGGACTCCGTAGGCTGCAGGGGTGTCCTGCTTATGCAGAGGCACCCTCTCACTTAGAACCTAGCACCCTGCCTTCAGGATTGTTAAGTCTTTCTGTAGGGGTGACTTATAGGTTTTAAGTGCAGTGACCCTTAGATATAGTAAACCTATATCTTTCGTAAGCGGTGAAAGCACCAACTTACACAGGCTGCAATGGCAGGTCTGTAGTTCCATTTTGAAAGGTCTCTCAGGGGTGCATAATACATGCTTCAGCCCATAGGAGACCTCTGGGGTACCTATGCCCTGGGTACCTGGGTACCATATACTAGAGACTGACAAGGGTACCCCAGTATCAAATCTGGGTGTACCTAAGTACATAACACAACCAATTTAGGGAGAAAGCAGATAGACTGGGGTCCTGATTAGCAGGATCCCAGTCAGACTAGTCAAAAACCAGCACAGCACCAGGCAAAAAGTGGGGTTAACTATGTAGAAAGATCCTACCTTCCTACACCCCACAACCAATTATCTATACTCCACCACATTATAGATCTGCCCTCCACTGCACTCAAGTTTAGTCTTTCACTACTGCAAAGGTCTGTCCACAACCACAACCAAAATGCTGTACAATAGTTTTGTCGTCTGTCTTCTTTATCAGTTGGAATCCCATTCGGTCATATAAAATGGAATTTTCTGGTGTCACTGGGAATCTGGTGTAATCAGAGGATCTGGCAATTGAGAATCAGATATTGATGTGCCTGCATCTTGATGGCATAATAGAAGCACATAATAAAACCTTCTGAATTACACTACTCCTGTCTGTGATTATTCTTGGAAGATGAACTAAGCAATTATCTTAGCAGTTGCTGCCCGTATTGGAGGAGATCAGAGACAGTCCATATTCGTAGATAGAGCTTAAATGTTGCAAATACATGAGCAAAGGCACTGTAAAATGTTAAACTCTTGAACCACGGGCAATAAGTGGGTAGGTGATGTTGGAGTTAGGGACAGATCATAATGCTGTACAATAAGTGAACGGATGTAGGATCCGGGGGACAGATCTTTTATGTTCTACAATAGGTAAACAGGTGCTGACCAAGATTGGAGAACAACTCTTAAATCTCTAACGGATAGGCAAGTGTTTTTGGGCTGTTGGAAAGATAACAAATCAAAAATAAAAGATTAGGCAGATGTTTCATCATTAAAGATGTACAGGAGATGGACAGGGATTGGGTTTTGCTATATGTTGTTATGTTATTGGTGAAGATCGTGCTGTTATATCAAATGATCTTGTTCCATGTGGGAAGAAAGATAAGTTTTGGGTGGTTTCGTCTTGACTGCTAAGATGGTCAGTAGAGTGTGGAGGGTTTTGGAAATCTGATCTTCTACCTCTAAAGATTTATGTAAAGGGCTCTGCTCCAAGCTCATGTGCAACAATGGGCTTTTCAAAGTTAGTAGCCGCTGCCATTTATAGCTTCTTGCCGCGGGTTTTAGTGTATGGCTATCAGTCAGATGCAAAGTACAAAGGGTAAAACAAAATATACACTTATGTCACTCGAATATGAAATAAGCCAGTTTGTGGAATCCATTTGTCTCCATTCGATTATCACTTCTTTCACTTACCCCTTAAGAGGGTTCTTTCCAGATAATAAGAACTTAGAGACCACAGCTAATTAAATTTAAAGAATGAGTTACTTTCCTGTTGCAGGTGAGGGAACTTGTATCCACCATGGCATCTAGCATTGGGTGGAAAACGTTAAATTCCATTGATCTTTTCATTCAATCGTTGAGGGACGAACATGGTGAGCCATGGAAATGTGGCTTTTATTTTTACCTGTTAAGTCTGTGATAAAACAGCCCATCTCTGAATCAGAACTACAACATAAAAGTGCAGAGCTTCAGAAAATGTTTTTTAAAACTTTGCCCTAGATGTTTTATTATTATTCTTGGAGATTTCTTAGCAACAGCGAGATTTGTACATTTCAAGAATCATGCAGGAAAAGTCATTAATTCAGCGAAGCAGTGATTATCTTAGGCTGAGCAGAAGTTGGGCTTGGGGCTAGGGAGTGTGCTTGCTCTCTTGAGGGATAGATCAGGTTTTTGCTGACCTCTTCGTTCATAATGAGGATTACTGAGGGCGTTGGCTTGGAATGTCTTCTATAAGTACTCTATACATCTCCTCTATTGATGCCTTCTTCAGCCTGCGGAACCTTTTCCATTTGTGTCACTTGGGTAAGCTGTGATTATTTTCTGGTTTTTCCGCATATCTTCATTGTTCAAGTAAAGCTGGTATTTAGTGACTTTCACCTGAGGAACTCCTTTTCTTTCAAAATGAGTCAGCAAATGGAAAACGCCTACTGCGTATGAAATGCAGGTGCTATATGTTTTTCAGTTGGACAGTCATGTATTATCATTTTGCCTGCATGCACATTTACATATTTTAAGGTAGCCCAATGTGTTAATGACATTTAACAATCTACTTATAAGTAGAGAATAGACTGGCTGTAGCGGGCATCAGGCATTTCCCCAGGGGGTTGGAAGGGTGGGGGGCAGTTTTGCAGCAGCGCTGTAATATCAGCCCCCAGTAACAAAAGCAACAGTGCTGGGGCCCTGTTTAGTTAAGCAGCAGTGCTTCACACTAGCATCCTTGCCCACCCACTGAAGCCTCCCAGCACCCCCCCCCCCCCACCCGGTCGGTCCAATGGAATTGCCAGTGCTGCTTTGTGTTCTCAGTCCAGCCCTGAGAATAGGGTTTGTTTACAAACAATTTTCTCATTGTAAAGTTTGTTGGGATAACATGTAGTGGAGAAACATGCTAGAGGACAGCTAAACTAAAATAGTCATAAATCAGACCACATGAAAAAAACATAGCTTAGGCAGCCAGAAGTCACAAGATCAGGAGACAGGCAATAGAAAAATATTTAGTGGAGGCTGGGCACTAGCAGAAGTTATGTTGGTCAAGAGACATTGAGATTAGAGAGCAGAACTGATGGCATGTGACTTGCAGACCAGAGGATAGAAGACAAAGTGAACTGAACATGAGACGAAAAGAGAGCGAAGACATGGGTCAGAAGAGAAAGAAGATAGAAGATTTCAGATGTACCCTTGTGGATAAGGGATGGTAGACAAAACGGCAGTAGTCTTGAAGACAGGAGACTTAGAGACAAAAGTAAAGAAAAGAATAAGGACAGGAACAGGAGATTTATAGAGGGGAGAATGGAGGCTTGGCAAGAGGTATGAGAACAGACAATCAGGAAGACAGGAGACAGAGTCTTGGGAAGGAGCAGATGGAGACAAGAGCTGTAGCTGGAGAAGAGATGACTAGAATGTGGGAGGTCATGATCACATGGGCATGTACTTGGAAAAAGGTAGATAGAAGACCAAGAGGACTGGAGACCAGACAGAATCTAGAAAAGTAGGACAGAAGCCAGAACAAGAAGAGAATTTGTTGACTGAACAAGTGGAGTCAGAACACTTGGGAGACAGAAAAACAGATCCTAGGAGGGAATAAATTCGGAGGAAAGGAAATTTGTAGACCAACCAATTGAAATCAGGAGACTTGGAGGCAGCAAGTCAACAGGCTGGAGGAGGGAAGACTTGGCCATGGGATGACTAAAGTCAGGAGATTTTGACACAGGAGAACTGACATAATATCGGAGGGTGATAAGAAATAGAATTTAAGTCAGTGCAAAACGCGGTAGAATATCCGATACAGAAAGAGGCAAATTTAAGCAAATGCAGCAGAGTGGGGCATAAAAACATCCAAATGGCAAGCTGTGATATATAGAGAAATTCTCAAAATGAGTAATTCCTGTGCATAGTGAAATGGCATCCTTGTAGCGTTAATGTCTTAAGATAACTCTTAAAAACTTTGCTGTTCTAAGACTTTAACTTTCAATTTTGTTCACGCACAGTGTCCAGATACCCGCATGTTTATTTTAGTGCATGAATGATCAATGCGGCAGCAGAAAGAAGGGGGGTGGAACTCGCCTGTGTGCTGCTCTGTCGAGGCTTACATCTGGTTTTTGCTGGTTCCCTCTGCCTTTTTGAGATTGATTTGGGGCGTTGGCTTGGAATGTCCCTTTCGGTATCCTTTAAAGCCTGCCGCACCCTTTCCAGTTTTGCAGCTCACCTACAGAAAGGTTATTTTCTTAAGCTGGTTTAAGTAAATTCCTTCAACGCACCAGTGATGCTAGAACTGTGAGCCTTTCACCTGCAGAATCCAGTAGTGAAAATTAGACACCAGCATCAAATGGAAAACCCTTATCTGTAGAAAACTTGAGTTCTTTCGTTTTTTTATACCTCTTAATCAGATTTAGATGTTGTATGCATACACGCTCAAACATTTAAGGGCATGCTAATTTAGAAAATCAATTTCGATATAAACATTTCTTTTCTTTTCTTTCGGTAGTGTTTGTAATGATAACAGATACCTGAGAAGCATGTGGGAGTCAAGGGGGCCTATCAGACAGAAGGACACATAGCAGCATAGCTCAGGCTGCCACAAGTTACAAAGCAACTTAAAGAAGAGAGGCGAGGAACTGAATGGTGGAAAAAAAGACAGAGGGATAAATTGAACTAAGTAAGAGAAAAAAAAAACAACGGCTTAAAGAGGATAAAAGACACTGATAGAATTTGAAATAATGAAAGATGACAGTGTTGCAGAAAATAAGAACAACAGGACAGAGAAGGACAAAATCCACATCATCTGGTGGGTGGGAACGAGAAGATGAAGACAATGATGAAGATACTGCATGTGTGAAGATGTGATATACTCCTCAAACTTTTTTAAGTTTTCTTTAAAACGTCACAAGTTTTGAAAACTTTGTAAACAATGCAAATTCTACATTTTGAGAACAAAATCAATAAAAATAGGTTTCATTGAAAAAAATCTCCGTAATGTGAGAAACGTTTCACGCAAAAGGTTTTTGTGAGACAGAAAAATACACAAAAGGGAGTGCCTCAATAGTCCAACAATATTACTGTAGAGCTTGGTCTCTTTTTTTCTTCAGAGGACGAAACGTGTTGGCCGGACTGAATCATTGATGTTTTGAAGAATAATAAAGAGAGCTGTTTTGAGACTTCACGCAATGACTCCCATGTTATTTTGATCTTGGAGAAGAGTATATTGATACTGACACCATTGAATAAGGTGTTTTTTCTATAGAAAAAAAGATAACAAGCTCTACAGTAAAATTGTTGGACTATTGGGGCACTCCCTTTTGTGTATTTTGCTGTTCATTTGCATTTATGGTTTTAGGATAGTTTGGCAATTAAAGGGTGAGTGCCTACTAGTATCATTTAACAAGATTAGCATCTGTGCGGCTGCTTGTAGCCAGAACTACTCTTGCTTTGGGATTGGTTTAGGTGAGACAATTCATCGGGAAAACTGTTCTTGCGAGAAATTTCATTCACAAGCAAAGTTTAGCAAAGTTTAGCAAAGTTTGCAAACTTCCCAAAGTGCAAAGTTTCTAACGTCAGACAGACTGAAGAACTAATGATCATGTGACATATCACTTTGAAGCAGGATGATAGAAGATCAGGAGTCTGAAAAACTGGTGACTTGAAGACAATACAACAGTGCAAGAAATTGAATTATTGTTTGTGGTGGGTGACTGCTCACCTCCAGAAGTAATCACTCCTCTTGTCAGAGAGAACCCTCAAAGTCAGTAAATTAACCTGAGCTCAACCCCTGGTAGCTTTGGCACAGAGCAGGCAGGCTTAATGTAGGGCAATTTGCAAAGTATTTATGCAGAAACACAATGGTAATGGAGCAAAAAAAAAAAAGCAATAAAAATCTCAAATCGAATTAGAAAATCACAGTACAATTTAATAAACAAAATAACACCATGATGAGAAAAATTCAGTAAAGGGAGCCATAGATATTCTTCAAAGTTTTAAATTAAAATAGTGCCAAAATGGACAAAGCACCTATTGTAATCAATGCTGGTGATAGCCTGCGACCTAGGCGCAATATGAGGCTGAGCGCGATGGAGCAGTAGTTGGATACACCAACCTCGTTTGTCCTGGTCAGAGAATTTACCTCTTGACTTAGCCTTTTGAGTCTCAACCAACCACAGGAGCACACTTCTAAGGACCTCAGGGGCATAGGTGCTCAAAGTATGGGTGCCGGGTGCTGCAGCACCCCCCAAAATAACCATGCTGCATTTCAGAAGGTAAATAAGCAATAAAGATGACTTTAAATTTAGTTTTTATCTTGTCACATTTGCTGTGTGTGCAAAGGCATAGGTCAGATGCCAGGCTATGTCTTCTGACAAATTGCTGCTTATTCTTTTAACATGGAGAGTGTTGTTTACTTTTCTTTCTCTTACTCAAAGTGACGGGATTTTGTAAAGTGAACTATGTGACAATCTTGCTGGTGTGAAAGGAAACACTGTAGGATGTTGTTTTCTTCTAAGACAACAAAACTAAAATACCTATTAAAGAACTGTATAAGTATTTCAAAATAAATAAAAAGGAAGCCCAAATGAAGAACTTTGTTTTCTTATTCTGAAGTGTGATGGAAGGAAATATTTTAATAGGATCAAAACTAATCAAGACACTTTACTTAGCGATGCGCAAATGATAAATATTTTCTGAAAATCAATTTCCACACATTATCCTTTCTGGGCACAATAGTTTTATCAGGAAAGCCGTATCTCTGTGCAAATTTAGTGGTTATTTCAAGGGAAAATGTGCTATATGTAAATGACTGCGCTACCGCACGATGCGTTAGTACTACTTTAGTAATCTATTTGTGACAGTGTGCTCCTAAATGCAACAGCAGCTACATACTACACCCTTACCAATCTCGTGCTGAATGGGCGTGGCTCATTTACAACACCTGTTCTTTGTGTGATGCCTGGATTTTTCAGAACCCCTGAGTTTAGAGATGTAACATTGATGGCAGCACCCCCAGTCAGAAAATGGTTCCAGCCCCACTGCTCAGGGGAGGCATTTAGAGACTCACAGACTGTCAGTGTCAGGTAAACACCAGCAGCAGGCTCCAATTGCCACTAGTCAACTGAGTACTTCCAGGAAAAGGCATCTTGCAGCTTGTTGTTTCCCTGTAGCCACACCGGAGGCCAGCCAACTCCCCTTTGGCATCCACTTCTTTGTCATGGTTACAAGAGGGAGCAGGCCCAGTTCTACAGGGCTTCTTTCAGGTCACAGACAGCAGGTCCAGTCCTCTTTTGAGTGTTCTAGGAAAGGCTGGGTGAGGGTCCAGCTTTGTAGGGTTCATCTGTCTGTGGGTGGGTGACAGACCCCCTAAGACACTCCTCTTTCCTCTCTGACCGATGAAGTAAAGGTTCTCAGGTCCTCACCTACCTGCTTTTGCTGTAGTTTCTGTTTGCCTCACTGCAAACAATACGCAATGTGTTGGAGTAGATCCAAGATGGCAATGGTCTTCGGCCATCCTAAGTATGAGCTCCGAAGTTCAGGGTGTGAGTGGGGAGTTTACTATGGTAATCCTAGTGTCCTCCCACACCTAACACTAAAATAGAGTTTGAAGTAGGCATTGTACCCACAACAAGCTCAGAGACAGAAGTCTAGTAGGACAATAGTGATGTCCTTTATCAATCAGACAGGATCCACCAGAATTGTCTTGGCATTTTGTTCTTTCCCTTTCAAGTGTGCCCTAAGTGTTAGATGTGGCTCGACAGACATGTGAAGCAGTATTTGACATTGTGATATCAAAAGCAGGCCCACAGTGCCCACCCTGCAGATTCTGTGGAGCTCAATTGAGTCACCTCTGCCCATTCAGGCAAGCCTATTGATTGCTCCTGGGAGGCATTTCACACCTCATTCACACCTATTCAAGGCTGAGCACAGGCTGTGTGAAGCTGGAGTGTTAATGCAAATTATTCTCGAGGAACTTCAGGCAGGGAAAAGGTGACTTTTTGAAAGTTACTTTCCCTGAATGTTTATTAAAATCTGACTTCACCATTGAATTGGATTTTAATAACTATAAAAATTGTTGCATAATTATTTTCTAGCTGGTTCCATTCTTGATATACAGTGTTAGTATTTTACTCTGTACTCTGGTTTTCTATATAAGAAAGCTAGGCCTGCCACAGTGAAAATAGCTTTTTGAATCTTGTCACTGTAGGGATATGGTAACATAAATTTTCTATATGTTCCACTTTAAAATACTATTGACCCTACCCTGTGGGCTAAAAAACCTACATAAGGTTACTTTGTAATAATTGAAAGGGAAATTTTTACCTGTCAAAAGGGGTCATTTTAATAGATTGCACTGCAGGTTTAAACTACAGCAGTCAGGCTACTATTGGAGGCAAGGGTGCCTGCGTTGGCACTAAGCAGCCACAAATACGACAACGCAGGTAGAGAGCTGAAGAGTGCCATATCTTAATAGATAGAGCACTGTTCAGCTCTCTCCTGTGCACGCAACGCAGTGCAGCAGCTTTTCTTGCTGCCCTTCGTGGCGTGAATTGTTTTAGTACAATACCACCCAAGATCCATGAGGGACTTTGACCCATCTGGTCAAAGTCCCTAAGATACATAAAGCCAGAATGGGGGCTCGGTCTTTCAGCTATCTGGCAGCGAAGAACTGGAATGCTCTCCCTCATTTTCTCTGTTCGGAATCTTCCGAGGTTCTCTTCCGAAAAAAAATGAAAACATGGCTGTTCCAGGTATAGGTCTTCTCTCTGCCCTCTTTCCATGTAGAGTTCTGCTCAGTGCGGGACACACTATTGTAGTGTAACCATGCGCTTTATAAGTGTCATTATTATTATTAATATTATCAGCAATGGGGTAGAAAATTAGACCGGTTGAAATCTGGTCAGTGAGGAGCATGAAGACCTGTTTCTGTTAGCTCCTACTAGGGAACACATTGGAACTGCAATGGCAGACACCTATGCACATCTTCGCGAACTGACTTCTTAAGTGTTTCCTTGTAGAAACAATATACTTTTCTAATGGTTATTTCTCAAAGGACTATTGAGCAACATTTTTCCAACATCCTTTGATGCATGATTACTATATAACGCGACCGCACTTGGCAACAATTGGCATATTTTTGCTGATCGCACCTTCTTCCCTGGCTTAGAAAGTTCTTATTGTAAGTGAATGATCTTAAAATATCTTTTCACAACTCTGGCATAGTTTCACATGGTTTGAACCTACCTGCCTTTCATGAAACTTTGTGTTACAGCAAACAAATGATGGATGGAATGCTGACAATGCAAACATTCTCCCCCAGTCAAAAGATCTGGGTTAAATCCATCGTTCTTTTGCCCACTACGCCACCCCAGTTTGGACCCAGCCATATGCAAATCAGTCTTGACCCTGTGCCCCATGGGAACAGTCCAGACCGAACTGCCAGGCCAGGTCCTCCCTGGACCGGAAAAAGCATCCTGGGACCGGTTTCAGGGTATGTCACCCTTCTTCAGCCAGGCTTGCTTCAATCCAGTGAGCAAGGGACCCACGTCTGGGCATACCCATCCCACTTAGGGTGAAAAGTGTTACAGCAAACAAATGATGGACGGAATGCTGACAATGCAAACATTCTCCCCCAGTCAAAAGATCTGGGTTAAATCCATCGTTTTTTTGCCCACTACGCCACCCCAGTTTGGACCCAGCCATATGCAAATCAGTCTTGACCCTGTGCCCCATGGGAACAGTCCAGACCGAACTGCCAGGCCAGGTCCTCCCTGGACCGGAAAAAGCATCCTGGGACCGGTTTCAGGGTATGTCACCCTTCTTCAGCCAGGCTAGCTTGAATCCAGTGGCACAGTGAGCAAGGGACCCACGTCTGGGCATACCCATCCCACTTAGGGTGAAAAGTGTTACAGCAAACAAATGATGGACGGAATGCTGACAATGCAAACATTCTCCCCCAGTCAAAAGATCTGGGTTAAATCCATCGTTCTTTTGCCCACTACGCCACCCCAGTTTGGACCCAGCCATATGCAAATCAGTCTTGACCCTGTGCCCCATGGGAACAGTCCAGACCGAACTGCCAGGCCAGGTCCTCCCTGGACCGGAAACAGGCATCCTTTGACCGGTTTCAGGGTAGGTCACCCTTCTTCAGCCAGGCTAGCTTGAATCCAGTGGCACAGTGAGCAAGGGACCCACGTCTGGGCATACCCATCCCACTTAGTGCGAAAAGTGTTACAGCAAACAAATGATGGACGGAATGCTGACAATGCAAACATTCTCCCCCAGTCAAAAGATCTGGGTTAAATCCATCGTTCTTTTGCCCACTACGCCACCCCAGTTTGGACCCAGCCATATGCAAATCAGTCTTGACCCTGTGCCCCATGGGAACAGTCCAGACCGAACTGCCAGGCCAGGTCCTCCCTGGACCGGAAACAAGCATCCTGGGACCGGTTTCAGGGTATGTCACCCTTCTTCAGCCAGGCTAGCTTGAATCCAGTGGAAACTTTGGCATTGTGCTCCTAGTGAGGTAATTCATAAATATTTATCTAGCACGGCAAAACAGCACTAAATAGCACAAAATATGGGTATTTCTGTTGGCTCCAGCTTGGTACTCAGGATGAGTGTGCTATTAATCTAACAAGGCACTGAACACCCAGATCTCCCTTAAATTAACTCTACCCATGTGGCACAAATATAAATAAGCTTGCGAAGGTTTTTCCCAACCAAATGGTGTGTGGCTTGCTTTTATGATTTGTTTTTGGGAGTTTTATATAGCGTGAACTTGACCCGAAGGTATCGGGTTCAGGGCGATTTACATGAGCACAAGTTTCATCACAGACGGACACATTCATTTTTTTTTTGTTAGGCCCGGGGAGATTACGTGATTTGCCCAGAATCACAGGATGTTGAGCGTCGTTGCAGAGACTCGAACCCGGTTCCGCAGATTTGACCGCCCTAGCCGTTAGGCCACATCCTCTGAGAGGATAAGAATGACTGAGTGCTAGAGGTGGAAAAGCGGGGTTTGAGGACACATGTTTGTAAAGCATGCACACTGGCAAGGGCTTGCTCCGTGTAAACATTCCTGCACAGATTTAGTAGCTAGCGCCTCTGCATTCTATCCAGGCCCTAGCATCTGGGCACAGACCAGAAAATGAGCAAACCCAAGAACCCCCCCATCTCCGCACCGAAAGCACACATTTATAAACAAAATCAAACACGTCGAATAGTGGCCTTGTTTTACCACGCTGTGTAACTTGAAGGGAACACCAAGTGTTTAAAACAACAAAGCTGTCCTTTGCATTGGAGCACTGGCGGGGTTTCTGTTCAAAGCGAATTCTTCTGGCCGTTACTAGCAACCTCTTCCTTCCAGTATAAACATGCAAGCTCTCCGAGGGTGAGAACACAGCTGTGAAGCTGCTCTCCCCGCCTTCTGCAGTTATTAACATCTTCAGGGTCCTGGCGTTGTAACTTTACTGACCCTGCTGTAAGCACATTCTGTAACAGCGTCTATTTTAGCAGTGCGTAGTGCGACCTCGCGCTCCCATTGGGCGAGCAAGTGTTGAGGAGGTGGGGTGGACAAGCAGGAAATCAGTAAAATCTGAGTGGGTCTGGGTCAGAATGGGAACGAAGAGCATTCTTGGCAAATTTGATCTGACTACCCGTCTGCCAGTGGCGTAGCAAGCACTTTGGCCGCACGTGGCGGTCCCCGTGTTTGCCACCCCGCTGCGGCCGAATGAAAGAGCAAGGGGGTGCTGGTGGGATTTTTTCCCATTTGCCACCCCTCGGCAGCCAATTGAAGACCGGGGGTTGGGGGGGGGAATTGCCACCCCGAGAACAGCAGGTAAGAGCGGGGGGAGGCTGCCGCCCTCAAAACTCATGCCGCCCGGGGCGTACCGCCGCCCCCGCACTCCCCTTCCTACGCCACTGCCCTCTACTGTGCGCAGCCAGCGAGTTCAGTGATCAAGCGAGCTTGACCAATGCTCCTGCCACCAGGCACTGCAAGGCCAGGCATGGGCTGGCCCTACCAGGCATAGAAGGTGGGTGCCATGACCACCAGGAGCACTGCACTCTCTTACAGGGGGCAGGGACGGCGGGCACGAATCAGGGGTGGTGGGGTAGGAGGTTGAAGAAAAAAAATACACTTACCTCTTCTCCGCCGCGTCTCTCCTCCGCTTCTCTTCCTGACGAGTCCTGGAACGGAAGCAGGAAGCACACAGGCTCTCTTAAGCCAATCACGACACCGCTGTCACCAGCATGATCATTCTGCGTGCCGTGGTTTGGCGCTCAGACAGTGACTGGGAGCCTGTGCATGTTCTCCACCCAGGGTGTGCAATACAGCCGGATGGAGAACATGCTAAGTACGCAAGACTGTTTGGCCGGCCCAAGACGGCCGGCCAAACCGTCCTGTGCACTTAGAAAGTGCCTCAACCACTCCTCCCCCTGCTCGTTGAGCAGCCCAGATCCGCCACGCAAAACTACCCAAGCTGGGAAAAATAGAATTAAAATAATACCATGTTATTATCATATTAGTTTTCCATTTTTGCACTGCTGGAAAACAGTGGGGCGACGCTCCTCCACCTTAGCGGAGGAGCCACCGCTGCTTGGGGGTATGTATCGGATGCAGGCCAGGCATGACGGTATAGCAGTCCTTGCCCTCATGTGGCATCCTATCTTGGGAGGGAGGGAGGTCCTTCTCCAGATTCCAAAGATGGGCTCTAGGGCTGCTGTGAGGGGGGACATAGAGGGCCTTGCACAGGCCCAGACTGTGACCCAAAAGCTGCCCTGTCATTTTGAGTCACCCTAATCCCCTCACTGCATATAACAAGTTAGTGAGGTGAGGGTGGGGGGGAAGCAAATGTGAGTGGGCCGGTGAGCAACAGAGGGCAAGGAAATTTTTTTTTTTTTTTAAAAAGCCTCTTCGAGGAAAGCAGAGAATGAACTGGGGTGGTCGGGAGGAGGGAGAGACATGAAGTGGGCAGGGAGGGGTGAGTGGGTATTTGCAGCGGGAAAGCAGCACACGACGGAGAGAGTAAGAAAACACCTGCACTCTCTTGGAGTGTTACCTGTGGAAGGATAATCAAAAGGATGGTAAAGAAGCTCTGCTCCAGGGGAGGGACAAACACAGGATGTGGAAGGAAAGCCACTGAATAAGAAGAAAGTAAATGAAAGTGGCAAGAAAGCCAGCTAATGGCATGCAGCGTGCTGGCTCCAAGATCTCTTGGATCTTTCCACCACAGGCAGCTAAAAGCTTTCTTTCAGTGAAACCTAAAAAGCTCCCTGCTTTAAATGCAAAAAACCATTCTGGAACTGGCAAATATTTGAACAAAATATTGAAACTATTCAAGAGAAAAATAGCAATAGTGGCGCTCAGGTGACCTCTGAGGCTTTGCGGTGAATAAAATGTAGTTCATTATAAGGCCAGTAGGACATATTTGATCATTTTAACATTTTGATGTGTCCCCATTGTGATGAAACGTCATGCTCGCTTCTCCCTCTTCCTCACCCCTCCTTCCAGCTCTATCCTTCCTTCCGCCCTCTTGTCATATCCATCCTGCTTCCTCGCACTCGTCAGCATTTGGTCCTCCACAGCCCTTGAAAGCAACAGCCTTTGAGGAGATACAAATATGGTACAGAAAAATCATGTTAAGATAAAGAAAGGAGAGGCAGAGATCAGTTAAGACTATTTTGTAACTTTCCACGCTGGGTTCCAGACCACAAATGACAAACCTGGTCCCCGCACTACCGTCGAGTAATTCCTTCACCCAAAATACTCGTTGTTTGTCTTTCAGGAGACAGTCGAGATGTCAAAAGTCGTCTTGGAAGATGCTCTCTTGTTCCTAATTGACACCTTTCGGAAGTACGCAGACACGGACAGTGATAAAACCACCCTGAGCACAAAAGAGGCCGTGAGGATGATCCAGACGGAACTGCCCATCTTCTGTGGGGTGAGTAGCGTAAGGCCCCACTACCCAAACACCAAGCGAGGACAGAAGCACTGGTTGGATGTACAACCATTCCATTTTGCGAGTCGCAAATTGCGACGTTTTGCGACTCGCAATTTGCGACTTGCAAAATGGAATGTACAACAGTGTCTCATACACTGTTTGCGATTTCCTAATGGGGTAGCAAATGACTTGCCTCATCAATATTCATGAGGCAGGTCGCAATTTGCGACCCATCAGGAATGGCCAGCACTCACAGGGATGGTGGCCTGCTGGGGCCAGCAGACCACCATGTCTGTGACTGCTTTTTCAATAAAGCAGTATTTTTTTTTTTTAAATGCAGCCCGTTTTCCTTAAAGGAAAACGGGATGAATTTAAAAAAGAAAAAGAAAACATTTCTGTTTCATTTCTTAAGAGCAGGCAGTGGTCCGTGGGACTCGCAAAGTAAGATTTGTACATACCACCACCGTTTTTAGCGGCCGCAAACGAGACGATTTTCCGTTTGAGACCGCTAAAAATGGTCGTACATCTGGCCCTATGTTGTTTCACACATTGACATAATTTCACCAAATTCTGGCTGTGGCAGATGTGACTTCACACATCTGGTGATGCAACACGGGTGATCTGTTGTCCACTTTCCCCTTGACAGCCTCCTATTTGCTGCTGAGTGGATAAGCCAGGGCAGCAAGTGGGAAAATAGAAAATACCCAGTCATTAGAAGCAATACCCAGTGCAATGGAGGTACCATTAGCTGAGTCACATGCTGACCTGCTGTAAAAGGCAAATTAAGGGACAGAGAACAAGTCCCTCTCTAGTCTACACTGTCCTTTCTTTTTTTTTATTTGAGCTCTGACAATGAAATAAAGCTCTCTCTTGACAGACCTAAGAAAGGTTCATAGTTATGGCGGAGGAGCATGGCCCCACTGCTGGAACCTGCAGATGTATGTCAAATAAAATGATAATAAAGCAGTTATAAAACTGCTTTATTATCATTTTTATTTTATTCTCGCAGCCGAATCTTGAGGGCGGGGCCATCAGGGGCAGGAGGAGTGGTGGGCTCAGGGCACACCGCTAGTGCACTTGTCAGTTTGATGCCCACTTGGATATCTCCAGGCTATTGCTTGGGGATATCGGCAGGCTCAGGGACACCTTTCTGCACATGAACAATCATTCCCTCATCGCAGGCACCCTTGCACTATGGTGCAAGGGTGCCTGTGTTGGTGATAGGCAGCTGAATTTAGTGCCAGCGCAGGGAGAAACGCAGGATTGCAATGTATTTTTGTAAATACGGCACATCCCTGCATTTCTAAAGTGACGGAGCGTGGCTTTAGCTATTTTGGAGCTAACCCGTGCTCTACCACTTTTGTTGTAAACATGCCCCTCTGTCTTTAACTTCTTACACTACTTGCATTCTTCTCCCTTTACGTTTATCCCTACCTATCCGTACTCTCACCTCTACAGCCTTTCTCCTTCCATTCTTTCTGCTAGCCTACCAGCCCGCCTGCACTCCATCCTGTCCCGCTTCACGCTCTACCACTAACCCCTCTCTCTGCTACCGCACCTTTGCTCCAGTGGCGCTGGAAGTAGGGGTGCGGGAGGTGTTGCACACTGAAAGAACTCCGAATAGGGAGTGAGCAATAAAGGGTCCCGCCAAGTGTTTTTTTGCCATGAACCATTCTTTTTATGTTTTTAAAGATTTAAATAAAATTTGTAGGTTTATACAGCATGGCTTATCACCAGTGAGGGTATCCAGGCGCTGTCCAAGGGGAAGAGGAGATAAAGTGATTTGCCCAGAATCAGAGGTTGTTGAGCGGACTCAAACCCTGATCCCCAGCTCCCCAGTCGGCAGCTCTGTCTGCTGTGCCACATCCTCTCCTCAGGCAGGCTGTCAGCCAGTTTCTTAAGACAAACTGCTTTTATTTTTTATTTTATTTTACCTGTATTTTTTTTTTTCCTTTTGCTGGCTGCAAAGGCAGGGATGTTTCTAATTTGAGTATAATCACACTGAGCAAGATTGTCCGAAGGAGAAGGCTACACAAACATTATCCAACACACAGGCGTACAAATACATTTTTTTAGATCTACAAGCTAAACTTTACAGTTATTTCTAAATATCTCAAAAGTCTGTAACCTGCACATGAGGCAGCATTAAGTCTTGGCGCCAAATTCACAAAGCTATGCATGTACATTGAACTTACAAGCTTACAAGCGCAAATCTGGCTTGACTTACGAATGCAAATTATCTTGTAAAGAGATTTACTCAAGCATAATAGCATCTCTAACAGGTTTCCACAAGTGCTCTTGATACCTTTGTAAATTTGAAAATGTTGTGAACCTGCATCCAATAGACGGAGTAAACCCACAGGAGCATCGTTGTGATATTTTTTTTAAAGAAAAGAAGCCCTTCGTGCTAAATGTTAAGTATGTGATGTAACAAGCATTTATCGGAATATAATGCTACTTATCATCCCTCATAGATAATGGCACTGTTTTGAAAATGCGTATTGACCCAACATCTGCGCATATTATCATTTGCACACAGTGGGAAAACCCTATTATGATACATTTTTACCACATCATTGGCAAGGTAAAATTGCACAAAAGCAGGCAAAAACATTCTGACGTCAACCTACAAATGGCAGTAATAAATGTGGATGTAAAAATGTATAAAAGCCTGCGACAACAGTGTTTTGTAGTATCCTTTCCGCACGACAAAGTGCTACCTTGGGAGGGACGCCATATTGGAAATGCATTTCTGATGAAAGGTTTCACCTTCTGAATTCGCACTGCTCTCTCGAGGAGAAGCACTGGGCTTCATTCAATTTCCTGTATGATCAATAGTGTTCGGTGTACCTTCGGTTATTTCATTTGTTGACCTGGGGTATTCATGTTCTTTACTCGTTTTGAGACACTGTATGGTCTGCCAAGCAAGTGCTTTAGCGCGGAGACCTACTTTACCATTTTTGGGCATCAGCCGCTGGTTTGAAGTTCTGCCTGGGCCTTCAATCTCATGTTGAGATGGCCTAAAATCTTTGCCACAAGCTTAGTTTCCGAAGCATAGTGTTTGCGATATTGACGTAGACCAATCACAGGTGAAGGCTGCGATAGAGCGTGATTACTTGGAGGAGACCCTACCTTACCACACTACATTTAGCCATATATTTATACCATTAGACCCTCCACAGTGCTCCCTTTCCCTCTGGGGCCGGCCAAACCGTCACATGCACTCAGCCTTTCTCCACCTGGCTGTGTTGTACAGCCGGGTGGAGAACCAACACAGGCTCCCAGTCCATGTCTGAGTGCCGAACCAGGGTGCTCAGACCAATCCCAGCGCTGCTGTCATGCTGTGAATAGTATTCCCAGCATGACAGCAGCGCTGGGATTGGCTCCTGGGAGCTTGCACAGTGTGCAGCAGTTCTTGGATGTGCGGGAGGCGAGGATCGGGAGCAAGGTGGCGGCCGTTGGAGAAGGTAAGTGCAATTTAAGATATTTGTAATTATGCCTTTTTAGCTTGTATTCCCCCACCACTTCGCAATACAAGTGACCGTAACTGAAGGGTACTTCACCTCCTCCACGCTGTGAAACAGCCATCACATTGCATGTGTTACAACGCATGCAATTACAACGCAGTCGTTACAACGACTGCATTGTTACATCGCAGTACCATTACAACGCGAGTCGTTACAACGACTTGCTGTAGGGGGCGCTCTAAACTAAGGAATAGTATAATTTACTATTCCAACACCTTCCCTACTGTTGCACACACTGGAGTTGGAATAGTAAATTATACTATTCCTAAGTCCAGCTCCCCCCTACAGCAAGTCGTTGTAACGACTTGCGTTGTAATGGTACTGCGATGTAACAACGCGGTCATTATAACGACCACGTTGTAATCGCATGCGTTGTAAACGCCTATATTCCTCCCCGGTATGCATACAGCAGGCTTCCTGGAAGAGCTGCCCCAGACCCATTCCCTTCAATGCTCTGAGTGCCATTTCCTGATGCCACACATTTGGCAATGGAATGTCACTCAGACGCTCACTGAAGCCATGGAATTGTCACACATGAGCAGTCTGAAAACTTGGCAGCTATGCTCCAGTATAGGGCACATCCCAATATGCTTTCCCTGTAATGCACTTCGTGTCCTGCCGTCCTGTGGTGTGTACCAACGTAGGGAGTGTGTCTTCACCCCTTCTAGCCTTTTACAAGAAAATGTACTTTATTGACACTGTGAATACACACCAGGTGCACACCAGTTGAAAAATACATGGAAAGTGCCTCATGCATGTAAAACAGTCTTTCCAAACAGTTTTCCGGGGATTTTTTTTCTCTCTTGACATTGTCCTGCTTTGCAATATTCAGAGATCTATTTTCACTTCTATGCCAGTTTTGTTTGAGGTTTTTTCATTCGGGTGAAGCAAAAGTTGACTTTTCAGCGAGCTCCTGCTGCAGTCAGATTTAATCTCAGAATGGGGTAAATAAGTTCCGAGAAGTTCTTGTGTGCCCTCTTGTAGACCTCTGCGGCCACAGAGTACAGTTCATGCATCATTTTTTCCAACTTGCACTGTCTGCATTTCATGCATTAAATCAGATAGATTCCGAGTCATATCTATGAACTTTACCCACCTCAACCACATACTAGCTGGCTCTCAGCTTTGCACCGATCCAGTTCAGCTCTTCAAGATGCCGCCCCAGTTAATAAAGCCTGATGTAAAGTCAGAAAATGTGATGCAGAGTTTTACATCCTAATTTAGCATAAAACAAAAGCCAGAGATTTAAGGTTCCCCTCCAAAAATGGATAAATTTGACCAAAGCACAATATGCTTGCCCCATTCCCTAGAAAACAAAAATGGCGGAGAAGAATATTTGCTGCTTGTTTGCACCAGTGCAAAGTTTATGCAGTGCTTAATTTGAACTGGTGTGCTTGGCACTGGTACTTATTGTCAAAACAGGCACTTATGGCAGTCTGCCACATGGTGGTGGTGTTTGACTAATTTAGAGATAAGCACAGCTACAGTTGTTTATTAATTCAATATACATTCAAAATGACTATTACCAGCCGCCCAAGCCTTTCTTACGAGGGCCCTGGCGCTTATCTTTTTTACTTATCAAGCACTGAGTTTATGCAATGTGGTTCATCTCTTTTGCTTCATACCTGAGTCTGATTTTCAATGGGCCCCATCTTGCTTTCTCTTCACGGCAGAAAAATGTGACTGAGGCGGAATGCCTTGAGATCATCGATATCATCGACACTCGCAAGAATGGCCTGATCGACTTCTCTGAGTACATCACCTTCCTTACCTACATCGCCAGGAAGTTCCATCAGGACCTGAGCGCAGCAGAAAAGAAGAAGGAGGGAGATGTATGTATGGCGAGTCCTGCACCTGCGACACCAGCTGAGAAGTGACCATGCATAGGCCATTGCCCCATCTCCTCCACTTGTGAGGGCAGGAACAATTTATAATAAAACATATGCTCAAATATTTCCAAGTTTAAGTGTTTAAGTAATTGCACACTTGTTACTTCAAGGTTAATATTCTTGACCCACTTGGTCCCCAAAACAAGTAAAAGTGTTACAAAATGTGTTTATTTGTGGGGGTATAGCTACCACTGATGTAGCTGATGCACTGGCACCGGGCCCATAAGTGTGAGGGGTTCACCGCAACCAAACTATGGCAGTGCTTTACTACTTAACTGGGTGGGATTAGGGGCCATTTTCTTCCCTTGCATTAGGATAAAAGGTGCCTGTACTATGCCACTGTTTATTTACCTCTCAGAGTTTTGCATAGCACCTACATATCACCTTTTGGACTCTTCAGCAAATTAAGGGAATTAATCTGAGTCCCATGTTTTTGGGGGTATTAGAACATCCATTAAATACAACTATCGCAGGGTGCGTATTTACCAAGTATGGCATTGCTGCAGCATACTGTTGTTTTTTTAATACGGGTTAGCACTTTGAATCTAAGTGCTAGGCTTACTAAGGCTTTGTGCCATTGCAAAGTGATGCAAAGCTATGCATTATATACTTTCCAGCATGTTGGAGCTCGGCCCCACTCAAACTTTTATCTCCAGAGCTGCGACCTTTATAGCAGCATGAGAGGTAAAGGGAGAAAACTATCATGTTAACATCTCAATGCAGTGTAACCAATGTGGTCACACAATAACCCACTCGACAACTTAATCTGAGATTAGTAGGCTTTAATTATAAATTTAGAAACAAATCAATGTAGACAAATCTCAAAGTCATCATATAGATATACAGAAAGACCAAGATAAGTTCAAATCTCCTGAAGAGGTTTACTCTATGTAATTCAAAGCAGACGACTAACTCTATGATGATGATACAGATGATCAGGAAAAAGAACTGAGCATTAAATTGCAGCAGATGATTTTCCAAGGCAAGCATGAGCAAGCTATTTCTCCCTACACTATCTTAAAAGGGCAACCCTAAACTAAGAAGCACATGGTATAGGTGAAATCAGAAAGCAGTCAGCTGTCAGAGTCTTCAATGGAAGGCACTCCAATCATGGGTCAAGTAGCATAAAGCCACAGAAGCGTAGGTCTGCTCTCTGTGAAAACCTAAAATGACTCTCCTGTCCCTCACTATGTTCAGCATAAAATATCAATTGCATTCACAGCAGATAATCCCACGTGATCCTTGCCAGTGAATTTCCACGGCTCTGGCACAACTGGATAATTGCACCAACTTTCCCACATCGATAAGTGGCAACTTCATTCGTCCTTGGTCATTCCTCTCCTCTCCCATGAGAACTCGACTCCTTGCTCGTTACCGCGCTTCTCCCTGCCAACACTTGTCTTCTCATACCTTGCTATCTAAGGAAAACAAACCCTTCTATGCTAACTAACGAGGCTCTGTTCATACCTGCAGTGGAAACAAAATACAAGCACATGCATTTTGCATTGAAGGTTAAATACGAATTACATTTTAGACTCTAAACATGAGCATGAGCTGAACTGGTTTCTCAAAGCCCCTTCTAGTCAACTTTAACAGTGCACCGGGTTACAGAATACATGCACATTGCTACACACCTAATAAATGCAGCTTCTTCATACATGTATAAATTGTAAAGAATTATGAAGATTTATTTATTTATAAAGTTTTATATAGCGCGAACGTGACCCACGAGGGTATCAGAGCGCTTTACAGTATAAGAACATAAATGGTTGAGGTGGTATACACGCATTCAAATGTGTCACTTTGTACAAAAGAAATATAAAAAATATGAATAAACAAACATAGAGGACCGTGATTCTGCAGGACGTTGTACAATAGACAGTTAATGAACTTTAGGTGATTGTGCTAGCAAACATACAAATTATAGCCTCTATCGATTCATAGTGGATATAAAATGTATAGATGACCAAGGGGACCCACAGCCAACTAAGCTTTACACTACATACCATTATTGAGAAGAAAAAAAAAAAAAAGGGCTGTGATATAAGTCTTACATACAGTAGACTCGTCCAATCCATCTGAGATAGGCAATGGTATTCAGATCTTAGAGATGACTCGGTGACATCCTATAATTAAAACTTAGGACATGAATTTGTTCATTAGTAGTCTTTTTACTTCCTTTTTGAATGCGGTAAAGGAAGTGATTCCACGCACTAGTGGGGGTAAAGAGTTCCAAATCTTTGGTGCAATCCCTGAGAAAGCTCTACAACCAGTTCTCCTCTTATGGAAGGATTGAGGTTTCAGAAGGAAAGTGCTCGCACTTCGTAGTTGTCTGCAGCCTCCAGACCTTTCCAGCTTTAGAGCCAAGTAACTGGGTGTATTGTTGTGAATTGCTTTGTGCGTCATGCAGGCCACTTTAAGGTGTATTCTTGCCTCGTAAGGCAGCCAATTCAGTGCTTTCAAGGTTGGTGAGATGTGAATATTTCTTTTGGTTCCTGATACCAGTCTAGCCGCAGCATTCAGTGCTGCTCTCAGCGGAGCCAACTTGTATTTGGGGAGACCACAGAGGGTGGTGCTTCGGTAGTCTAATCTTGGTAGCACTAGGGCTTGTACTGCCGTTTTTAGATCTGCCTGAGGGAGGAAGGGTTTGAGTTTCCTTAATATACTCATCTTGTGATTAGCTCCCTTGGTGGCCATAGAGATGTGCGACTGCATATTCAGATGTTTGTCTATGGAGATTCCTAGGGATTTTGCTGAGTCAATGATGAGGGGGACACAGTCAAAGGAGGTTAGGTGTTTTAACAATAGGTCTAGCTTTGGTGTGTGGCTTGGTGGCGAGATGAGAATGAATTCCGTTTTTTTGGTATTCAACATGAGGTGGTTGTTAGTGAGCCAGCTTTGCGTATTCAGAAGAATAGTGTTGAGGGCAATGAAGTCATCTGGCGAGGTGTTTTTCAGATACAACTGGGTGTCATCCGCGTACAGGTGATATAGAATGTTCGCTGATTTCAGTGCGTTCGCCAAAGGCTCCATTAGGAGGTTGAAAAGAATGGGTGATAGGGCAGATCCCTGCGGAATACCAAGTGTGACCATAGAAGGTTGCGAGAGTGAATTCTTCATCTTGATTCCTGTAGTTCTGTTATTCAGGAAGGAGGAGAACCATTGCAACACTGTGCCCGAGAGGCCCATCCTACGTTCCAATAGGGACAGAAGGTTGTCATGCTTGACCGTATCGAAGGCGGAGGACAGATCAAGAAGTATCAATAGGCATGATTCATTGCGGTCAAGCATTTTTAGTATATCATCCATGATGTGTGTGAGTGCAGATTCTGTGCTGTGATCCTCGGCGGAAGCCCGATTGGTGACTGTCTAAGAGGTTGTAATTCTCAATGTGGTTGCTTAATTGAATTTGTACACATTTCTCCAATAGTTTCGCCAAAGTGGGGATGTTGGTTATAGGAAGGTAGTTGTTTAGATCAGATGGAGAGGCATCAGCTTTCTTTAGTATAGGTGTGACCTGCCCTATTTTAAGGCAGTCCGGAATGACACCTTGACTCAGGGAGGCGTTTACAATTTTAGCCCATAATGGTAGGATAGATGTTTTTTAAATTTTGAACAGGGCAGGAGGCAGGGGGTCAGAGAAATGATTGGAGGGGTTGATTGCTTGAAGAGTGTTGTCGATAATTTGTTGAGAGATTGGCGAGAAGGTGTGCCAAGAGGCATTGATTTTTGTGACTTCCCCTGGATTATTAAAATGTACTTCGAATGGAGCGCCCCATTTAGGATCTTGGATCATAGTTTGCGGGAGGGCCATCTTGGATTGGATATCTAGCTCAATGGTCTTAGTCTTTTCGTGGAAGAAATTGGCAAGCACGTCACAGGTAGGTGTGGCCAGGTCATTTAATTCCCTAGAGTTAGTTGTATTGCATGATTGATGCTTGACGATTTCAAAGAGTTTTTGGGCCGGTTGATAGCTTGGTTCAGCTGAGTTCTGAAAAAGTCTGCCTTTGCCTTAAGAATCTTCCTATTGTAAGAATTTCTTAACCTTCTAAGGTGCTCAAGGTTATCAGTGGTAGGAGCCGATTTCCATAGACGCTCTGCAACTCTTAGATGTCTACGCTCCGAGTTCAGGCCATCATTGAACCAAGGCTTGGAAATCTTAGAGGAGACGTTTTTTTCCTGGAGGGGCGCTATAGAGTCCAGGATTTCGAGTAACGTGGCATTGTAGAAGGTTGTGAGGTCATGTACAAGATGTCATTCTAAATGCACCTGGATGAAATTAATTCTTGTTACACATATAAATGTTTAAACATTAGTTTACACATACACATTCTAATTTAGTAACCTCACAATGGGACACGGTTTATGTTAACTTCTCCCACCACATGAATATATAAATGTTATATAGACCTTTAATAATCACGTTCTATACACAAATACTTCATGTGGAATATTTTAAATATGCAATACTCCACTCTCCTTAGTAACATTAATTACACCGAATATATTCAAGTGCTGACTACTCATGATTATGATGCACTCCTATGGTATCTCAGATGGGATCAAGATTATACTTCTCCAACCGCAAAGGGTATTTTATACTGGAAAGGTGCCCTATTTCCAGCACAAAAAGAGATTTCAATTGCTGTGTGTTACTTTGTGTCAAGTGGGGCATTCACACACACACACACCCACACACACACACACACACACACATACACACGTTTTGACGCAAACATTGATCTGCTGAGATAGACATATGGGGCTTTGATTAAAAAAGTAACACCTCCTTGAACCAGATATTAGGAAGGGGGAAATGTGTTAATTTCTCAAACAAAACCCATGCATTGCATGTGTGCTAAAGTGCACAGTACACATTCAATGCATGAAATAATTTTGAGGTTCTCTAGGCATAGCAATATGTGCTGAAAGGGTATACATTCAGTACAAATACTATGCTAGACAGTGCAGACTACCTCTGGATCATGACACAAGCTTATACATCAAGCAAGGCAGACTTATTAGAGTGGCAGCTTGGGGGAAGACAGCAAGTGCAGGTCCACCCTAGTAGATATAGATCTCTGCTGTTTTTTCCCTCTTGCATGATGCAGTGCAGTACATTTTGTTGCTGCACTGCGTGAAAAAATAGTAAATCTGGTCCTTTGATCTGATCATCAATTTCCACATATTTTGCTTCTTTCTGCATGATTTTTCCTGATGACATGTGAATTTGATGTGCACTGCAAGTTCATCTGCATAGGTTATAACATTGGTTTGAACAAAAAATCCAAGTTCCCCCGAATCAAGATTACAACGGAAGAAGGAAATAGTGTGTTGAAAAACTTTAAGTGTGGGACATTATCATTTTGCAACTGAAGTGTTGCAACAATTTTCAACTTTATACAAAATCACCGGCGAGGAGGATTCACACGTTTTTTCCAACAAAGTCTAATCTTTGCAGGATTTTACATCCACTTTCTTTTCAAATTTTGTCAACATTGGGAAGCTAGCAAGTTTAAAAAACATCATGAACTTGAAAAAATCTGTGTGTGAATTTGCATATCCCATTGGGCAAGCAAGAGGAGATTCTATGTGGATGGAAGTGACGCAGTGATTAGAATAGTGTGAGAAAAGGGCAAAGGGGTCACAAGCAACATGGGAGGTATTAACAACAGAGCGAATGAGGAAGGGGGTGTGGAGAAGAATTAAAAAGTACGCTGGGGGAACAAAAGGTAAAAACAAAACTGTCAATCCAGCATCTTCATGTGTGGCCCCCAAGAATACTGTATGCCCTGCTGGAAGAAATCAGACTTCCATTTCACAAAAGTCTTAGAAATGTATTCATTAAACTGCCCCTGTTGACTGGATTTCAATAGATCATTACCCAATCCCAGTGTTGTGGGCAGTGGGGGGAAGGACGGGGGGGGGGAAAGGGGTGTGAGAAATAAAAAAAATAAAAAAATTTACCTGCTTGCCGCGTCCTCCTTGCCACTCCTCCTGGCCGCATCGCCACTCCTCCCGCCGGCAGGAACAGGTAGCAGCCTGGAAGCACCCAGGCTCCCCTGAGCCAATAACAACGCTGCAATGCAGCATTGTGATTGGTAATGCAGCCTGGGTGAAGAAGAGGGAAAGTGCGCATGACAGTTTTGGGCAGCCCGAGACGGCAGGCCAAATAGTCATGTGCACTTAGGAGTGGGGGCAAACCACTCCTTGGTTGCTTTGTCAGCCCAGCCCTGCCTTCCTCACAAAGCTTAGCTGCCATTCTCGAAAACAGAAATAATAAAATGATAATAACTGGGTTATTATCATTTTTTTTTTCTTTTTTCTTAAACTGCTGGAAAAAACAGTGGGGCGACGCTCCTTCCCCTGCCATAGTAGAGGAGCCGCCACTTGTTGTGAGCCTCTTCATTTTAGATGGCACACATAATACCTATAGATTTCTTTAGTCCCCAGAGCAGTGTGCACAACCGTGGCCTCTGCAGAGAAAAGGACAATTAACAGGTAAGTCCCATCCCTTCCATTGAGCAATACTCAATGGAAAGTAGAGGTGTTCAGTATAATTAAGGAACCATACTTCCAACTCCTTCCTACCACCCACCCACCGCATTCCCTCAAAATCCGGACATACAAAAACCTTCGTCACAAACCTTGGTAGTATGTGATAATTAGCAATTATAATATACTAATCCAATACATATCATATTTAATAGGATTATCACTCTAATAAAGGATAGTTTGTATGAAATAATGAATATTTTTCCAATTAACATAATATAAACCCCAAACATTGTTTATCACATATCCCTAATCAATTAGTCTAGGAATCCCCCTATCTGCCTTGAGGCTTTCTGTCTTATGCTGTTGTGTTACTGAGTCCTGTAGTACGTCACACATATCTACTGGTGACCTGATGGTCTTCAGTATCGTACCAGAAAAACAGCTTATCCCTCAGAGTCTGCCGTCTTTCTTCTTCCCTAATCCATTTTCTTCAAAAGGTGGGGACACTTCGAATTCGAACCCCACAGTGAGCGAGGATTAACACCTAGCACGCGAGGCGACATCTGAAAGCCCGTTAGTGCAGAACTCAGAGTCCTAACATGGTTATTCCTCTGGCAAAAGTTTTAAATCCTAACTGCTGCTAGCAAAAGGCAGTCCAGAAGTGGAAAGATCCTGTTCAATCTGACCAGTGTGGAGGAAAAGACATGGGGAAACATTTGCACACATAAAAATAAGATAATGTTATTCTGCAGACTCTTCACAAGCAAAAGAAGATGCTAAATTAATACACACATGTAAGGCCTCCCTTTAAGGCTTAATGCAAACCAATACGCCCCTACTCTACTGCTATTTATTGATCTTTGTTCTATTTAGTGTGTGATATGTTCTTTGTACAGCGTCCTGATGCTTCACAGTTAGGCTGCTCTTTTGGAGTAACTAAATAAATAAATAAAAAGTATGTGGGGTGCTAAACTCTAGGCCTTAGTAAACATTAATGGGGCACATCTCTCGCGCACCCGTCCGTCGCACTGCGGTATGTGGGAAAACATCCCTCTCTTTTAATTAATTTACTCTTCAATCATCCCGTTTCATCACTTGATGCCAATGTTAATACCACTCCTTAATCCATACTTTTCCAAACTTATTGAAGCACTGAAGAGACAGCGTAGTTCCACCTTTGCTTTATTCAACATTTTCTTATGTCTTCTGCGTGCCAATCCAGGCCTTTTCACAGCAACACGAATAGGTAAACGTACATCAAAGTAGGTTCATTACAGTATGCCCAATGCATTTCGAGCCGAAAAGGCTCTTCATCAGGGGACTCTGAAACAAATGAAAGAGGCAGCTCAACTGACTACTTAATGGTTACCTTCACAATACAACATGATCTTGTCCCACCCCTTGTCACCATCCTCATCTCCCCACCACTCTCCCCTAGAAAAACCCATGTGCGCCCAAAGAAAAACACTATACCTTTCCCTCCAATTGTTCAACCCCCTCCACCCTCAGCTACAAACAATACCTCTGAAATGAACTAATGCAAAATTCAAACTCCGATTAACATTCGTTTCTCTCTATTTAATCACTATTTTTACCCCTTCAAATCCATCCACCCTGTGTCCCTACCAAACTCATTGATAAATCATAACTAGTTACCTTAGAGAAGCCGCAGCCGGCAGCTTATCCTCCTCATATACCTCTCTCCGTTTTCATGCAAAACTGTTTGTTCTCCCTGCCGGTCAAACCGCTATTTAAACATTGCTGCCCCATGTGTGACCAATTAACACCAACCCCGTGACCTAAATCCCCTGTGGATATACTTTGGTTACTCCAAAAAAGTCAACGAACACCACAAATCCCATAATGCACTCCCCATCGTCACATAATGATTGAAGTAAATAAGCACAACTCCTGAAAACGAACACTCTCTTACACTCTACTTCCCACCCTCCAGATTTCCACACTGATTTAAAACCCAGCCACAATAATCTGTAAAAAAATAAATGCAATAGCTTTGAATCCATAAAATCCATTAGTGAAACCTCTGTAACTAAAAGCGATGCTAGTAAAAGAAACTAATCAAGCTGTCAAAGTTCAACTGTCCCGTAAATCAGCCTCAGTTCGATCGTGACTTAATGAAGTCCACTCCAACTTTTCGCTGTCTCCACAGTGATGAGAAATACTTTTCTATGGTTTTTCAAATGTTATACCATTCTACTTCATCCACGGGGTGCAAACTTCGTTGGGGCATTTTAAATTGCAAAGCAAGGAAATATTATAAGAATGCACTCCTTCCCTTTATATAGATTCTGTGTTCGAAAAAACATCATCTGTTAGTGCGTGCGATCAGACTCTGTGAAAAACCCCTGATCACAGCTCATACCAAAGTAAACATTAATGGGGCACATCTCTCGCGCACCCGTCCGTCGCACTGCGGTATGTGGGAAAACATCCCTCTCTTTTAATTAATTTACTCTTCAATCATCCCATTTCATCACTTGATGCCAATGTTAATACCACTCCTTAATCCATACTTTTCCAAACTTATTGAAGCACTGAAGAGACATCGTAGTTCCACCTTTGCTTTATTCAACATTTTCTTATGTCTTCTGCGTGCCAATCCTAGGCCTTGGCACTCTGGAGGCCCAGAGGGATGTGCGTTAGACTTCTGGGGCTCCGTGCTGCGTCTCGAAGCTACATGGAGGTTCCAATGGTGTTCATCTGATGACAACCCAGATCTGTGACTGGGTGAGTGTCTGAACAGTTTCAGTGCTCCGTCCATTATCTCCTTGTGTTTGCTTTGTTCGCCCTAAGTTGGCAGGGTATGCCCAGACGTGGGTCCCTTGCTCACTTTGCCACTGGATTCAAGCTAGCCTGGCTGATGAGGGCTGTTAGCCCGAAACCGGTCCCAGGATGCTTGTTTCTTGGCCAGGGAAGACATGGCTTGGCAGTTCGGGCTGGACTGTTCCCAAGAGGCACAGGGTCAAGACTGATTTGCATATAGCTGTGTCGGAACTGGGGTGGCGAAGTGAGCTAAAGAACGATGATGGATTCAACCCAGATATGTGACTGGGGGTGAGTGTCTGAAAAGTTTCAGCGCTCCGTCCATCATCTCCTTGTGTTTGCTTTGTTCGCCCTAAGTTGGCAGGGTATGCCCAGGCGTGGGTCCCTTGCTCACTATGCCACAGGAGTCAAGCTAGCCCGGCTGATGAGGGGTGTTACCCCGAACCTGGTCCCAGGGTGCTTGTTTCCGGTTCAGGGAAGACCTGGCTTGGCAGTTCAGGCTGGACTGTTTCCATGAGGCACAGGGTCAAGACGGATTTGCATATAGCTGGGTCTGAACTGAGGTGGCAAAGTGAGCTAAAGAACGATGATAGATTCAACCCAGATCTTTGACTGGGGGTGTGTGTCTGAAAAGTTTCAGTGCTCTGTCCATCATCTCCTTGTGTTTGCTTTGTTTGCCCTAAGTTGGCAGGGTATGCCCAGACGTGGGTCCCTTGCTCATGTTGCCACTGGATTCAAGCTAGCCTGGCTGAGTAGGGGTGTTACCCCGAAACCGGTCCCAGGATGCTGTTTCCGGTCCAGGAAAGACCTGGCTTGGCAGTTCGGGCTGGACTGTTCCCATGAGGCACAGGGTCAAGACTGGGTATGAACTGGGGCGACGATGTGAGCTAAAGAACGATGATGGATTCAACCCAGATCTGTGACTGGGGGTGAGTGTCTGAAAAGTTTCAGTGCTCCGTCCATCATCTCCTTGTGTTTGCTTTGCATCTGATGCGGTTGGTCATTTTTAAGGGCGTAAGATCTTTGTCTGTTTCATTCTAGATTTCCGGGGTGATAGAAGGCGGAAATGGTAAATTCAAAGAGCTGGACTCAGCAGGATCCCTGCGCCCTCGAGCAGAATCCAAAACTCTGGTTTACCATAGACCTCAATTGATTTGGAGTCATTGAATCTTCTAGGTAGTGAGCTGAACTTGGATATGGATGTGATGGGGATGTCTTGGATCCCAGACACACAATTGATGGACGGAATGCAGAATAAATCTAAACATTCACCCCCAGTCAAGAGATCTGGGTTAAATCCATTATTCTTTTGCTCACCATGCCACCCCAGTTTAGACCTGGACATATGCAAATCAGTCCGCCTGACCAGAATAGTTTGTTTGGCAATCATGTATTTGATTGTGTTTTTGAAAGGGGTAACAGAACTTAACTGCCATGTTTAGACATATTTAAACATTGCCAATTTAATAAAATAATTGTGAAAAACTCTGAGGGGGGCGCAATGATTTTTACTTTTTCACTGAGGGGGCGCAGCAATAAAAAGTTTGAGGACCACTGTGTCACTGGGTGTGAATCACCAGGTGCCTCTGGGATCCAGAAGACACATAATTGATGGACGGAATGCAGAACAAATCAAAACATTCACCCCCAGTCAATAGATTTGGGTTAAATCCATCATTCTTTTGCTCACCATGCCACCCCAGTTTAGACCTGGCCATATGCAAATCAGTCTTGACCCTGTGCCTCATGGGAACAGTCCAGCCCGAACTGCCAAGCCAGGTCCTCCCAGGACCGGAAGCAAGCATCCTAGGACCGGTTTCGGGGTTTCACCCCTCATCAGCCAGGCTAGCTTGAATCCAGGGGCACAGTGAGCCCAGGACCCACGTCTGGGCATACCCGGCGCACTTAGTGCGAGAAACAAAAGACACACAATTGATGGATGGAATGTAGAATAAATCTAAACATTCACCCCCAGTCAAGAGATCTGGGTTAAATCCATCATTCTTTTGCTTTGGGGTTTCAAACTATTCAAGCTATCCACCATCAATTGTGTGTCTGTGGCTTTCTCGCCCTAAGTGCGCCGGGTATGCCCAGACGTGGGTTCCGGGCTCACTGTGCCACTGGATTCAAGCTATCCTGGCTAATGAGGGGTGAAACCCCAAAATCGGTCCTAGGATGCTTGTTTCCGGTCCAGGGAGGATCTGGCTTGGCAGTTCGGGCTGGACTGTTCTCATGAGGCACAGGGTCAAGACTGATTTGCATATGGCCAGGTCTAAACTGGGGTGGCATGGTGAGCAAAAGAATGATGGATTTAACCCAAATCTATTGACTGGGGGTGAATGTTTTGATTTGTTCTGCATTCCGTCCATCAATTATGTGTCTTCTGGATCCCAGAGGCACCTGGTGATTCACACCCAGTGACACAGTGGTCCTCAAACTTTTTATTGCTGCGCCCTCAGTGAAAAAGTAAAAATCATTGCGCCCCCCTCAGAGTTTTTCACAATTATTTTATTAAATTGGCAATGTTTAAATATGTCTAAACATGGCAGTTAAGTTCTGTTACCCCTTTCAAAAACACAATCAAATACATGATTGCCAAACAAACTATTCTGGTCAGGCGGGCCTTACTAACGTGTAAAAGTATCCACAGTGTGATTATTAGAAATGGGGGGGGGAGGTTGAAAAATATTTGGAGTCCCTTCCCTTTGACAAATACTCTCAGCTAGGATATACATCACAAAAGATGTTAGTGATGGCCTATTACAGAGCGGCTTACTGACACTCATTTTTTCCACTTAAAACAAAGCACTGCTATCAGCATAATGCTTCTTTTGGCCAGAGCCTGGTGCTCCCCCTGGGATCACTGGAGGCCCCCCCTGGGGGGGGGGCACCCACAATTTGAAGACCCCTGCAATGACATGATGATAAAAACAGCTACCTGTCTGAAGTGAAACTAGAAGGAGGCGGGACAGGGAAGTGAGGAAGTGAAGATGGAAGACCCGGAAGAAGGGTGGGAGGAGAGAAATAGAAGTAGACAGAGAACGCTGAAGGCAGGGGAGAAGTGGAGAAAATGAAGTAAGGAGGAGCCAGCTGAAAGAGGGGTAAATGGGAAACAATGCGCGGATGGAGGGCCGCAAGGGGAGAAACTTAAAAAAAAGATGGAGACAATGGAAACAGGGGTCAAAGAGGGAAGAATGGAAGTACGGTAGTGAAGGTCAGGAATGGGGGATCAGGACTGGAAGTGAGAACATTTGGGGAGATGATGAGATAGAGCAGAGAGATTAGAGTAGAAGCCAAGTTGAGAAGAGCAAGAATATGGGCACAAACTACTGGAAGAGAAAAGCAGGTTCATGGACAAAGACTGGACTAGAGCTGGGACAGGACTAGCTTTAAGGGGAGAGAGAGAATAGGTACTATAAGTAAAGATAGAAAGGAGCACAGGTCTGACAGGGTGCACAGGTATGGCAGGGAGCACAAGTATGGCAGGGAGCACAGGTTTGGCAGGGAGCACAGGTATGACAGGGTGCACAGGTATTGCAGGGAGCACAGGTATGGCAGGGAGCACAGGTATGGCAGGGAGCACAGGTATGGCAGGGAGCACAGATATGGCAGGGAGCACAGGTATAGCAGGGAGCACAGGTATGGAAGGGTGCACAGGTATGGCAGGGAGCACAGGTATGGAAGGGAGCACAGGTATGGCAGGGCGCACAGGTATGGAAGGGAGCACAGGTATGGAAGGAAGCACAGGTATGGCAGGGGGTGCACAGGTATGGCAGGGTGCACAGGTATGGCAGGGGGTGCACAGGTATGGCAGAGAGCACAGGTATGGAAGGGTGCACAGGTATGGAAGGGAGCACAGGTATGGAAGGGAGAACAGGTATGGAAGGGAGCACAGGTATGACGGGGTGCACAGGTATGGCAGGGTGCACAGGTATGGAAGGGAGCACAGGTATGGAAGGGAGCACAGGTATGGCAGGGAGCACAGGTATGCAGGGAGCACAGGTATGACAGGGAGCACAGGTATGGCAGGGTGCACAGGTATGGCAGGGTGCACAGGTATGGAAGGGAGCACAGGTATGGCAGGGTGCACAGGTATGGCAGGGAGCACAGGTACGGAAGGGAACACAGGTACAACAGGGAGCACAGGTATGACAGGGTTCACGGGTATGACAGGGAGCACGGGTATGACAGGGGGAGCACAGGTATGGCAGGGTGCACAGGTATGGCAGGGTTCACAGGTATGGCAGGGAGCACAGGTATGGCAGGGAGCACAGGTATGGAAGGGAGCACAGGTATAGCAGGGAGCACAGGTATGGCAGCGAGCTCGCGTTCGCTTACACAACTGATTCCCTGGTGCATGTCCTCCTGCCAAGGGAACCTGGTCCAAATATCTGCCAGCTCCACACACTTGCTAGACACATGTCTTTACTGTGGGCAAGTGGTTTGCATCTCACTGAGGGGCGTGTGTCTGTGTGTGTGTTCAAGGTGGAGATTGGAATCCATCTTGTAAACTTTCTCAGGTGAATACGGCCTTACGAGGGGAGTACAAGAGGCTGTGAGCCGGATGACAAACAAGCCCTTGTGTTGACACGTCACGCTCTCTCCAATGTGCCTTGGTCATGGCTATTCACACCGTTCAAAGCCGGGCTCTCAGCCAGGTCACACCTTTTCTAAAGAAGGTTCTTGTGACCTTGTATCCGGCCAATCAATCAGTGCTTCAGTTAAAATTTCAGGAGAAAGTCAAGATTTATCGTTGGTATTGATTCACAAATAAAATACATATACACACGCAATTGAAAAAAAAATTACTTTTCAAAGTAATTCTTAAAATCCATACAATCCACACAAACATGCCTGTGCCTAAGGCAGCAAGCACTTCATAATTGCGTATCTGGTTCAATATAGCCTGTAAAGGAGGACTGCAGCAGTGCTGGCAAAGACGCTCTACACAAAGGAACTTATTTTCTTCCTGCGCCTCATGGAGGATATTTCTCCTTTATTTTAAGTTATCGGCCAAGTCTGTGCCTACATAACGAAGAGTGGTAAGCAAGATTACTTACCTCAGTCATGCTTGGAGAGCTCTGAAACTCCAGACCTCGTCCTCATTGGTCCTGATGAAGGCCACACGACCCGTAAGGGCAACACTGGGCCGAAAAATGTAGACCGCTCATTAGGTGTTGTGGACCACTAACTCACCCACTTCAACACCACCATCTTTTTTAACCTTATCATTTTTCTGTTCAATAAATCACCATGCACAGGAAAATAGATATTTTTAACTTTTGTTCACGACTGTCGCTACCCAGCCAATCTCCCTCCAGGTGGAGGACAGTAGATCACTTGGAGAACGGAACACTCAAGTGATAGGCCCTATGATGATACTATCCACCTAACCACTTTGGGGTAGAATCAAGATATACCACACAAAGTGGTTCTGTGGTTGAGGGTCTCCAATAGAATCCCGGTGAGACTCTGGTTTACTGACACAAGTGATTCATTCTCCTTTGGTCTTAAAATTGCAAATCTTTGGAAGCTGAATGAATCTTTGCTTCCCTCGCCCTCTTGATTGAAATAAAATGTAAAACAAGCACTACGTATAAATATTTAATATACATAAACAAAGTTTCTGGTTTTCTGGTTCTGAAATTAAAAAAAGTGCACAAAAAAAAGTTCCCCTTATTCTCAAATACTCAATGGTACAAAAAGCATTAATGTATGCAGGCGTTTTGGCTGTTGAATAAAGAAAAGGGTTGGTACCAATACTAACATAAAAGGCAGGTACAGCAAAGGCAATTATTTGTCCTGCTCGGAGGGGCATGTTCAGGACACTGAATCGATGGAAGTACACACCAACAATACTATGGTTGTCTCGGCTGATCTACCTGCAAGGAGGCAGATCGACAACCTTCTTTGTGAATCTCACATCATGGATCAAGCCATGACAACAGCCTACAGCACAGGTGCATACACAACTGTGCAAAAACACAATACAAAAACTAGGGTACTCGTATCTACGACTCGTTTCAAAGTCTTCAAACCCTGTGAACGAAGCTAGTTTTGGCCTCATGCTGTGCTGGAACCGATGATCTCAGCTCTCTCCTGCTTGGGAAAAGCCTCATTGGATGTTGGAGGACTGAGATGTGCAACAGCTTTTCTTTCTTTTGTGGGGTCATTCTTGGACAGTGGAGTATCATTGTCAACACCCACAGGATGCTCTCCCACCCAAGTGAAAAAACCACCGCTGATTGTGTTTATTGTTCCTCTGCAGTGGATGGTCCAGTCTTCCTCGAGGCATGGTGGAGGATGACTTTATCAGTAAATGCCTCATGCAACTTTAAGCGGGTGCACAGCTGTGGTCGTAGGGAAATAGCCTGTGTTCTCATAAGAAAGAGTAGATAGCCCATTCAATATTACCATATTTGGCACTGGCAATACAAAAGTATTTGTTGATTGCTTGCACAAGGTATTCAGCTTTGCTGCTTGCTTGGGGCCACCTAAGCGTGACTTTAAAGTTTTGGTAGGCACTCATCCCCTTGCTTGATTGCACTATCCTCAAAAACAGCCTCATCATCTCCAAAGCTGTCATGACCAACATACATAGTGTCTGGCTGACAAGCTCTGTGGTGGCTCTAGGCATACCCACAGCCAGGACCCTATTAGACTGGAGGCCTTCTCCATCTATGAACCCAGGAGCTGAAACAGCATCCCTGTATCCATGAAGGACCACCTCAACGTTGCCTCAATTTAGGCGAATGCTGAAACCTGGCCTCTTGAAAGAATATTACATCACAATGCAGTAACAGAGCCTTCAGCTCGGAGAACCAGTTACCTCTTCGATCATTTGTTGACTGCACGTGGGTCTTTGACGCTGTGTAAAGCTTCGCTACATTTGGCTAGGTTCATGCTACTCAAATTTCACATACATACATATATGCACTAATATGAGATCATTAGCAAACCTTCCAGTGAAACACAGTTCCACAGTTCTGAGGCGTCATCGGCAGCTGGTGCTGCACAGATGCCAACCATGGAAAAGGTTGAGGGTCTTGAGTCCTGAACCACAAACTGTACACATTCCTCCCTCTTCTCTGCCTATAACGCTTTTTCATACATTGTGGGACTGAGATCCCTAGAAACATAATTAGCTTGCTTGCTTTTCCCAGGGTTGTCCACCTCCGGGAAAGCCTTTTCCTGGAACTGCAGGTTTCACCTCTTGGTTTTGGGGAGCAGCTTGAATGAAGACCTCTGCCACAGGGGTATAAGGGGTTTGGGATCTGTGGTTTCCAGGAAGGGCCTGAAGCACAGTGACAAGGCACACTCTGATCACTGAGGTTTACACTGTCGGTCTGCCTGCATGGAGGCTGCCAGCAATCTCTATTGTCAATCTTACGTTCTATGCCTTCAGCACAGCAGTGTCATAGCTGATGATGCCCAACTGCAAACCCCACAGGCTACAGCAATGAAGCTTCCTGACACAGAGAACAGTTTCAGGGCAGGTGGCAGGAGAAGAAGAGAAATATTTAAAATACACCTATGCACGTACACACAAATATGCGCACAAATACACACCAACATGCTAGCAATGCAGCCTTCCTTGCTCTATCATATTGCTTTTATATCAGAATATTGCTTCAAGGATATTGGGCTACCATAAGTGCAAGCTACAACCGATGGACGAGCCCAAATATTGGGTTGCTTGTGTTACGGTTCAGGGTTGCCTGTGGTCCAGTTCAGGAGGACCTGGCTTGCAGTTCAATCTGGACTGATCCTATTGGAGCCGGCTCAAGACTAATTTACATATTGCTGGGTCCAAATTGAAGTTGCATGGTGAGCAAAAGAACTATGCATTTACAATGCTACCCGAGCGATTGCCAGCGGTTAGACTTATTGCAAGCCTTCCTCCTATCAACTTTTTTTTGTGTGATTTTTTTTATTGTTTCATCACATATACAACAGTTAGCAATCATTGTCTGACAGATATTCTATACATCGCTCTTTCTGTGACAATATAACCAATGGATTTCGCACAATAACGATTCCACTTTTTTGCACTGTGCTCCAAGCTTGGAGATAATAACTTTGAAAACACCTTAGCGCTTTGAGAGAGTGGCCAAAACCCACCAGCAGTCACAGATACAACACTTGGAGGGGTTTTAGGCTGTGTCCAGAGCCTCCCTAAACAGGAGTCTTGAGTCGTTTCCTGAAAGGGAGGAGTGCGGGTTCCTTGCGAAGATTCTCGGGCAGTCGATTCCAAAGTTGAGGAATTTGGACAGAGAAGGCTCTGCCGCCTTTAGATGCAGTTTTGACCTGTGAGTAGGTCAAAAGGCCTGCCTCGGACGACCAAAGTGTACGTCCTGGCACATAGTTCCCTAGGCGCACCTTGATGTAAGCTGGGGCCTGGCCATGGACGGCTTTATGGGCGATGCAGAGACCTTTGAACTTTGCTCTCTGTTTAATGGGGAGCCAGTGCAGCTGCTGCAGCAGGGGGGTAGCGTGAGCCCATCTGGGAAGCCTGAAGATCAGCCTAGCTGCATCATTCATGGTCACCTGTAGCTTACTGACGAGTTTCTCGGGGAGGCCAATATATAAGGCATTACCATAATCCAGTCTAGACACGATCATAGCCGACACGACTATCTGTAGTGTGGCAGATGAGAGGAGGGGGGCGAGTCTCCGCAGCTGTCTCATTAAGCCCGCACAGGTTCCGACCACAGCAGAGATTTGATTTGCCATGGAGAGATTGGCATCAATCTTGATGCCCAACACAACAACAGGCCTGTTCTATAAGTGAATGAACTGCTCAATGCGTCCACCATGCATTTACAGTCATACAGTTTTGTATGAAAGGACAGCGGCTACATATATCTCGTCTGTTCTAAGGTGACATAAATCACTTGATATCCTTTAAAACTTGATGTGTCTGCAAGCTCTGTCTATCACGGTATCTCCCACCCTATAGTGTAAGTGGTCAATAAAGGAAGAAAAAAGGTGAGGAAAGGTTGGCAGTGCCTCACGGGAGTAACACCATGGGAGTTTGCAGACTGATTCTCACCTACATCCTCAGGTTCTCATCATTAGCAACTACCAACTTGTAAACCAAAATAGTGATGCAAAGGAAGGAAAAAAGCGAAGTGCTCAGTGTGGCGTGTGTGAACCCAATGAGGTGTACCGGGATCTAACTTAGAAACCCGCTACTCCTAGTCTAAAAACGAGCTAGACAGCCACTAGCTGTACTACTTAATTCTTTGCTGTGTGTCTGCTCAATTAAAAACCAACATGTTTCATTGCCAACATGATCTTACGGCAATTTCATCAGGGCAAGGGTCAGTTTTCCACACTGCACCATTTTCTCTGTTTTTATACCTGCAGAAGACAGAGGCAACAAAACACATCCTGTCAACAGTGGCATCAGTCTAAACATGTAGTTAAAAACGTGTAGGGGCCAACAGCAACTTGAAGGATATATTTGCCGGGAGTTGCCCTTCATGGGCATACCTGCAGCCCCGTTAGATAACGCGTGTGTACTAGTCCACCTGCGCAGTATTCATCACACTTGCTGCTGTGCGTCAGTCTGTGAAAGAAGGGAAGAACTTATCAAGCATTATGCTCCACTCATACATCTCCGGTGAAGCGGAGATGTAGGATCCCAACTAATGCTGGACTTGTAATTTCTCGGTGTAGGACTCGCCCACTGCCATATCGTGAGTCACTACTGTGTGTAAATCGCCATGGGTAGCTCACTAAAATCTTAATCCCTGCCTCCTACTAGGGGTATTGCAGCTACTTATTTGTACCCAAATCCGTTACCAAGAATATTATTTTCGAGGGCCATTAGTTATACTTGCTACCGCCCATCAGTTTGTTCAACCGCCCCAGCAGTGTAAACCTTCCTCCCCGCCTGCCGATTTATTAGAACCCGCTTACCGTGTCAACGCGAGTGACTGGCGTGTGCTCAGCTCCTCAGCGTTTCGGTCTAGCGGTACTGAATTTCAAACACAAAGCGCGCTACGTCAGCGCGTGCAGGACCCACCCTTCTTCCGGTCCTCTCATCCCGCAGGATAATCTGGGTTAGTACGGCGGCCATGTTAGAATAACGAACGCCGTCACTGACTTAATAGGGAGCTGTGTGGAATGTAATCTATGTATTCTCATATTTCCTCTCAATGTTTATTAAAATTATACCAGAATTGTGAATAAACTGTCGCTCCTTCTTCAAGCACAGCTCTGAACCGGAGGTTCGATATATATATACCTTTCATGTCTATGCGTGAATTCCCTCGCAGATATTTAGGTTCATACCAGTACATCCCTCAGCTATATGGGTGTGGTTTCTGCCAACTATGTGTGTTTGCACCCTATAGATAATGATGACTGTATATATATGAAATGCATATTCCCAGTTTCATACCTGTAGTATAAATATAGACAGGTCGATACCACCCCAACATCTATTTATGTTGGCTAATTAGACTATATGGACTGCTTAGTCTGGGGGCAGTGTCTGGGGGTCACCAAGTCAAAGATCATGGTTTCTTTAGAATAATGCCACTTTATTCCATTCTATAAGGTCGTTCAATCCATGTTGGTCCACCCCCTCTTGGTAGATCCATCGTGCTTCTTTTGTGCTCAGTCTACTCTCCATGTTGTAGTGATCCCCTACTACCTTCTCTAGTACCACAAAAACACCACTACAAGGACATATGGTGGGTGGTACTAAAGAAGGTAGTAGGGGATCACTACAACATGGAGAGTAGACTGAGCACAAAGGAAGCACGATGGATCTACCAAGAGGGGGTGGACCAACATGGATTGAACGACCTTATAGAATGGAATAAAGTGGCATTATTCTAAAGAAACCATGATCTTTGACTTGGTGACCCCCAGACACTGCCCCCAGACTAAGCAGTCCATTTAGTCTAATTAGCCAACATAAATAGATGTTGGGGTGGTATCGACCTGTCTATATTTATACTACAGGTATGAAACTGGGAATATGCATTTCATATATATACAGTCATCATTATCTATAGGTGCAAACACACATAGTTGGCAGAAACCACACCCATATAGCTGAGGGATGTACTGGTATGAACCTAAATATCTGCGAAGGAATTCACGCATAGACATGAAAGGTATATATATATCGAACCTCCGGTTCAGAGCTGTGCTTGAAGAAGGAGCGACAGTTTATTCACAATTCTGGTATAATTTTAATAAACATTGAGAGGAAATATGAGAATACATAGATTACATTCCACACAGCTCCTATTAGTCAGTGACGGCGTTCCGTTATTCTAACATGGCCGCCGTACTAACCCAGATTATCCTACGGGATGAGAGGACCGGAAGAAGGGTGGGTCCTGCACGCGCTGGACGTAGCGCTTTGTGTTTGAAATTCAGTACCGCTAGACCGAAACGCTGAGGAGCTGAGCACACGCCAGTCACTCGCGTTGACACGGTAAGCGGGTTCTAATAGATCGGCAGGCAGGGAGGAAGGTTTACACTGCTGGGGCAGTTGAACAAACTGATGGGCGGTAGCAAGTATAACTAATGGCCCTCGAAAATAATATTCTTGGTAACGGATTTGGGTACAAATAAGTAGCTGCAATACTCCTAGTAGGAGGCAGGGGTTAAGATTTTAGTGAGCTACCCATGGCGATTTACACACAGTAGTGACTCACGATATGGCAGTGGGCGAGTCCTACACCGAGAAATTACAAGTCCAGCATTAGTTGGGATCCTACATCTCCGCTTCACCGGAGATGTATGAGTGGAGCATAATGCTTGATAAGTTCTTCCTTCTTTCACAGACTGACGCACAGCAGCAAGTGTGATGAATACTGCGCAGGTGGACTAGTACACACGCGTTATCTAACGGGGCTGCAGGTATGCCCATGAAGGGCAACTCCCCGGTAAATATATCCTTCAAGTTGCTGTTGGCCCCCACACGTTTTTAACTACATGTTTAGACTGATGCCACTGTTGACAGGATGTGTTTTGTTGCCTCTGTCTTCTGCAGGTATAAAAAACAGAGAAAATTGGTGCAGTGTGGAAAACTGACCCTTGCCCTGATGAAATTGCCGTAAGATCATGTTGGCAATGAAACATGTTGGTTTTTAATTGAGCAGACACACAGCAAAGAATAAAGTAGTACAGCTAGTGGCTGTCTAGCTCATTTTTAGACTAGGAGTAGCGGGTTTCTAAGTTAGATCCCGGTACACCTCATTGGGTTCACACACGCCACACTGAGCACTTCGCTTTTTTCCTTCCTTTGCATCACTATTTTGGTTTACAAGTTGGCAGTTGCAAATGATGAGAACCTGAGGATGTAGGCGAGAATCAGTCTGCAAACTCCCATGGTGTTACTCCCGTGAGGCACTGCCAACCTTTCCTCACCTTTTTTCTTCCTTTATTGACCACTTACACTATAGGGTGGGAGATACCGTGATAGACAGAGCTTGCAGACACATCAAGTTTTAAAGGATATCAAGTGATTTATGTCACCTTAGAACAGACGAGATATATGTAGCCGCTGTCCTTTCATACAAAACTGTATGACTGTAAATGCATGGTGGACGCATTGAGCAGTTCATTCACTTATAGAACAGGCCTGTTGTTGTGTTGGATACTGTGAGTGGGGGGCGACCTGTTTCTTTACACCCCCTGAGCTCCTTTTTGTGCATATCAATCTTGATGCCCAAGCTTTTTACAACTGGAAATGGCGTTGGGGTGGTGCCAAGCTCTTGTGGCCAGAAGAGGTCATTCCAGGGATTGTTTTTAGAGGAGATGACAAAGACCTCAGTTTTATCGGGGTTAATTTTTAGCGAATTAGCTGTCATCCAGTTCACCGTGTGTCTAAGTATGTTTTGCACATGGGCGTGGGCTTGAGGGGAGTTATCAATCTGGAGGATTAGTTGTGTGTCGTCCGCGTAGTTAAATACTTGACAGTCCATGCGAACCAGAGCGGCCACCAGTGGCTGGAGGTAGATGTTGAAAAGGAGAGGGGACAGTGCTGAGCCCTGGGGGACGCTACAGGTGAGTGCGCCAATATTCGGCACCTGCTCGCCCAGTTAGACCCTTTGGGACCGCCCTGACAGGAAGGACTCAAGCCATTGGTGTGCCAGCCCACGAATGCCCAAATCGGCAGTCCGAGCCAGAAGCTGTGCATGATTGACCGTATCGAACGCCGCTGACAGATCTAACAGGACCAGGGCGATCGGTTTTTTGTTGTCGCCATGAGCCTAAGTTTGTCCAGCACTGACAACATCACCAATTCAGTGCTATGGTGGGCCCTGAAGCCAGGCTGCTGCACCTGGAGTAGCTGTTGTTCCTCAATAAACGACGAGAGTGTTTTGAGGACATGTTGTTCCACTACTTTCGCCAGGAAAGGGAGCTGTGAGATGGGACTATAGTTCTTAAGATTGACTACATCTGCCCCTGGTTTTTTCAGTAGGGGGGTGACCCTGGCTTCCTTCAGGCTGGCGGGCATGCAACCTGTCTCCAGAGAGCGATTAAGTAGATCGAGGATCTCCCTTTCTAAACCGGGAAGGGCCATTGGAAATATCCTTGGAGGACAGGGGTCAGCTGGAGAGCCTGATTTGACACGGTTCACCAGAAGTGACAGGGAGGCTAGGTCTAAACTAGGGAGGGAGGTGAGTTGCTTGCCGGGGATACAGGGGACTAGATCCCGATCCAGGGGGCACTGGTTAGTTGGAGTGTTGTCAATATCAGCTAGAATGTCTCTGACTTTATGAAGGAAGAAGGCCTGAAACTTATTACAGTCTGCTGGCTCGGTGTGGATTTCTGCTCTGATTTCTGGCTGAGTTCTTTCAGGATTCTGAAAGTTTCTTTCTGTTTGTTTGCGGCGGCCGTAATTCTTGCCTCATAGTAGTCAGCCTTCCTGGTCATGATGGCTTTTTTTATATGTGGCTAGCATGGTTTTGTAGCTGGCAAGCGCGGCTGGTTCGTATGATTTGCGCCATAGCCTCTCAGATTGGCGGAGGGTTTGCTTCCTTCCCCTCAAGTCCTCATTGAACCAGGGGGCCCCCTTGCCCTTGTTCCTGACTCTTTCCCTCCGGGCAGGTGCCACCTGATCTATGGCCTCTCGCAAAATGCCAGTAAGGGCCTCACTTTCCTGGTCGAGGTTACCTTTCGTGTAATTTTTAGGTGGGATACTAAGCAGACTACCCACTAGTTTGCCTGCCTCGATTTTATTCCAGCCTCGCACCACTCTCCACTCCGGAGGTGGCTGCGTCAGTTGGCTGGCCAGTGCAACCCAGCAACTGATTAGTGAATGGTCTGACCAGGCGCAAGGGCTGATGTCTATTAGGCTGGCCAGTGGCTGAGTGGTCCAAATGAGATCAAGGATGTGTCCCTTGACGTGGGTTGGGGAGTCAACCAGCTGATGCAGCCCCATCAAGCTCATAGCTTCCTCAAATTGACTGGCAAGCAAATCTCTCGGTGCTTTGTCCCAGTGGTAATTGAAATCCCCAACTACCAGGAGTTGTTGGTACCGTGAGCAGAGGTCACTGACAATCTCTGTAAATAGCTCATTGAACCTGGGGGTTGATCGTGGGGGGCGATACGCCACCATGAGTGTCAAGCAGGAGGATTTGGACGAGATTTTTACCCCCAAAATGTCTGCACTTTCAATACTCTCTGCCACTATCTTATCTACCACTAACCGTTTGTTATAAAATATAGCTACTCCCCCTCCTCTAGTCTTTTCTTGTCTGTTGTGCCATAGGACATCGAAATCCCCGGGAAGGGCTGCAACAACATCCGGGATTGAGGTGTCCACAAGCCAAGTCTCTGTAACCGCTAGGATGTCTATAGCTCCATCCTGGAGGAGCGAGAAGATTTCAAGGCTGTGCTTCTGCAGTGAACGCGTATTTAGCACTGCCACCTTAAGTCCTAGCGGTTTACCAAGCTCTGTGTTTTTGTGGGGAGGTGGTCGAGGGACCCTGCACTCACCACCCCCTTTGATTCCCAATATGTTCTCTGCCCTCAGTATATCTTCTACCCTTTTGTCCATGGCGTGGTTCCCAGGGGCTAGCGCCCATAGGTCTTCCGCTGAGTAGGTCAACAAATGAGCAGAGGTCCTGGCCCCTGGACCCGGTCGGGCGCGGATGGGCACAGACGGGCTTGCCTTCGGCGTGCCAGCTGCACGCCCGCTGCGCGCTTCTGCTCCAGTGCGGCAGTTATGGCGTTCCCTTCCGCCCACCCACCAATCAGCCCTGCTGTGCAGCAGCTGATCTCCCCCTTGAGCACTAGACCGCGTTTGCAAAGCGGAAGTGCTGGTGACCTGGGAGGGTGCAATCAGGCAGGAGAGGCAGTGATGTGGTGTAAAGGGAAAGCGCTACAGGTAACACAGCAAATTCAATTTTAGCAGCAAATTCAATTTTAACTTTTTTAAAACCAAGTAGAAATGCGTTTAAAAAGCGTTAAAAAGCCTCTGGCATTACCGCGCGTTGAGAGACCACCTAGTGAGTTATGGCCCGTCTCTCTCTCTCTCGCTGCGCGTCCGCTCCAGCGCGGCAGTTATGGCATTCCCTTCCGCCCACCCACCAATCAGCCCTGCTGTGCAGCAGCTGATCTCCCCCTTGAGCACTAGACCGCGTTTGCAAAGCAGAAGTGCTGGTGACCTGGAAGGGTGCAATCAGGCAGGAGAGGCAGTGATGTGGTGTAAAGGGAACGCGCTACAGGTAACACAGCAAATTAAATTTTAGCAGCAAATTCAATTTTAACTTTTTTTAAAAACCAAGTAGAAATGCGTTTAAAAAGCGTTAAAAAGCCTCTGCCATTACCGCGCGTTGAGAGACCACCTAGTGAGTTATGGCGCGTCTCTCTCTCTCTCGCTGCGTGCCCGCTCCAGCGCGGAGGTTATGGCGCTCCCTTCCGCCCACCCACCAATCAGCCCTGCTGTGCAGCAGCTGATCTCCCCCTTGAGCACTAGACCGCGTTTGCAAAGCAGAAGTGCTGGTGACCTGGAAGGGTGCAATCAGGCAGGAGAGGCAGTGATGTGGTGTAAAGGGAACGCGCTACAGGTAACACAGCAAATTCAATTTTAGCAGCAAATTCAATTTTAACTTTTTTAAAAAACCAAGTAGAAATGCGTTTAAAAAGCGTTAAAAAGCCTCTGCCATTACCGCGCGTTGAGAGACCACCTAGAGATTTATGGCGCGTCTCTCTCTCTCTATCGACTCTTGTCCTCCTTCTAGACCTTTCATCTATCAGCAGAATAAACTATCCTGCCCCTTTTTATAAGGGCTCTTTCAATGGCAAAAAATTTGGAGAGTCTGATGTTTCCCAGGGCCGCGGTGATCCATCCTTCCAAGAAAATATCCGCCGCCAGTCCTTCAGCTTTTTCAGGAAATCCCACGAACCTGAGGTTGTTTCTCCTCAAAAGCCCTTCCGCATCTTCCACTCTGTCTTCCAGACGGTTGGATTGGGTCTGGAGCGCCGAGACCGTTGTGGGAAGCCGATGGACCTCTTCCCGCAGTGTCCCAACTTCTTCCTCTGTGTTGGTGACTCTTTCTGCCACTTTCCGTAGATCAAGGCGCAGATGATTAATATCCATCGCCATGGTATCCATCTTTGATTCAAGTGCCACCCGGGAGTCTCTAATGGAGTTCAGAATATCTGTTTTGTCGTGCGCCATTGTGTCGGGAGTGGTCGAGTCATTCGCTTCCCGTCTGGGATGTTCAGTTAGGCCGGGTCCCGTTACTGTGTACTGTACAATTTTATTAGTTTGTCCTCCACTCGCTGGCTTATCTTTGCCCATGTTAGGGCCACGTCTTGATGTCATCTAAGGGGGCGCAGAATGAAGCTGTCTTTACTGTCCTACGAAGTAGGCCCTGTTCCTTACTGGTTCACACCTGAGGCGCACCATGTTTCTCAATGCCAAACGTTGTTGTTTTTGGTATCTGGGGCCTTACGAGACCCGTCTTCCGTGGTGCTGTATCTACTGTATGGGAATATTCTGCATACGGCCCTTCGAGTTGTCTTCACAGTCACTGAACCAGTCCCTGTGCATGTTTGGAGTATTGTGGTATCAGGGATGACTTTCCGCCAGGCCAACTCCGGCTAACGGGGGCGATGCCCCTCTTTACCGTTATACGGGCCTCTGGTGTGTATTGAGGTCTGGGCCCAGCTCAGCCTCCCTGCTTTTTGGCCTTTTCCAGGGCCTAAGTGATCTTTCTCTAGGTGGCAAAAGTGACTTGTGCGTTTTGAAGCTCTCCACTTGGCTATCTTAGACAGCTGAGTGGAGACCAAGCACAGGCCTAAAGGGCCTGAAGGAGCGTCCAGTCAGACGCTCCATCCAATCCTGGCACTGCTCTCACGGCATGAGAGCAGTGCCAGGATTGGTTAAGGGAGTCCGCTGGGCCCGTGCTACAGGAAAGAAGATCGGGACCGGAGCAAGGAGTGCAGTCAGGTAAGTGGCTTTTTTTCTTTTTATGTTTGTGATGTATTTTTTGTGTGTATGTATTGTATTCCCAGCAGCGGTTTGCCTGCCCCACCACTCCTGATGGCTGGCAGCCGCCACTGCTGACACCAACATTTCACGAGCAGGTCCCTCGTCTGACAGCCCATCCCAGATTTCCAAAAGGGTCTGGGATTGGGAGTCCTGCCCAACAATAAGTGGGTTCTTCATATAAGGAGAGCCTGGGCTATGTAGTACATGCAACCATGGGAGAGAAGCACTAATATACCAGGACAATATAGAGCTCACTCTCTTAAAGCAAACAACCAGTACTTTGACAGGGACGCATTGGATCATGGAGATTCTACCACAGCATCTGGAAATTGTGTGTAAGTTCAGGAGCAAAGTGCGTACAGGCAATGGCCTGATTACTTACTACTAATCTTCATTATTTGCAGCCACTAGGTACTCCTAGCAGCCCTTGTATTTCTTGCCCTCCAGAGGACCCTGCCACTGCTCATCCCTGACAGTTACAGTTTGGGACTAATGGGGTGACAGGTGAGTCCTGGGGGTTCCTCTAGGAACTGGAATGGGAGGAAGTTAAAACTATTTCATTACAGGAGAACAGTTTTGTTTACAGGAAACACTCCCATGAAGTGAGTATTGTGATCAGCGGTGGCCGGCACGGGCAAGCGCGGTGGGGGGTGGGGCGGGGCGCTAGGGGAGAGGGAAGTCGACAGATGACGGAATAGGTATAATTAAATAAATAAATAAATAATACCTATTCCGTCGTCTGTCGACTCCCCCCCGCCGCGCCCCGCCCATCGCGCTTACCTGTGCTGACCGTGGCTGATTGTGATGTTGGAGGTGGACAAGATGGCAACAGATTGGTGCAAGGCAACGGTGAGCCACCAATGATCTGATGGGTTTTTCCTGTGACCTATCACACTGCCTTACAAAGAACAGCATCTATGGGATTCCCATTGCTAAGCAAAAGAATCAAATTGGAATCAGTGTTTGTACTTATTGAAACATTGATTTAAACCAAGAAGTTAGAAGAGAGGCAACGAATGAAAGAACGGCAATGGGAAGGCGATTTAGTGCCCTGGTTTTACGTATTGAGTTATCAAGTAAATTGCAACAAGACATCTGAGGACCTTTCTTTTTTACATTCCTGCACAATAAGAATGGGTTATCTTTCTCTCTTTGTTGCCATACTTGTTTTTAACTTAATTAATTTTATTGTCGCGTTACAGGCTTGACAAAGTCCACTGGGGACAAAAGACGTGTTAGCTGGTTAGTTGCTACCAGGCTGTAAACTACTACTACTCTTTACCGCAGGCACTTACTGGTTTACCAAGAAAAAATAAAATCTCAGCTTTTTTACCCAAAAACTACTACGAATACTGCCTAAGCATTTCTTTATGACTTTGTCCTTCTTCTGTGTGCTCCATCCTCTTATATCTGTTTGGTTTGGGCTGTCGGTTCTGCCATACTCATACACAGCACCTCTGGTAGCAGGTGTTTTGTGTTGTACTAGCCTCAGATTTAGTCTAAAAAGTGACAGGTTGTGTTACAACTATTTTGCTTGTAGAAACTGTATCACATAATTTGTTGTGGGGATGTGTGATATGTATTCCTCACGCAACGTAATACTGACAATGCTGCTTACTCCTTCAAGGCACAGTTGAAATCCTGAGCAACTGCAGACTTGCCTCGGTCTGCTCCAACATGTCGGAAGCTTGATGACTAAAACAAACAAGGGGCAAATTTGGAGCAGTTCACATTTAATGAACAGTAAATCAAAATTGTTGGAAAGGTTGGAGCCCTTCATATTTTGATAAACTTTAAATAAAATGTCTGAAAGGTACGGCCCTTTACATTGTACTAACATGAAACAAAGGTGGAGTAGCTCATGCTTTCTAGGGAGGAGTGTCATCTGCTTACTTAAACTCACTGCTGACACTGGGTTCACCCGGAAGCTAACCCAACCTCTGTAGGTAATAACTTGCGAGAGAGTGTCAGCTGCTTACTTAAGCTCACAGCTGACACCTGGTTCATCCGGAAGCTAGCCCAACCTCTGTAGGTAATAACTTGCAAAAGAGTGTCATCTGCTTACTTAAACTCACTGCTGACACCTGGTTCACACAGAAGCTAACCCAAACTCTGTAGGGAATAACTTGCGAAAGAAAGAGTGTCATCTGCTTACTTAAACTCACTGCTGACACCTGGTTCACCCAGTAACTAACCCAACCTCTGTAGGTAATAACTTGCGAAAGATTGTCAGCTGCTTACTTAAACTCACTTGACACCTGGTTCACCTGGAAGCTAACCCAACCTCTGTAGGTAATAACTTGCGAAAGAAAGAGTGTCAGCTGTTTACTTAAACTCACTGCTGACACCTGGTTCACCCGGAAGCTAACCCAACCTCTGTGGGTAATAACTTGTGAAAGAGTGTCATCTGTTTACTTAAACTCACTGCTGACACCTGGTTCACCCGGAAGCAAACCCAACTCTAAAGGTAATAACTTGTGAAGGAAAGAGTGTCAGCTGTTTACTTAAACTCACTGCTGACACCTGGTTCACCCGGAAGCTAACCCAACCTCTGTAGGTAATAACTTGCGAAAGAGTGTCATCTGCTTATTTAAACTCACTGCTGACACCTGGTTCACCCGGAAGCTAACCCAACCTCTGTAGGTAATAACTTGCGGAAGACTGCCAGCTGCTTACTTAAACTCACTGCTGACACCTGGTTCACCCGGAAGCTAACCCAACCTCTGTAGGTAATAACTTGCGAAAGAGTGCCATCTGTTTACTTAAACTCACTGCTGACACCTGGTTCACCTGGAAGCTAACCCAACCTCTGTAGGTAATAACTTGTGAAAGAAAGAGTGTCAGCTGTTTACTTACACTCACTGCTGACACCTGGTTCACCCGGAAGCTAACACAACCTCTGTAGGTAATAACTTGCGAAAGAAAGAGTGTCAGCTGTGTAGTTAAACTCACTGCTAACACCTGGTTCACCCGGAAGCCAACCCAACCTCTGTAGGTAATAACCTGCGAAAGAAAGAGTGTCAGCTGTTTACTTACACTCACTGATGACACCTGGTTCACCTGGAAGCCAACACAACCTCTGTAGGTAATAACTTGCGAAAGAAAGAGTGTCAGCTGTTTACTTAAACTCACTGCTAACACCTGGTTCACCCGCGAAAGAGTGTCAGCTGCTTACTTAAACTCACTGCTGACACCTGGTTCACCTGGAAGCTAACCCAACCTCTGTAGGTAATAACTTGCGAAGGAATGAGTGTCAGCTGTTTACTTACACTCACTGTTGACACCTGGTTCACCCAGAAGCTATCCCAACCTCTGTAGGTAATAACTTGCGAAAGAAAGAGTGTCAGCTGTTTACTTAAACTCACTGCTGACACCTGGTTCACCCAGAAGCTAACCCAACATCTGTAGGAAATAACTTGCGAAAGAAAGATTGTCAGCTGTTTACTTAAACTCACTGCTGACACCTGGTTCACCCGGAAGCTAACCCAACCTCTGTAGGTAATAACTCGCGAAAGAGTGTCATCTGTTTACTTAAGCTCACTGCTGACACCTGGTTCACCCGGAAGCCAACCCAACCTCTAAAGGTAATAACTTGCGAAAGAAAGAGTGTCATCTGTTTACTTAAACTCACTGCTGACACCTGGTTCACCCGGAAGCTAACACCACCTCTGTAGGTAATAACTTGCGAAAGAGTGTCAGCTGCTTATTTAAACTCACTGCTGACACCTGGTTCACCCAGAAGCTAACCCAACCTCTGCAGGTAATAACTTGCGAAAGAGGGTCAGCTGCTTACTTAAACTCACTGCTGACACCTGGTTCAGCTGGAAGCTAACTCAACCTCTGTAGGTAATACCTTGCGAAAGAAAGAGTGCCAGCTGTTTACTTAAACTCACTGCTGACACCTGGTTCACCTGGAAGCTAACCCAACCTCTGTAGGTAATACCTTGCAAAAGAAAGAGTGTCAGCTGTTTACTTAAACTCACTGCTGACACCTGGTTCACCCGGAAACTAAGCTAACATCTGTAGGTAATAACTTGCGAAAAAAAGAGTGTCAGCTGTTTACTTAAACTCACTGCTGACACCTGGTTCACCTAGAAGCTAACCCAACCTCTGTAGGTAATAACTTGTGAAAGAGTGTCATCTGCTTACTTAAACTCACTGCTGACACCTGGTTCACCCGGAAGCTAACCCAACCTCTGTAGGTAATAACTTGCGAAAAGAAAGAGTCTCAGCTGTTTACTTAAACTCATTGCTGACACGTTGTTCACCCGGAAGCTAACCCAACCTCTGTAGGTAATAACTTGCGAAAGAGTGTCATCTGCTTACTTAAACTCACTGCTGACACCTGGTTCACCCGGAAGCTAACCCAACCTTTGTAGGTAATACCTTGCGAAAGAATGAGTGTCAGCTGTTTACTTAAACTCACTGCTGACACCTGGTTCACCCGGAAGCTAACCCATCATCTGTAGGTAATAACTTGCGAAAGAAAGAGTGTCAGCTGTTTACTTAAACTCACTGCTGACACCTGGTTCACCCGGAAACTAACCCAACCTCTGTAGGTAATAACTTGCAAAAGAGTGTCATCTGCTTACTTAAACTCACTGCTGACACCTGGTTCACCCTGAAGCTAACCCAACCTCTGTAGGTAATAACTTGTGAAAGAAAGAGTGTCAGATGTTTACTTAAACTCACTGCTGACACCTGGTTCACCCAGAAGCTAACCCAACCTCTGTAGGTAATAACTTGCGAAAGAGTGTCATCTGCTTACTTAAATTCACTGCTGACACCTGGTTCACCCGGAAGTTAACCGAACCTCTGTAGGTAATAACTTGCGAAAGAAAGAGTGTCAGCTGTTTACTTAAACTCATTGCTGACACCTGGTTCACCCGGAAGCTAATCCAACCTCTGTAGGGAATAACTTGCGAAAGAGTGTCAGCTGTGTACTTAAACTCACTGCTGACACCTGGTTCACCCGGAAGCTAACCCAACCGCTATAGGTAATAACTTGTGAAAGAGTGTCATCTGTTTACTTAAACTCACTGCTGACACCTGGTTCACCCGGAAGCAAACCCATCCTCTAAAGGTAATAACTTGCGAAAGAAAGAGTGTCAGCTGTTTACTTAAACTCACTGCTGACACCTGGTTCACCCGGAAGCTAACCCAACCTCTGTAGGTAATAGCTTGCGAAAGAAAGAGTGTCATCTGTTTACTTAAACTCACTGCTGACACCTGGTTCACCCGGAAGCTAACCCAACCTCTGTAGGTAATAGCTTGCGAAAGAGTGTCATCTGTTTACTTAAACTAACTGCTGACACCTGGTTCACCCGGAAGCTAACCCAACCTCTGTAGGTAATAGCTTACGAAAGAGTGTCATCTGTTTACTTAAACTCAGTGCTGACACCTGGTTCAACCGGTAGCAAACCCATCCTCTGTAGGTAATAACTTGCAAAAGAAAGAGTGTCAGCTGTTTACTTAAACTCACTGCTGACACCTGGTTCACCCGGAAGCTAACCCAACCTCTGTAGGTAATAACTTGCGAAAGAAAGGGTGTCAGCTATTTACTTAAACTCACTGCTAACACCTGGTTCACCCGGAAGCTAACCCAACCTCTGTAGGTAATAGCTTGCGAAAGAGTGTTATCTGTTTACTTAAACTCACTGCTGACACCTGGTTCACCCGGAAGCAAACCCAACCTCTGTAGGTAATAGCTTGCGAAAGAGTGTCGTCTGTTTACTTAAACTCACTGCTGACACCTGGTTCACCCGGAAGCTAACCCAACCTCTGTAGGTAATAGCTTGCGAAAGAGTGTCATCTGTTTCTTAAACTCAGTGCTGACACCTGGTTCACCCGGAAGCAAACCCATCCTCTGTAGGTAATAACTTGCGAAAGAAAGAGTGTCAGCTGTTTACTTAAACTCACTGCTGTTACCTGGTTCACCCGGAAGCTAACCCAACCTCTGTGGGTAATAACTTGTGAAAAATATTTCCCACAACGTATTTATGTCAGGTGCTAAAGTTGCCATTGCATAAAGGTATCAATATCGTCTGCATCTTCACAAATGCAAGTGTAGCAATACCATTAGGTCCTTGCCAACTATTTCTCTTTGTTGTTAATATGAAAGTTGCCACTGGGTAGCACATCCTTCTTCTGAGGCTTGTCCTGAAGCTTTTAGGCCACATCTGCCAGCCCCGCTTGTCTGAGCATGTAACAGAGCAGCACAAATGTGGCAGGCATGAGAGTGGGCAGTCATGTTTGGTGCAGGGAGACTTACCGCAGATAATGATCTCGGGTAATAATGCAGGCCATCATCAAGGCCTCCTGTGTCTGTTGCTTAGTCCAGCAAAACTCCCTCTTGACTGTGGTGCAATTTCCTTTGCTCACCACCCCTGCCCAACTAAAGTGAATGGCCCACCTCCAGTAGAACTGAGGATCCTTCCAAAGTGGTGTTGGGGGAGAGGACAGGTATACAATCCCACACCTGAAGTCCTGAGTTCGAGACTAGACATGGTTGCTGGTGCTCCTGCAACATGATTCTTGGGCTCAGATATGAAAAGGGAAGAGTTGTGAGACACAAAGTATGTGTAGTATCCTGTATATGTATTTATCCTGTGTGACAGTTGGAGTATGGGCTGAGCAGCAGGCAGGCTGCTCCTGGTGGGGCTGCTCTACATGAACTTTCCAACCTGTAATTAAGGCTTAATGAATTCATCATAAACTACACATCGGCTACCGGATCTTCATTACCACAGTATGTTTTCTTGAAGATTAAAGCTCCATGATCACAAAAATGCTTATAACTTTGAACATCACCAATCTGTTTTTGTGAGGCCACGTGCTGCTGGGAACGTTTCCGCAAAACAACCAGAAGCAGACATTTTTCCCTGCACACCCAAACCACCCAAGCCATGGGTGTCACAGAAGGCCTAAACAACTGCACCGCTGGATGGTTTGGGATGCGCTTTGTGGAGGAGCTTAAGTCCATACGTTAGTTCACAGTCCTTGCTGCTACGCCACAAGCCTAGGGGAAGGGTTGCTTATGAGTGGACAGCGAGAGACCGCAGTTATTCTAAAAAAGAAGGCCACCCAAAATGCGGAAAAGCAACTCAGACTATAGAGTCATTTACAGAAGTCACACAAAGTAACACACACCAGCTGAGCAGAACTTCCTTCACTTCCGCCAAGCACAGCAGCGCTTAATTTGTAAAAGAATAAGGGCCTCATTTATGAAAAGTGTTGCATCGCTGCGGTAAAACAGCGATGCAACACTTTTCATAGCGCCATCCTTGCGACACCATGGATACGCCCTATTTACTGTACGGCGCTCCATGTTGCAAGGATTTACAGATATGTCAGTATTCCTGATGCATCTGTAGGCACAAAATTGGTGCATTGCTGGAGTGTGTCTGAAAACAGACGCAACTCCAGCAATGTGTCTTTTCACATGGGGCAAGCCCCATGTGAAAAGCCCTGCGTAACACCTTATGCCTGCTTCAAGCACGCGTAAGGATTTGATGTAGCGACGTCCTAGAATTGACACAGTGAAATCTCACAGATTTCACTGCATCAATTCTAGTGGCTTTGCAGCGACGGAACACCCACCCTGCATACATTATACCTGACACAGGTATAATGTAGCGCAGGGGTTTGCAAAGTGACGCATCTGCCTAGATGTGCCACTTTGCAAATATGGCGCAGTGTGGCACAATTTTTATGCCGCCGCAGCGTCACAAAAAGTGATGCAACAGCGGCGTAAGGGCCTCATAAATAAGAACCTAAGTGCCTGGGCCCAAAGTTTTGCTCAGACTCCGGCGGCTGGCACTGCCGAAGGTAGTGTGCCAATACTAGGGCTGCACAGTCTTGATTTCACCTCATGTCTCTTTAATAGACCACCAGACACTCCTGGCTATGTTATATCACAGTTTCAGTTTCTTATTCATCTCTGCTTTCTACCTTTGTTACTGTTTTTCTGTCTGGCTCTTTCTCCCACTTTCCCCATTTTGTATTTTTCTCTCTCTTGCTCTGGGTCAAAGTCTGATGAGCTAAAATAAGGGTCGGTCCCCAAAATTGAGTGCTGATAGGCCCCAACTGCAATCACCAGCCCAAATTAAGAAAAGGCTTATGGGTATTAAGGGCTCAAACAGGAGACAAAACAATTTTATTGAAGCCCTGTGAATCATTGTTTTCCTTACTATGCAAACCACTATTGAGAAATCTTGGGGCCTCATTTAAAGATGTGTGGAGCAGGAGTCAAGCTGTTGATTTGTGGGAAACCTGTCCTACCACACTTATGCTTTCATCACTCTAATTAGGAGATGCCATGGTTTACACCAGGGAGAAATCTGCTGTACCCAGGTTGTAAACTTTTGACCAGGCTGCCCTTCATGAAACACACAAAAGGTGATGGAAGGAGTACTTGCAATTTGTCTAACCACTGGCAATCACTCCGGTAGCATCACAAGCCATCGTTCTTTTGCGCACCCTGTCACCTCTGATTGGACCCAACCATATGCAAATCAGTCTTGACCTGGCTCCTCATGAGAACAGTCCAGCTCGAGCTGCCAGGCCAGGTCCTCCCTGAACCGGAACACAAGCAACGCAGGACTAGTTTTGCCCTAGTTACTGTGTCACTGAAATAAAGCTGTACCGGGCTGATGAGCCCATAACTAGGGAGAAACCAGTCCTGGGTTGCTTGTCTGGTTCAGGGAGAACCTGGCATTGCACTGCAGATGTTGGAGCACAGTAGCAGAGGCAGATGCTGGGGCAACAATGGTTCATGCCTCCCTTTGCCACAGTCAGAAAGCCGCTTCTCATGATACTCTCAGTCAAGCGTTTTGCACAAGGAGGCTTTGCACAGCAGGGGGCATATGTATCAAGCAATTTTGCGGTCACAAACACAGCGAATCGCAAAAATCCTGTGTTTGCGATCGCAAAATCGACTTGTCCCATGTATAACATAGGTTCGCATCGCAAAATAAGTATTCGCAAAAATGGCGAATACCAATTTTGCGAGGCCAGAAATCTGCGAATAAGCATTGCGAATTCGCAATATGCGACACGCATTTAGCGAAATTCGCAAATAGTGTAATTGCAAATTGCGAATTCGCAAAGAGATGTATAAAAAATTCGCAAATTGCGAATTCGTGTGATTCGCAATTTTGCACATGGATTTTACCACCAACTCAAAGCAGGTGGTAACCAGGTGCAACCTATTTAAGCAGGCCCACAATGCAACAGGGACTTCCACAATGGCAGCGCTGTATGTGATAGCCAGGAGGATGCGAATTTGAGCTGCAGCACAGAGAAGGAGGCGACAGGAACGGATCTTCAGAGTGCGCATCACTCTGTTCCAGCAGACTGACGAGGAGATCCATGAGAAGTATAGGCTGGACTCAGCCACCATTATAGACTTGATAGATGAGCTAAAACCCTTGCTGGAACACCCAACACGCAGGACCCAAACCATCCCAACCCATGTGCAGGTCCTGTGTTCACTGCACTTACTGGCATCTGGGAGTTTCCAGGGGGTGATAGCAGCAGCAGGAGGGGTCTCCCAGAGTTGCCTGTCGCGCTTCTTCCATGCATTCCTGGATGCAATGGTACAAAGCTACATTATCACATCCAATTCCCCAGCACACAACAGGCATTACAGCAAACAAAACAGGACTTTTCCAGATTGCCCAATTTCCCCGCGTAATCGGCTGCATAGATGGAACCCATGTAGCCCTCTCACCCCCATCAAACAATGAGTATGTATTCAGGAACCGCAAATCTTATCATTCATTAAACATACAGGTCATCTGCAATGCCAAACATATCATCACCGATATTGTTGCAAAATACCCTGGCAGTACACACGACTCATTCATATTTAGACATAGTGGGATATACAGACGTCTCACTGGTGGCGATTTTAGTGAGGGCTACCTGCTAGGTAAATGCATGTCTGACATTCTAACATACAGTTAAGGTCTGCAGTGGGAGGACAGTGATTAACCTCATGTTTTACATCCTGTAGGAGACAGTGCATATGCAGTGCGAGACTTCATCCTGACACCATACCTCAATCCAGCCAATGCAAGGGAGCGGAGATATAATTGCGCACACAAATCTACGCGCTGTGTAATCGAGCGGACATTTGGGATACTGAAGAGCCGTTTCCGGTGCCTGCATAAAAGCGGAGGAGCACTTCAATACAGCCCAGAGACCTGCTGCAAGATTGTGGCTACTTGTGCCATGCTCCACAACATAGCTACGAAAAAAGGCATTGCAGTTGAACTTACTGATACAGATGCATCTGAGGATGAGGGCCCAGGTCCGCGTTGCAGACCAGCAGGTGGTGTTGGGGCAGCTGCCGGACGACAGAGACGTGATGAGATAACACAAAACTATTTCTAGGTGAGTAATGATGACACAATGCAAAAGAAGTTTTGTGCACGACTATGTTTAATTAATCCTTTAGCAGCAGGAAGAATTCAGTCACACAGCCTGACAGACACGTTATGTGTGTAACAAGATGTTGCACATGTTATGCCCACAGTGCATGTATGACGGCCAAACACAAGTCCACATGCAATGGGTTGCTTCACCCATTGGCTTTCCTCAGTGGTGGCAGTTCAGTTTCTACGGGAACGGCCTGCTGGCGCACGCTCAGGGTGCTGACTGCCCTCCCTTGACTCATCAGGTGTTGTACCCTGCCTCCCACTGCGCCGTCTGGTATCGGGAACTGGTGGGGTGATGCTGCTCTTGCTTGACAGCTCCTCGCTATCCCCTGAGCCCAGGAGTCCTGTGCCACCTGTGGTAGCTGTCTGCAGCTGTTCCACGGCAGTCGTCACATGCACCAGGCCTTTGGCCACATCCTGGCTGCAGTGGGCCATTTCAACTTGCATGCTCACTGAGCGGCGTGACAGCAGGGACGTGGCAGTACACAGGCGGTTGACCGCCGTGCTGTAGGTGTCCAGACGGCTGTAGAGACATTGTCTCCCCCTGCGTCTGGCTGCCTGGTCTCTCTTCATCGTGCCACACAGTTCTTGGATTGCGCCCGTCATTTCCCTGATGCCCTTCCTCATGTCACTCAGGTTGTGGTTGACAGTGACCAGCTGCCGGTGTATTGACCGCATTGATTTTGTTTGCAGGCGCTGTATTTTGACCATGCTGCCATCCAGTCTGGCAAACACTGTGTGTTCCTCATCAGCAGCAGCGCTGATGCTCGCCCTTGGCCTGCGTCTCACAGATGTTTCCTCCCTACGGTGAAGAGTGGGCTGTTCTTGGACCTGTGCTGCACGCTGGCCCTGGTCTGGCTGGGCATCATCCCCTGCGGTCTGTGGTTCTGCCTCTAACAGTGGGAGTGGAGGCACAATGTTACGCTGTCTCCGTGGGACAGGTGTTGTCAGTGTGGTTTCCTCGGTGTCCTCTTGCCCTGCCTGCTCCTCTGTATGTGCTGCCCCCTCAGCTCCTGAGCTGTCATCCTGTGTTTCAGGTGGTACTGTAAATGAAAAGGCACATTTTAATTGTGTGTTCTGCTCCACATTGTTCACTGAATTAAGTTTTCTGAGTTTGCGTTACCTAAGTACTGTCTAGCGTTTTTTGCCTTTACTGATTAACTTATAATGGTTCTACATTGCTGCGTCTCATTGCTCCACTGTATGATGCATATAACTACATCTCCCATGATGCATTGCTGGGTGTGCTGGGAAACGTGTACTGGAGTAGGATTTTTACTTTGTAGTTGGTGCATTCCTGACAGTGTGATTGAGATGGTGATGTGTGAGGCATGATTTGGCATGCATCTTACCTTGTCTGGTGTTGGGAGGGTCGGAGCTGTCAATGTCAGCCACACCACTGACGCTCTCTGGCTGAAGGGTGGACTCCACCAACTCCTCGAGGGGCGTAGACTCTGGTTCTGTGGAAATTCCCCCACCAGTCTTCTTTGCCTCTGCCAGCCTGGTTGCCACCTTGTCCTTGGACCTGGAGCGCATATCATACCATCGCTTGCGCAGGTCCTCCACAGAGCGCTGGGTCACACCGATGGCATTGACCTTTGCCTGGATGTCCAGCCATATTTTTCTTTTTCTTGACTCTGGCACACGGAGTGATTTTTTGCCAAAGAGCAACTCATGGCTGTGTGCCATTTCCTCTATGAGCACCTCCTGCTCCCTCTCGCTGAACGTTTGCTTTCTTTTCCTCCCAGCCTCCTCTTTGTCCTTTTCTTTCTCCTGGGGATCCATTTGGAATAGTTGGAGATGCAGTACTCAGTTGTTTGCCTCTCCTCCCAGCCTCTGACACACCCTCAGGCAATCAGGAACAGCAAGGGCAGTCACACTTCTTGGGTGTGATGTCATCAAGCTGCACCTGAATTGCAGATTCTCAATTTTTGCGATTCCTTAATTGCGAATTCGCAATTAAGGAATCGCTATTTGCGGAGTCGCAGATGTATTCTGCAATTTTTTGGGAATCGCTAAATATTTGCGACTTTTTATTTACATCGCGTTTTGCGATTCTCAAAATGCGATTCGCAAAAAATCGCATTTTGAGAATCGCAAAATCGGTTTTTCAAACATATGCCCCCAGATCTGAAAGAGGGTTGCAAGTCAGAATATCACCTACAGAAATATCGACATGCCATGCATCGAGAAGTATAGATTTAATGTTTAAACTCCACATCTACCTACCATGATGATATAGTAAATATATGTGCAGGCCGATATTAAAAACTCAGGATTTTGGTACCACACCGTCAAAGATCAGAAGTACACAAAACTCCATTGAAAGAGTAGCCTAGGACAACCTCACACCCCAGTGGTTCTCTCTGAATATGCTGGAACATGTGGGGGATCCATTTATGGCTTCCATTCGTGAATCTTCTCCTCCTTGAAGCAGGAAACATGTTGCTGCCGGAATGAGCGAGACTTGGACGCTAAATAAGCAGTGGGAAAAATTTCAAACCAGCCTTTCCCTGAGCATGTGAGTGAAGGAAGTGATAAACCTAATCTTCAATAGAAGATGTCAGAGGTTGTTTCCTTGAAGAAAATTAATAAAAATGGGTCCAAATGGTGCATTTTCCAGCTCAAAGTTTAACTCAAATTAGCTATAAAAAAAAAACCACAAATTTTAAGGAAGTTCTGAAGGGCAACCAATGAAAAATTCCAGTAATCATCTTCCACAGTATCCAGCGTTGACAATTTAGAAAGCAGAAAATCATGTATGTGTCAGTGATAAAACTGAGTGACAGATGCAAAAAAGAGGATGCGCAAGCAGCTGTTATTTGTGCCAAAGCTCATATACAGCCTACACAAAATACCATGCCAAGAAAACTAACATTAGTTTTCAGTTATTACCTGTACACAATATTTACCACATTCTGTGCAGTTTGAGGTCCACCTAAAAGTATCTGCTCAGGGGCCTAGCTCAGTCAGCAAGATTTGGGGGGGGGGGGTGAATCTCAAATTTCCCAACTAAAAAAGCAATGGGCTGCAGGGTGAATGTGTAAGGTGACCAAGGTTCGACATGGACTGTTCCCATGAGGAGCAAGATCAGTACTGATTTGCAATAGGTGGTGATTTAGAGTTTGGCGGACAGGTACTCTGTTGCAGCAGCGATGGAGTACTCTGTCTCCTGAACTAAAGGTCAAATCAGGTGGTCTGCAGGTTTTATGCTAATGGAGAAAAATTGACTCCATTGGTGTAAAACTTCCTTAGCAGCCTGTCAGAGTAGATGCTGTCGGAAATAAGCCATCCGACCATCTGCTCTATTTACAGTTGGCGGTCAGACAGCTTTTTTTCTTACTGTCAAAGCCAACACAAAAATGACCCTCACAAACGGGAGAAAACTCCCATGGTGTGGGGGTCATTATTTTTTTTTCTTTTCAAAAACAAACTCCAACTTTGGGAGTTTTTTTTTTAAGAATAAAAACCTTTGGACAAGTTTGACAGCCAGCCGTTATGTTTGAGGGAGCTGTCCGTCAAACTTTTCCTACATTGACAGGAACCAGCATGACAGCGGTTTCTGGCAATGTTACAGAGATGCCAGCGGAACTGGTGGACATCTCTAAAGTTGTCAAGTGGAGTAAAGGCAGTGAGGTACTCCGCCATCCTGTCTGCCTTTACTCTGTCTGCTAAATCCTAAATCAAGTCCTCTGTCTAGAGTGCCGCAGTGGGAGAAAAAACTGTGGTTTGGAATGTTACCCAGAGGGATTGCCAATAGTTAGCCGATTTACAAGCATTTGTCCCATCACCTTTTGGGTGTCTGATTGCCACCCAAAAAAACAGATTTGATTGCCACCTGGAAACCTGAGACTGGCATAGCTTTCCAAGCCTATTACTGCCAATGTTAGTAAATTCTAAAAAGTAGAGAATTTGCACACATTCCAGGACTACTTCTATGAGCTCAGATTTGCCACTTTTTTGGCAAACTGGTTATAAATATATTTAAGCTCCTGAACCAAAAAAAGAACAAGTTAAAACCTTAGTGAAAGCAGGATGGCAAGACAAACTGACACAGACCTAGCAGACCTCTACAACCAAGCCAAGAATGCATTTATTTGGTGGGTGTCACACCCCAAACACGTCCCTGAAGCTACGACTCTGTATCTGCTGCTACTAAATGATGATAAATATGACTACCATACAGAAGTTCTGCTCAAACACGCCACAGCGACAGTGTGGGGGGGGGAGGGGGTGGGAGGGTACGGCACGAGTTTATGGGGCGGCGTTCTCCACCCCTCCACTCTTACCTGCGGCCATCGCACACGGGGCGCGCAGGAATCGCCAGTACACCCCCCCCCCCTTCTTACCGGCCACCACAGTAAGGAGTTACCGCCATGGGCAGCCAAAGGAGTAGCTGTGCCACTGCACAGCGAGGCTAGAAATGCCAACCTGTCGGAGATTATCACAGATGCCCATAAAGGGCGATGCTGTTTACTGTGACATCTAAGTGTAACAGAAGGGGTAAAATGCAGGCCCCTGCAGCCCTTGCAGTGCAGGACCACCCATCCTTCTGGGAGCCCCTTGCAGTCTAACGCCTCTGATAGTGGTCAGATGTGGAAGTCTCACTGCCCCTCATCACCTTCTCAAGTTGGGCCCCATCAATGTGTGTAGCACGGGGCAGCTCAGGGCATTAGTACTACTGTTCAGGGGGCTAACGCTGGCGCAGGCTCATTTTTATTCTGCCAAAATGATGGATATATATAAGCAACAACAAAATGCCAATACTGATATCTCTTTAGTCAATTATTTAAATAGGACACACGTGAACGACTCAATGTGACCCAAAAATACTCATTACTATTCAAATTTGTTTATTCTTTGGAAAAAATCTTTTCTTTAGATACATTTATCAAAAAATCTTCAATTCATACATACATTACAAATAGATTATTATAAATCCACACCCACAATTTTCAAAGACCATATTATCCAACATAAATTTGAACAAAGACAAGATGACCCAACCTACACTTATAACATACAACAATTAATGACAGATTTTAGACAACGACAAGACAAAATAAACACTTAAATGGGACAACAAGACAATAAAACCGGACTTTAAATTAGCTTTTCCAGCCTTTTATTTAGGCAAATGACCAAACAGTACATTATTCACAAAAATCCCCAACGTGTTTCAAACATGGACAATTTTTTTTTCTTCATATTTTGTTATTCCTATATTTGAAAAAACAAGGGGTAGTCTCTTTTATTCCACTTGTTTGGATAATGAGTGGTCGACGCGTTTCCAACCCAATTCTACATTCGTAGGGTTCTCTTCAGGACCAAGAGCTATTTCTGAGATCAGCCGATCTCATATGTTCAAACACGAATCAGATATCATGCTCTCCGTTCTCACTCAAATGACTGTGGAGTTCTATCCAATGAGATGTCTCTTGCGGTCATGATCATTCATTTTTGACGTATATCTTGTGCTTCGCCTTTTTTTCGAGAAGTGGGCGCCGCAATTGTAAATCTTTGTGTCAGTCTTTCAATCAGCTTTGGGGGGTGTGAAACGGCGTCTTTTCTCTATCTAATGCAGCCGTGCAAGGCATCCCAGCCACGATGGATAAAAGTGGCGGCTCCTTGAGGGAGTGCTGCGGGCGGTGGGCGGGGCGGGGAGGGGCAGGGTGGGGTAGTAAACTCCAGCAGACGGCCGAACGGAGTTGAGTAAATAAATAAATAAATAAAACGAATTACATTGCGCGCTGCATCGCCGATTTGGCGTTGCAGCGCGCGCAATGTAATTAGTTTTATTTATTTACTCAACTCCGTTCGGCCGTCAGCCGGAGTTTACTACCCCCCCCCTTGCCCCTCCCCCGCCCCCCCCCCCCCACTGCCCTGCAGCACTCCCTTGAGGAGCCGCCACTGGCTATAAGCACTACCCTCTAGCAAACCAAAATAAGGGGGTACACCTGGGCGCGATCATCAGAGAAGCATTGGGAGGAACTTTCATGGTGCAGTGACTGGGCTTCTTGGCGCGCCAAGGGTCATCGATGCAGAGTGGCATCTTTACTGATGCACTCACAGGGTTTATAGCGACGCAGTGACATTCTTGCTGGTGAAGCAGTGACAGGCCGTTAAGGTTGAAGTGATACAGCAGAGAAGAATGCATGGCAAGGGTGTTAAGTGATTCAGTTCCAGGGCCCTCAGTGTCCAGAGAGACATGTCCTTTAATAGGGCAGCACATGGCTCTTTAGGTAAGTAGTGACAGTGCCTTGAGTACAACAGTGACGGCAGTGGTGTAACGAAACTTGAGGCACCCCCCTGCAAAGTACATGGAGAGGCCCCCTCCGGACTCACTCGAGAGCTCTCAGGCCAGGGTACTGTGCTGAGGGAGCCCCCTGGAGCTCGCCCCCCCCCCACCCCCTGTACTGCGGGTTCCTTTGTTACGTCACTGAGTGACCAGATCATCACTGACGCAATCACATGCAAGCTGAGGCCACCCCCACCAATGCCAGTGGCATGATCTTTAGTGATGCAGCAATGGGGTGTTCCATGCTGCAGTGGCAGAGGCTGGAGTCACGCAGTATGAGGATTTTAGTGACGTCGTGACTAGGCCTTGCATGATGCAATGGCGAATTGTCAGTGACGTAGTAACGTGTTTATCTGCCAATACAAAAAAGAGATATTTAGTGAGGTAGTGGCAGGGTGTTGATTGACTGAGCCTGGAATGGTGGTGGGGTCATGAGTAATTCGCTTCCGGGGTCTTGATGCAGAGACAGGTTAATTAGTGAGGCACTTACACGGTCTCTGGTGATACACTGACCCTGAACTGATTGATTTAGATGCTTTTTACTGATGCAGTGACAAGGGTTTCAACGAGACACTTTCAAGGTCTCTAATGCGCTGTTGGGGTCACGATGAAGAGAGATTCATTGTTGCTGCTGTGAAGAGTTGAGTCTTGCAGAGGAACACGCTGTTGGTAACGCAGCCCCTGGGCCGTGAACGATGCAGTGGTGGTGTGACGATAAAGATGGACGAGACCTAAACAGCCAACAAGATTTAAGTTGGCCTGCCCCAGTACTCTGTGAAGAACTATCCGGTATCCACCTGCCCACGTTTCTTTGTTTCACTGAAAGCCCTCCTGTTTTGCAAATACAATGATTTCCAGCTGGCTGCATGTGCAGTTGACAGAAAACACCAGCTTAAAGAGCACAAAAGAAAAGCCAACAAAGTCTGAAAGTAAATAACTCCACCCTACCGAGCTCCGGGTGCTCGACCTGGCTCCAACTTCCCGTTCTGTCACGGGAACAAACTGTAAAGAGATGCCGCTAATCACCCTTGGCCTGGGGTATAAAACCAGTGACGCTATGCCTCGTCGCCACTGTCCCTGTTCTCCAGCTCATCCCGTCCAATCCTCGTCGCCAGCTTGGATCTTGGTAAGTTGGTATTTTTGGATTAATGCAATCTCTTCTTTTCATTGACTGCAGGGTGAGAAGCTCGGATGATGGTAGTAGGGATCCCCTGATGAGGAATGCATTGTATCTATGAGTCATAGGCCAACTCCGACCGCTCCCTAGCCATAGAGGTCCCATTGTGTCTTCTAATCCCCAAGAACAGGTTAGTCAGCTCATGAGGAAGACTGCTGCCTCTCGCTCGACTTGTACAGACAGGAGGGACCACATTTTCAGTGATGAGGCGGCCGTTCCCAATGAGCTCCAGCCGCTCCTCTCCCGCTCAAATGTGAGAGTCACCATGGGCCTTTGGTCCTGTACAAGTCTATGAAAAATCTCTGATACAATTTAGAGTGGAAAACTTTGAGAAGTCGATTTCACACTACATGTTATACGCAAATAGAACGAAGAACGCAAAAAAATCTTTTTGACACTGCAGATCATACCATCTGCAAAACACTGGAGGCTTTTTATCTCTACAAATACTTCACCTCAACTGGGTAACATGGAGTTATATTTTAAGCTGTAGTTGAACCCATCTACGAATAAAGAATATATAGACCTAGAGAAGGGTAACTGTGAACAATAATCCCACTCAGAACCCTGAGGTGAAAATAATGTCTTTTATTTAAGGGTAATATGTCTACAGTTTTATGTTGCACGAGGGCACCAACCCGCTGCACTGTTGTGAATATGCTTTCCTAATTTGAATTATTTTAAAGATACAAATAAACCTGTTCTGAATGTGGCAGACTCCTGCTCCAGGACTGAGCATTAATAGACAACGAGAGCACAGCTGAAGTTGTTTATGTCACTCAAAACCCCAAAGTGAAAAGTATCCCATTTCTTCGCTTGTTAATCATCTACAACTGGATGCTATGTATGCCCTGTGCAAATCACCTGCACCTGCTTTCAACATCTATGCCGGGACAGTGGAATAATGGGGAGCCATGCACAACACTGCCCTGCTCCCAAAAATTAAGCAAAAATACCCGGTCTTCTGCCACCAACCCTTACCACCCCTGCTTTTACCCTACATCCACTCCAACTGAATAATAAATGACCTGATGCCCTGTTACCGACCCACATCCTCTCTTCAACTGTCTCCATCCTCCACCCAAATATAAATAAACACCTAGCCTCCAGCCAGCCTCCCGCACCACACTTGACATACACCCACCCGCCCAAACTGGAAAGAAATACCTGCCCTCCTTTCACCCCATGTGCGACCCCTCTCCCTTCCTGCAAAAAGCTGTGCTCATCCACTCACACTGAGAGCGGAGATCTGTCAACAGCTCTGTGATAGCAGCCTGTCAGAGCAGGTATTTCCTCCTGCCAAAGCAGGATTTTTCTCCTGTCAGGGCAGGCATTTTCCCTTGACACAGCAGGTATTTTCCCCTGTCAGAGCAGGTAATTTCTCCTGTCAGAGCAGGTATTTTCCCCTGCCAGAGCAGGTATTTTTTCCTGTCAGAGCAGGTATTTTCCCCTGTCAGAGCAGGTATTTTTTCCTGTCAGAGCAGGTATTTTCCCCTGCCAGAGCAGGTATTTTCTACTGTCAGAGCAGGTACTTTGCCTTGTCAGAGCAGATATTTTCCCCTGTCACAGCAGGTATTTTCCCCTGTCAGAGCAGGTATTTTCACCTGTCAGCAGTGGCATTACACAGGCCCCCGCAGCCCCCACGGTGCCAGAGGGCCCCCAATCTCCAGGGGGCCCCCTCAGCCCAGTACTCTGGCCGGAGAGCTTCTGATTGAGTCTGGAGGGGGGGCCTCCACGTACCTTGCAGGGGGCCCCCTCAAGTTTCGTTACGCCACTGCCTGTCAGAGCAGGTATTTTCTCCTATCACACCAGGTATTTTCCCCTGTCAGAGCAGGTGGTATTTTCCCCTGTCAGAGCAGGTATTTTCCCCCTGTCACAGCAGGTGCAGGTGGCGGAACACAAGGGAAGAGAGAACTTGTCCTTGTGATGTAGCAGCAGTGAAACCTGTCACATCACTACAATGAGTTTATGTTTATGTTTGTGGGATTTATAAAGCGCATGGCTGCCCAAGGGGTTCCCAGAGCTGCCAAGAGGAAGCAGAGTGTGGAAGAACATTAAGGGAACAGCCAGGTCTTAAGTTTTTTTCTGAAACTTCCTTCATCTCTGGTCAGTCTCAGCTCCTTGGTCAATGAGTTCCAGAGCTTTGGGGCCAGATATATGAATGATCTCCCTCCCTCCCCATCTCGATCTCTTTATCCTTTGCGTGATCATAAGATAATCAGAGGAGGACTTGAGAGATCTATTAGGGATGTATGGGGTGACCATAGTTTTTAACAGGGCTGGACCCCTATCGTACAGGGCTCTGTGAGCTAGGCAAAGGGTTTTGAACCTCACCCTGGACTGGATGGGGAGCCAGTGCAGTTTTTTGAGCGAAGATCTGACTCCTGTCTAGGAATTTTTAGGAGCATCCTGGCCGCAGCATTCTGGACAACTTGTAGCCTATCAACAACGTATTTGGAAGAACCCAGATACAAGGAGTTGCCGTAGTCTAATCTTGAAGACACTAGGGCCTGGACCACCGTTCTGCGTGCCTGTTCAGGGATGAGGTCCATGATTTTACGGATCATGCGCAATATGCCGAAACAGACAGCTGAAAGTTTTAAAGCTTGAGTTTCCATGGACAGGTTGTGGTCAAGCCACATCCCCAGTTTTTTATAGATGGCTTTGGAAAAGGAGGGGCACCCCAGTCCTCTGGCCAGCTGAATTTAGCCCAGGGCCCTGGGCAATTGCCCAGGAACATCAGGTCTGTTTTGTCGCCATTCAGTTTTAGATTGGAATTGGTCATCCATTTGGCTATCTTTTCCAGGCATGGCATCAACTGAAGATGATTAGAGTTCATCTCTTCTGACACTGATACTATCAATTGTGTATCATCAGCGTAAGACACAATAGTTAGACCGAACTCCTGTACAATTTGTGCTAGAGGGGTCAAGTAAACATTGAACAGGGTCGGGCTGAGCGCAGAGCCCTGAGGAACTCCATGGGGGGCCGGAAATATATCAGATAGGTTGGCCGCTTCCATGCATTGGAATGATCTATCACTTAGGAATGAGGAAAGCCATTTTTTGGCTTTATTCTGGATCCCGATGTTGCTTAACCTCTGTATAAGAATGTTATGGTCTACAGTATCAAAAGCCGCGCTTTGATCTAAGAGAATAATGGCGGTAGATCCTCCTCTGTCCAGTATCATTTTTAGCTTATCTGTGATTATTAGGAGGGCCGACTCTGTACTATGTCCTGGGCGGAACCCCATTTGCCTTTTGTGCAGGATGCTATTTTCCTCCAGGACCTGTGAGATTATACAATTAACATGCTTTTCTACTACTTTGCCCAAAATTGGTAGTAGTGAGATGGGACGGAAATTCCCCAAAACCGACGGATCCAATTGTGGTTTCTTGAGCAAAGGCTTCATAATGGCGTGTTTCCACGTTTTAGGGACTATCCCAGTGCTCAGTGAGAGTAACCAGATTAAATTCAGTTATTCACGATAGAGACTTCCAATGGAAACTACATACAACACTGAGATTGCTTGGCACAGCACACCCTACCCACCACAGTGCAGAATACGGATAACCCTTTTTTGGACACTGCAGGTTATATTATCCATCTTAACTTTAGAACAGTAAACAGACATTGCTTACAGCCTTACTTAATTACATAGCCCACAGCTGTGGAAGGGTGCGAACCCGTCAGCACTTCCCCCTTACATGAGCAGAGAGAGGGAAAACATAAGGAAAAGTGGTGGGAAAACGGGATTTACTACCACTAAGAAAGCTCTCAATTCAGTTTGAATTCCAGGAGGCAGTGGTAGATCCCAACCTAGGGTTACAGAATAATTGATTGGCATCACTAGGTCAACCCAGATTCACTCCATTTGTAACCTATCTAAAGGTAATTTGAGGGGGTTAATATCAATAGGCAAGCATCTTGTGGCCTGAGTTAGAATTTGGCAGTCGGATTATATCTCGTATTACCAGTGTCATTGGATATAATGCAATTGTAATACGACAGACGGGACATGCGTTACTTTTGAGACAGCGTAACCCATCCGCTGAATTCTTATTCAGGCCCTTAGTTGAATATAAGGCGGGCATGGGCTGAATACACACCTGCCACTCTTAGCTCCCCAAACTGCCATGTTTAGGCTAAGATGGCACCTGCTACTCTGATGCAATGTAAGGCCAGCAGCAGTCAGCTAAGTAGAAAATGTCAGTACTCGGAACTTAGGCACAGCAAGGAGGCTGAGCATGTGCGCATGCACCACAGCTAATAACGATCGCGTTCTGGGGACACCGAATGCAAAGGTGAAGCTGAAGTGTCCATTCAAAATTTCATGAATGCAAAAAAGTGCAAAATTCTGGATGAAGCCTGTGTCGCTCTCGCTTGAATTAGTTTAAAGGACGAACTAAAAATAATTTTTGGATATATTGTTAAAGCAGCACAATATTAACATGGGCAATGTGATTATTTAAAGAGTAACTCAGTCTGTGAAGACCTAAAGAATAATAGCATTCAGTCAGGTGTTCAGATCGACCAACAAATATTTAAATAAAATCCTAAATGAAACCCATTACATGAAGCAGAGCCAAATCTTCCCCAAAGGATGAGAGGCACCATAATATGCACATCACTTTCTCACCCTTCTTCGATCAAATCTACACATAAGCACAGCTCGCAACTCAGAACCCACACTCTTCCAAACAACCTGAACCTGAACCTGAGTAGTGTGCCTCACATTCACGACAAGTGCTTTGGCACCTTGTCTGTGGTATGAAGCTTTATGAAATGCAACTTTAATCTACATATATTACCTTCCTTATGCATATATATACCTTCCATGTACTTATGTATCTATATATTTATTACTTTGCTTCTAATTCAGCATTTCCAATTGTACTACCCTATATCTCACCCTATATCTCTCGCAATAGATTCTCTACCTCCACTCTGACTCATCTCAAAACTCATTCTACTACTCTCTCCAATGCATTACACTATTTCTCACCCTATACCTCTGTCAATACATCCTCTACCTCTACTGTCTCATTCATCCCAAAACCCATACCACTACTATGATCCCCAGAATAACCCTTTCTAGACTCTTCCCACCTCTACCCTTCCTTATCATCTCATACCTCTGTTACTATTCAGATCTCCCAAACAAGCCTTTCTAAACCCTCCCCCTCCACCTTCCCTTTTACTCATCCAAAACCTCCTCCTACTGATATGAACTCCAAACAAGAATAAATCAATAAATACAAATTCTAGACCCTTACCTCTTTCTATCCCTCCACTATTCCTTTTCAATCCAAATAACAGCCTAACATGTCCACCACTCAAATTAATTTCATATTTCCCTATACTAATTCCCCACTAATCCTGTTTGGGTTCCAGAGTAGCGTGCTACTCGTCAAAAAGCGCTTCAACACCTCATCAGGGTTGGCAAGCGCTGTATAAATGCAAACCTTTTCCTCTTGTATTCCTCCATTATCCTTCTCAATCGAAATAACAGACCAACATATCCACCGCTCAAATTACTTCCATATTTCCCTATACTAATTCCCCACTAATCCTTTATGGGTTCCGGAGTAGCGTGATACTCGCCGGAAAAGCACTTTGACGCCTCATCAGAGGTAGTAAGCGCACTATAAATGCAATTACAATACAATACAATACAATAAATGCAACAGTAATACAAGCATCTTTTTCTCATGAATATTCAGTGTGGCTATCTTGAAAAGTTGATAGCATTTTTCAATTTGGACGGTCAATGCACGCAACCATTAACAATTTTGTACAGCACGCTTCTACCACTAGGATAGGCCATGCACACCCACCATGTCAATTTCACGTACCTATCAAAACGTCACCACGCTATGGGCACGCCCCTACTCGCCAGCGTGGCGGCGCAGAGGATCTAGGAAGCTCGCCTCATTGTCGCCCGCTCGGAGATCTGCCGAACCCGAGAGACTAACCCCCGGGTAAACAAGCAACACAGAGCAGTCGTTGCACAATGAAGACTGTTGCGCACTTCCTTCAGTTGTCAAAACCACAAAAAATGAGACTTTGATCCAATGATTAGTCTGGAGTCTCAGAGCATGAATACTGGTGGTTTTGTAATCGAGGCTGTTCGGAAGTATTGTTAACTTTCAGCAGTAGTAAAACAACATTTTTTTTTTTTGCAGATTTATATAGCGCGAACTCGACCCAAAGGTATTGGAGCGCTTCACATGAGCACCAGTTACGTTACACAAGGACACATTAATTTTTTTTTTTTTTTTTGGTAGGCACGGGGAGATTAAGTGATTTGCCCAGAATCACAGGATGTGGAGTCGACCCCGAGGCTCGAACCTTGGTTTCCCAGCTCTAAGGTCGGCAGTCTAGCCGTGAGACCACAGCACGCTTCAACAAAATTGCAATTATTCTTTTATGTGCGTTACCGCTTCTTTTTTGCTCCAAAAATGGCTTTTCTCGAAGTGCGATCGAGTTATATTTCAACGTCAAGGTCTGCCCATGTATCCTAATCGAAGCCCCCACATCACTATGAGACTCATTGAAGTGGCACCCACCACACTGGCCAAAACACTGCATCCACAAGACAATCAAAACTACATGCCATGAGCTTGAAGTGCCTCAAAGTGCCTCTCGCGCCCAAAGTGCTAGGACCAGTACTAAATTTACAAAAACACACAAGTGCAGGTAGCCACATATTAATTAGGAGACCGCTGCTTAGAGGTGGGCAAGCCACTGAAAGCTCGAGCCAGGCCCTAGCCTGAAGCCTGGCTTTGGCTCAGCTCGAGGTCTCTTTGGAACCCCAAGCCCACAACGAGCCATGCTTTAATGTGGCTTCTGCCTGTCACCCTCTCTCTCTACCGTTACGCATAGAGGTAAAAACATAGCATTGACATTTAAGGTAACAAGGATAGACAAATACATTCCCATTTAGTGGCTGATTTGTACAAAGTGAACCAGAAAACAAAATTTCCCCATGCTAAATTCACTTTTTTGAATTTAGAAGAGACTTTATCATATTTTAAAGAGTGTTTGTTTTATGATTTACATGGCAAACATGCTCAGGGCTCGGCTCGTGCTGGGACTCTAAAAGCCAAGCCAGACCCTTGGCTCGGCACGCCCTGTTAATTTGTTGGCTTGCCCACTTCTACCGCTGCTCACCTCGTCAAATGCTGGGGTTGCCAAATACCATGGTTGTCTTGTCTAGATCCCACCTTACACCTCTTTCTTCCACCACCCTGCTCTTCCTGACTCTTTATTGCACCTTTGCAGGTCTTTTAAAAAATGTTTTTATTGATTTTACAACCAAGGCGAGAAATGGCGCGCCACGTGCAACATAGGCATAAAATACAGCACAATGAGTAGCACTGCAAAAACATGGCAGAACAACATTTAGTAGTACACCAGAGCCTGACCCACTCCTCCCATTTGTGTATTGGGTGCATCCATGCTGCATTGGCGTATGTCTCCCACATTGGACCATGGTCTGTCTGTGCAGGGTTCTAGCTGTATGCCCCTGAGCCCCGCCCAATCCTTCCAAACTTTATAGTGTTTCTGGGGGCATTCCCTTGCCATATATATTGGACGTTCCAATACCATACAGTAATCCATGCCCTTGGCCCATGTTTTCACAGGGGGGGCCGCCGCATCTTCCCAGGCCCTAGCAATGTCCCGCTGGGCGATAATCAAGCCTAGCCAAAGAAGCGCCCTTTGGTATCGCGTTCCCCCTAGATCATCTGTGATGTGAAGAAGGATGAGTCTGGGGTCCCGAGGAATATTCCAGCCCAGCACCCCCTCCAACCGCCCCAGAACACCGCTCCAGAAGTGGGATAGGGCAGGACAATGCCAGAGCGTGTGGGGTACGTCTCCCTGTGGGTCACCGCACCTCAGGCAGTTCCCCTTGGGCATCAGGCCCATGTGATGTACCCGGGTCTAGTGAAGTAGACGCGGTGGAGCAACTTCAGTTGTATTAGTCTAAAGTGGGAGGCTATTCCCGCCTCTCTGCGGGCCTCGACCGCCTCCCTCCAATCATCATCCTCTAGCTGACTCAGCTCTCCCTCCCATGCCCTCCTCACTGCCACCATTGGATGCAGGTTATTTTTTTTATCCCTGCTTCCTCCCTTTGTCCCTGTTTTCTTCTTCTTTCTCTCTCTCTTGAAGTCTGACAATGAAAATAAATCCCGGTTCCCAAAGATGAGAGCCAGTTCCCAACACCTGCAACTACTGGCACAAATTATGCACTGGTAAATCAGCCAGGTCAAAGTAATGTCATATACGTAATGTCAAGTTTATGTACTCCCCATGTGAGGGTCTGTTTGACACTGTCATGGTTGTTGATGTTGTGACACATTTCTACTGACTGAACCCGGCACTCATTGACTATGCCCAGTCAGTAGCAGCTGCGTGTGGGCGCGGCTCTAAGGGCCCTTGTCACATCATCCATGGACAGGGTGACCACATAGCTCTTTCTCACGGGGCCGCATGTTTCCCTGTCCTGACCTTTATCTTTAAAAATAAGTGTGAGCTGGCACTTTGATTCACTTATTTCAACTGAATCAAAGTAAGGCCAACACATTATGAGTTACATGAATGTCACATAGCAATAGGGACAAGAACAATAAGCTACGAAAAGTGTATGAAATCAAAACTGGGCGCGGCACTCTGGTGGTAAAGAATCACATGGTCACCCTGTTAATAGAAGACATCTCATACCCCTGGTTTGAGCAGTAGTGCCACCAGTGGCGGCTGGCATGTAAGGAGAGTAGTGAGGCGGGAGGGAAAAAAATAAAAGTTATTAATAAATAAAAAACAAAATTACACTTACTTTCAATCCTGGCGCAACGTCCTCCTCGCTCAGGTCCAGGCAGACAGGCTCCAATGCGGGACCAGGAAACTACAGTAACCAATCCTGGCGCTGCTTTCATGCCGTATGAAAGCAGCGCCAGGATTGGAGGGAGCGGCCTCTCTCACCACTCCCGAGGGCACTGGAGCCCTATGCTGTCTGTAACCCAGCTGTCTTAGACAGCTGGGTTAGAGAGGTTTAAACAGCGCATCTCTGGCTGGCTATCGCAAGAGGGCTGGACAACAAGACATGCACACTTTAAACCTAAAGTGCCTTGCCTATCATTGCTTTCTGCTGCTGCCTGACTGGCAGCAGCAGAAAGCAGCATGCCGCGCCCCTCCCCCCACCCCCATCCTGACGCTCTGCTCGGTACGGGGTTTTGAAAAAGAAAAATTGTAATAAATTAACTTTATTACCATTTTATTTTTCCATATCTGGAGGCAATTTGGTAAGTGAGGCGATGCTCCTCCACCTTAACGGAGGAGCCGCCCCTGAGTGCCACATCGGTTTAAGAAGCTGTGCTTGTAGTGAAGAAAGGAGAAAAACTAAAAAAAAGTGATCCCTTAAGGACTATTAAGGTATTTGATTTAGAATCACGCATTTCTTTTATATAGAGTTAGCAAATCTCTTTTTAACTTTCAGCTTTAAAAATACTATTGCCTTTTTCATTTCCACCTGTTTAAGGAGGAGAAATAGCCGAATACATGAAGACACTTTACAGAGACTTGTATATAATTTGCATGTGAAAGGTTCTCAGCTTTCCTAGTGGAAATTCAAATTAACATGCAAATTATATACAAGTCTCTGTAAAAGTGTCTTCAGGTATTGGGCTATTTTTCCTCCTTAAACGGGTGGGAATGAAAAAGGCAATAGTATTTTTAAAGCCACAACAGTGGTGGAGTACTCTGCTGCCAACATGACAGCCTGCCTGCTCTATTAGAGGTATGCAGAAGGTCATGTTTCCTCCAGTGGTGCCCCCACTGCCCAATCAGCCTGTACCTTACCCCAATCGCCTGACAAACTTGTGGCCCTTGGTGTAAGTACATCAGACTGGCCGTCCTATTTAGAGCTGACGGCCTCATGTAGGGGTTTTTAGGTCTCGCCTACGCAGCGCGCAAGCGCTGCTTAGGAGGGGACCTTTAGCCATCGCTCAGGACTTTTGCCTAAACGCGTGCATGTTTCCCATTGGTTTGTATTGCAACTCGTGCACGTTTGGCGTTTCCCTTGCGGGAGTGATCAGCGGCGCCATCTGTTAGCAATTATCGCGCCTGCCGCTGCTCGCTCCCGTAAGGGAAACGCCAAACGTGCACGAGTAGCAATAGACAACTGTTGGCGCCTGGCTGCGTGTCACTTTAACTTTCGCGGCCGCGGGGCCGCGCTTGTCTTTTAGCGCTTGTTTTAATTGTCTACTGCTTGTTTCCTTTGACTCGGCTCGCGGTGCCACCTCCCACCCAACGCTGCGTTTCCTGTTCATGTCACAATTTAATCTCCCTGTGCGACACCTTCCCTCCCACCCCACCTCCCGCCCGTCATTCTATTTGTGAAGTTGCCCACGTTTCTTCTTTCAGCTACCACTTCTCTGACATCGAAGGCGAAACGAGGTGTGCACTTGGCAAGCAGTCTCTTCCTGGTTTCTCTCCAACTGTGGTGCCCTGTCACTTCTCCTGGTGACTGTTTTCCGAGTTCAAGCGAGTCCTAGTAAACACTGACAACAGAGTAAGGGGCCCTCGGGACATGCTTAAACTCTTCCAAGCGAGAGGCCACGGCCTGTTACACAAAGTACAGATGCGTTGGGCATGCTTGTTTAACTGTTCTTAGTGTCTGGTGCCAGAACTAACGCGACTTCTAGTCTCCTCCCCGCCCCCCATCCACCCTTTTTTGACGGCTGTCACGAAACACGCAAACTACTCCTTGAGGTGAAATGTGATTGCCTGTGTTTCACACAGAGAAGCAACCGTGTTGCCCTCCACACAACGGGGCTTCTGGTTTGGCAAGGACCTTTAACAAAAATGGTAATACTCCTTGTATCAATGTAAGAGCGTGGTATGTACGCGTGGACCCTGTACTCCTGTGTGTGAGAGAGAGGGTATGTGGGTTCTCAGGTGACTCCCTTGCCAGCTGTGTCTAGAAATAGTTACTGCTTTTCTCACTTTACATTCGGGACTACGATTACCAGAATGAAAATAAAATAAAACACAGCAATAGGTTAGCTATTGCTAACCATAACGGTATGGGACAATCGGAGAACATTTAAATATGTTAACTTGTGTATGTTTGCTTCTAATTCTGAACTGTGTGTTTGCAGGTGTGCCAGCATCTCAAAACAGTGGCCGGTGTCTACTTTGTATGTGTGTAAATCTACGTGCGATCACTGGAGATACGAGGGCTTTACTCTGCGCAATTGACACCCGCTGTGCTGCAGCCTACTTTAAGACCTAAAGTGACTCTCAGTTGGGAGTAGGAGACATGACGGGTCACTGAAAGTCATGGGTGTTTACATTTGTTAGGCATTCTCATCTTCCAGCGCGGCTCCTGTGCTTATTGCGATAAGGAGAGAATCACTTGACTGCCTCTTCCAACTTAGGCACCTGAATGAATTTTGCAAAATGTGTCGTTTAACACAAAGATTCATTATTTATCACTGTGCGCAGGGCTTTAAGTGGGGTGAAAAAAGTGAGAGCCATGAAAGGAACGGGGCCTATATAATTAAGGATTTGACTTAAATATACACATCAACATTTGCGTAGAGCGCCACCCTACCCACACATTTGCATACAACAACTGCAGCCGGCATGCCTGACCATTGCTCAATGCCTTTGCAGAGATGCCAATCATTGCATGACCACGTAATCTGACACCCTTTTATCCTACTGATAGGCACTGAGAGAAACTCGCACTGCTTCAGCTGCAACTCGATTGTGCCCCGGTAGAAACACCTGGATGAAACTTAGATCAAATTATGCACTAGACAAGAGTTATATGCTGCCTAAAAAAAGTAACACAACCTGAAACAAGCATTTGCAATGTAATAGGTCTCGCATTTATGCAAATTTAAGCTATTGGCATTGTAATGACAATGCCTTTATTTATGTTTTAAAAACGAAAACAAAAATAAAAAGGCATTGCCATTTACAATGTCAATAGCTCAAACTCGCGTAAATGCGAGACCTATTGCATTGCAAATGCTTGTTCTCTATGTGACCACCAGGAAATCTCTTTTGGTCCCAGAAAGAAAAAAAAAGAAAACTTGACCCTCACACTCGGGGAGGAATCTCCCAGGGTGGCGGGGTCATTTGTTTTATTTTATAAAAACAAACGCTTTGGGGGTTTGCTTTTATAAAACTAAAAAGTTTGTGAAGCAGTTGCATGAAGCATGGTGGCTGCTCAGCAAACGCTGAATGACGTCAGAGGAGCATCCTAAGGCATACATATCTCCACCCAGCAGGTAGAGATCTTTGAATATGGCGGGCAGAAGTCCACTTAGCAGCAGGAGGTATTCGCTCTACTGCCCTGGAGGGCGGCGCCCATGCCAAACTGTGTCACAGTCAGGGTGGAATATAGGTGAAATTGACTAACATCCTGTCATATTTCTGCAAATTGTGCTTATTTTTTCATAATAATTGGTAACATCTGGCTAACTTTCACATTGGTGCCTCTTTCTCCTCCTTTGGCACGGCTATTCCTCTCTGTTGCAGGTTGAACAGAAGCTTTCAAGATGGCCGTCACCCTTGAACATGCCTTGCTCTTCATATGTGATGTCTTTAAAAACTACGCCGGGAAGGGTGGTGACCCCTGCACGTTGAACAAGGAAGAATGCATTGCACTAATACAGAACGAGCTCCCACATATTTGCGGGGTAAGTGTCAATACCAGTCAGCATTCTAGGCAAAATTCTTGCATCACGGTTGGCGGGCATTGGACTTATTAGCTGCTGATGTTGGCCTACTTTACAACTGTATCGGGCTCCAACTTGCAACCTGGCTAACAATGTCAGCAAAGGGAAAACTTTAGTTAACCGTAAGTTTAGTTCTCCAGCATACTGATTCGGTAGAGCTAGATATATGGCAAATTATAAACATATCTACTACAATGGTAAACCAAAATAAATTAAAATATATACAAGCAACTCCATGACATACCCAATGGGGCTGGTGAAGGACTTGATGAGTTTTGACTATAACAAAGCCCAGTGCTTAATTTGAGCCGGTGGTTAACGGTGCTCGGCACCGGCACTTCCGGTGCTTGTGACAGTTAGGCCACAAGGTGGTGCTGTCTGGCTAATTTAGAGATGACCACAACAACAGTTAATTATTCATTCAATACACATTAAAAAAAATGCCTACTACCTGCTGCCCAAGCCATTCTTAATATAGCTTTGGGGGCCTGGAATTAAAACCGAATTGTCACACCTGTAGGAGTGTAATGGTTAGTAGTTGTGTTGTTACTATCATTGGCAGCATGGCAGGGGCAATGTGTGGTGCAAGCTGCAGTGGCCTCCTGACGAGAGCCCTGGCACTTTTTTTTTTTTACAAATTAAGCATTGTCAAAGCCACATATAACGACACATATGATGATCATTGACATGACAGTTTTGAGACACACTGGCGGGAGAGTGTGGGAAAACCCAGACTGTCCATGCCTGAACTGTGCCTAACATTGAAGAACATGGGCAAATCTTGGTTTCAGTGTTATAATTCAATCCTATTTTTCTAATGTATATATAGAATGAAGAGAACAGGTGATATTACGCATCTTGCATTGTCAATTCGGTTCATCTGACTTCTGGATTGTTGTCCTAACAATAACTTGCGAATTTCAATGTGTTAGACTGCTACTTGCATAAGTATTGCTCTTGATGTTTGTGTAATGTTCATTTTCTTCCTGTGGCCCACAGAAAGAAGTGAGTAAGGAGACGTGTCAAAGACTGATCGGTGAAATGAACACCAACAAAGACGACTGCGTGGATTTCCCAGAGTACCTTGTGTTTCTGGCCCGGGTGTGCATGGAATTCAATACATACTTCTCTGATCCCAAGTGCCAGCAGAAGAAGGGCAGCAAGTAACCCTGGGAGAGAAGGAACAACAAAATGGCGCTCTGTCTGCTGAGCTTGGTTATGTATTCTGCAGCTACAACCAGACCGTGGCAGACATTTTGGACTGGATTTTAATCTCCCCCTATGTAAGAATAGCTGCCACTTTAGTCCGGCTCATTGAGGGCCTGGACTAAAGTGAGCAATGCAAGTGGGGGTGGGAGATGCTAGACCAGTACTGGAAGGAATGTGTCAGACATGGGATGGGCTGCTTTTCTTCATTAATGTCCCTCTTTCGGCTTTATCATCCCATCCACAGACAAGCTGAGCTGTCCCTGGTCAAATACAAGTAGCTACTCCATTGCTGAGTTTTTCATTACATTCCGATATTTTGAAACCTGCACATATGACAACTCAAAACTACAAATATCAGTGAAAAAAACAGGATTGAATTAGCTACTTTCTCTTGCCATGTGACAATGTGACATCAGCCATCCTCACTCACTGCCATAACTCCCACCTTATATAGAGGGTTACCTGTATATTTCCCCCAAAAAGCAAAGCAGTTTTCGCCAGCGCGTTTCAAAGAGATATTTTTAATTGCATTTTTCATAGTTTTCAAACAAGATAATGTACAGGACGGTGTACCATTAAAGCAAATTTGCTATGTGACCTGTGCTTGTTCTTTGTATGCTTACTGTATTGCAGTGTATTGGATTCAGAATTTGTATGGCGCGTTGCTACAATAGGTGTGGGCCCAAAGTACTGAATGGAAACCGCCACAGGTCAAGGGGCTGCCTTTAAAGAACAAACAAAAAACTGAAATCCTTTTGCTTTGTTGAGTTCTGTTAATATTAGCAGAATGGGTCTGTACATTCCACTGTAGGTCAATTGCATTGCAGTGATTATTTGTATTGGGGTGCCAGACTCATGCCAGATATTCAGGAAAGCCACATAAAATAAATGTGTTTACTGAAAGGATCCAGGTGCCTTTGTTAACTTACGGTTGACTATAGTCAGGGCCACTGTATTATGCAATGCTGCAGCATTTTCTGAATAATTATGGATTTGCCACATAATCCATCATTTGCTTCATAATCTGTAATTTTTAAAAAATGGTTTCTAGGTCAAGAGGGGATCAAAAGTTACTAAAAACAAGGCAACACCTATTGCTGTGAAATGGAAGGCACTTTGCAAAAGTTGAATGGTCACCTTTCTGTTGATATTTGCTGTATTTAGGTGTTAATTTGGTACTAATGAGGCGAACTTTTTGTCCAAACAGTGCTAGTATGTGTAAAACTTATAAAGCAATACTATCCCAAATGTGCTGCTTTGCATCACCTAATTTGCCTTTTCTTGCCGCATAATTAAATCAACCCTGCCACATAATTTGGTCCTCTGCTGCCACATAATTCCCAAGGCCCTGACTATAGTTATAACGGAACAGGCTGTAGTTTAGGTGGATAGCCTAAGACGATGCGAGGGTAGGTGAAGGGTGGTCGGTGATTCATGAACGCGCCCCCTACCAGTGGAACAGTTTGTTCTTGACATACTCAAATGTACAGATATGCAATCTAAACGGAAATCATTTCCACAGTGAGCAGCTATCCACATACTCTGCCATGGATCCAGCCCCTCTGTTCCTACCCTGGGCCCCCTGAATACATCTGGCCCGCTGGGTATTGAGTTTAATTTACCCGAGGCGTGAAGGTTTTTGAGGTATTGGGTGTTTGTAGAGTTACACCCCTTAAGAAATGTATTCTGTAGTAAATAGTTGGGTACAAGTGCCTTCAGTCAGGTAATGTGAAGTGTCTGTCGGATTTCACCCGGGATTTTTACATGACAAAAACACACAAACTCTCTCTCGTCTATGTATGAAAGGCCTTAACAAATGTTGATCATTATGAAAAATATTGTGTTTTAAGTACACCTAACAAGCCGCACTCTTTTCTCTTTCCACTGCCTCTCAAGCCCCCTTTATTTCCTGCTTCTCATATAATGTGTTTTAACATTATATGCCAGCGTGATTGTTGGGAAATCTGAAGCTCAAACCCCCCTCTTCGGCCCCCCAATCATACTGACCAAGCCACGCCATGCCCCCCCCTTCCTTTGCTCCCCATCCCTCGCTCTCTCTTGACACTCCTCACTGCACCAGTCTCTGCGGCTCTGAACTATGGGCGATCAGGCAAAGGAAAACACGCCCACGCGCTGCTTGTTCTGGATTCGGAAGGGGCACACCGCCCTAAATAAATCTCAGAACAAGGACCGCATCCTGTTAACCTGCTCTAGGCAGGGCACTTAAACTCACGGGAATGCTTCCGCCAACTCATGGCTCCGTTCCTGCTCCATCCTTTCCAGGGATGAAGTAATTTAAGTCATCGTCAGATCCTGCCATTTTATTCTGTAAGACTCTCACCTGTTGGGGGGCTCTGTGTTGGGGCACAGGCATGGAAGGAGGCAACAGGCGGGGCAGCATTTCACCAACTCGAATCACGGTGAAACGACTAACCTCAAAACGACTCGCTTCACAGTGACTCCCAATTAAACACAATTTCAGCTTTGCCTTATTACATTTTTCACAATTACATGATTATTTTTATATTTTTGTTTTTAAAAAAACGACCTTGGTATTTTATTTTAAAGCAAGCATGTCACTAGGATATAAGTGCGGTTAAAAGTGAAAAAATCAGTTGCTAGTGAATATACATTCACTAAATTGAAAAAGAATAGCTGTATTAAAAAAAAGTTGTAAAGCGCTTAAGAGAAATTTAGAGGTGAGCCTTAATGAAATCCTATCAAACATGTATTTTGTCCCGCCGGCCCAACTCGTGGTTTCCTCGGCTCGTTTACAGGTGGGCACCACAATGTTTCCGGAGGCAAAGCCCCAGCCAGCTCTCCCATCAGAATCACCCCAGGGTATGCCAGCCACTGGCATTCAGAGGCACACATGGCACCGTGGGGGTGGGGCTCTCGATTTAGAGCGAACCTTCCGTGGTTTTGCACGCCAGTGGCCCCTATGCAATCATGGCCCAGTCGGGCAGGCCGCGGGTGGGGGGTGAGGGAGCAGTGGCCTTGGAAAACACTGCAGCTGCTTTTGTTACAGGGGGCCGATATTGCACAACGGCCCCGGTAACAAAAACGCCCCCCCCCTAGGGGTCCAAAACCGGCCCCTACCCTGGCGGCCCACCAGGGAAACACCCGGTGCCCGCTACGGCCAGTCCGGCCCAGAAGCAATGCTTGAAAACGCAACCAAGATGTCTGACACGCTGGTAGAAAATTCCTAGGCACCAAGGACACCAATTCGTCATTTTCCAAAAACAACCCCCACTTTGAAAAAATTGCTGACAGTGCCATCATGCTACCAGAGCATGGCAGACTGGATGGCAGTGTGGGCTTTTTGTTGTTGCCTAAACTGCACCCAGTTAAACACCTGAAGAACGGTTGGCGCAAAAAAACACCATTTGCGCAGCGATTTGTAACTGTGCCAGGAAGGCCGCAGCTGGGCTGGCGAGGGTCTGCCTGCCACCCCTCGTTGGTGAAACTCCCTCAGAGATAGAAAACCCCTCCTTTATTAGATTAAACAAAAAGAGTGCCAGGCCTCCCTCCACCATTTTCTCCTTCTTTCGCCCTCACTCATGTCCCATACAATTAATAAATGGGTGTTGCCTACATAACCAATACGTTTCCCTCTTGGAGAGTGGGGACTCCCCTGATATCGCGAGGTGATAACAGGCCTGCCTTGCCGCCTGGCTGCTTATATCCCTCTATAATTACATATTTCAGTTCGACCAGCTTATTTTCTGATAAGACTTATGTGCAAACCCCACTCCAGGACGCCCCATTTTGCGGTAAATGCGTGCTTCATAATATTTCATTCATTCATTTGTTCATTCATTCACTCAGCAGCTAGACTGGTAACCATCACCTTTGATGGATTTCTGTTTCTAAGTATTTTAGAGTTCACAACCTCTCCTCTTTAAAACCCTATCCCTGTAATCTAACATTCCCTGATATCCCCCAGCCTATCTATCTCGCCAACCATTCACCTGAAACCACATAGCCCCCACTAACGATCACACCTACCTGGTATTAAAATATCACCAAGTCACTGGAGTAAATGCATGCAAGTTTTTCTTGAGAGCACATGACTAATCGCAATAACCAGCAATAACCACTCTACTTTTCAAATGTGAAAGTGGGCCTATGTAGGAGACAAGAGGCATAATGAGTATTTGTCAATTTCATTTTTAAAGGTCATTCCTATACGAAGATATCTTCATTAACATCTCTGGGGCAGATTTACAAGGCCCTTGCGCCACTTTTGCGTCATTTTTAACATGGGAAAAGTGACGCAAAAGTGGCGCAAGGGGCTTGTAAATCTGCCCCTCTATTTCTATTATTATTATATGTAAACATAATATTTATAAGCCAAAAATCGTGGGCCATTTGTTTATCAAGGATTCTGCAATGCACTTTTACCACTTTTGGCCTTTTGTGAGAACCTTTCTCTAATATAGGTGCTATGGCAAAGTTTGATTGCAAACTCTGCACCTATTTCGTATTACACAAACAACAAAATAAGTGTGCCCTCTTTTTGCACAAGTGCAGAGATTCTTTAGAATATTTTCAGATGGGCAATGGCCTTGGGGGAACAAGCAACAAGGAAAAAGAAAGGCATTAGTGTGAAAGATTACGCCTAGTTCTAGCTGAATAGCCCAACATCTATCAAAGCGTTGATTACAACTTGGAAGAAACAAAAGGACATGGCATAACGGCCAGAGCTGCCGACTTTGCAGCTGGGGAACCAGATGTGAGTCTCGTCGTCTGCTCAACATCCTGTGATTCTGGGCAAAGCAATTAATCTCCCTAAGCCTACCAAAAATGAATGTGTACTTGTGTGACGTAACTGGTGCTCATGTAAAGCGCTCCAATACCTTCGGGTCGAGTTCGCGCTACATAAAACTGCAAAAAAAAAAAAAATGGGGGGGGGGGGAACTATCCTGCAAGAAGACCGAAAGAGCACCAACAGCAGCAAATCCCTCCTGCCACGCTGCAATACTAATTATACAGAAGAAACAAAAGCCTTCACTGTGCACTGCAAATCCCCCAGCATCAGAAAACAGACATGTCTCAACCACAAGGCTTCTAGACAAAGAAGGGAGGCCATAGATCTGGAAATGGGGAGTCTACGTCCTTATGGGATTAGACAAAAATGTACAAGTAGCTGTAACCTACCACACACAAGTGCGGGGGTGGGGAGTTCTGACAACATGCACACCTTCAAGTGCTGGTGTGCCAAAACCAACCACCATTAGGGCCCCAAACATAATAAGAAGGAAAGACATGGCTCTGTGGTCGTGGTGCCCATGAACATACAGAGAGTTGAAATGATTGCTGTCCTTTGAAAAACTGAAGAGACACGTGGGCAGAATGTCCCTGTTTCCATTCAGAAACAAAAGTAGGCCAATTAAAAAATACACACAAACACACACGTACGCGCATGCCCGCGAGAAGGTTGAAGACAATACGTCTAAAAGAGAGTAATTTAAAACATTTCAAACTATTGGTTTGCTTTCTAAGATTTCCAAAATGGACTAATCCAATAAAGTATTGTTGCAAGGTGAAAGTATTATGTGGTATGGCAGGGGTGCCTTACCATGTAATACTAGCACAATATACAAAGATGGACCCCGGGTGCTCTCTCATACACCTTCTCTCAGTCCTGGTAGAGAGGCAAAGAGCAGACAGGCTACTTAGAGGAACATGTGTTAAGCATTTCACATCACCAACATGGACGATAAGTAATTGACACAATTCAAGAGAAATCCGAGACCAATTTATAAAAATAGCTCTGATTTTTATATATTTTTTGACACCAAAGCAAAATCAATACCTACAGTATAACCGGAGTTATCTATTTTAAAGCATTAAATAAATCGGTACTTTTCAATGTGAAAACATTAACGTTGCGGTCAATGGGAAAAAACATATATATGCAATCGGTTACTTAGAGAGTGGGTTCAACAGAACCCACTTAGAGTTTAGGTCTTGTGAGTCCTCAGACCAGTTCACAAGAGCTAGCACAATTTTACCTGTCTCAGGGGGGCGGGGTGAGGATGTGCACTTTAGCTGTCAAACAGAGCTGTCAATCAGGCTTGCTGTGTTGGAAAGGCTACCTTAGCAAAAAGATACTTGCGGGACTAGTTGAGCAAAACCCTTTGGAACTTAAGCAATGAGCTGGCCCTGGACCAGGAGTCTCCTGGCAGATCCGATCTACCTGGCTCGGGGCACTCGGGTGCAGAGGTGCTCTTGGCTATCTGTGGTGCAGAACTGGATCCGTGGCCAGATGAGCAGGCAGGCGTGCCAAGAGAGGGTGAAAACAAATCCAAGATCTCTACGATAGAGCAATAAATAAATCAGTACTGTTCAATGTAAAAACATTAAAGTTGCGGTCACTTGAAAAAACAAATGTATGCAATCGGTTACTTAGAGAGTGAGTTCAACAGAACCCACTCAGAGTGTCACGTGGCTGATAGGGGCATTGCCGACAGCACTAAGTTAGCATGGACACAGCAGCCATGATGCGGCTTTTGCGCACGTTACTACATGGCTTTATTTTTGCATGACACTGTTTATGCCTTTCAAATGAGAACTGTCTGCTGTGTCCGTTCTCTGCCTGTTCCTGGAGTTTAGTCTGAACATTGTGAGCAAGGTCGATAAACAATGCCCCTTGTTGTTCTGTTCTGGTCAGGCCCTAGCACCTAGACAAAACATACAGATGCAGCTGCTGCTGGAAGATCGTACTTTGATATTTCGGGGATGCATGTTTGGGTGGGACACACTTGGAGAGGGACCTTTCCAGGGAGAAGAGCAGCGCTCATCTACGATGTAGAAATACCATCTATAGTCTAAGGTATGGGGTCTGCTGACAAAGCCCAGAGATCTTCTATTATATAATAATACTTCTTCTTGCCAAGGGGAGGGAGGTTAGGCACTATAGTACTTTCTCCATTGTCTTTGTATGATGACATCTCCCTTTATGATATATGGCCTAGCTGCAATGCTAACTATATTTGTGTTATGCATTTTTCTGCTTTTTCTGCTCTTCACATATACTGCATGTTAGAGCACGATAGTTAAAATAAACATTTTGAACTATATTAGTGTTTCGGTCAGATCTTATTGTGGACAGGTACGAGAGTGTGAGCGAAAAGGTGTGTCTTGTTACCGCGATTCCTGAGAGATCCGGGAGTGTTGTGTTCTGGGGTGTCTAATCATTTGCTTCTCTGTGAGTGTGTAGGAGAGCGAGTGAGACACTATAGCTAGTTGGTCCTGGGTTCGTGGGCACTAAGGGGGTAGGAAGGCACAGTCCCTATACTCCGAGGTCCCATAATCCTGCGCATAGTTCAGTGTATGTGCATAATCCCTGCAACAAGAGTTAAGGTCTCATGAGTCCCTGGACCAGTTCACAACCCCTAGCACAATTTTACCAGGCTCTGAGGAGCAGGGTGCAGAGGTGCACATTAATTGTTAGAGCTTTCAATCAGGCTTGCGGTGTTGAAAAGGCTACCTTAGCAAAAAGGTACTTGCGGGATGAGTTGAGCAAAACCCTTTGGAATATAAGCAAGGAGATGGCCCTGGACCAGGAGTCTCCAAGCAGATCCAATCTACATGACTCTGGGGACTCGGGAGCAGAGGTGCTCTTGGCTATACGTGGTGCTGAACTGGATCTCCGGCCAGAGAAGCTGGCAGGCGTGCCAAGAGAGGGTGAAAACATATGCAAGATCTTTACGTTGGAGCCACAGGGGTGGTTTGTCATTCGTGCAGATGATTCTCTTCTCCTGAGGCATCGAGTAAAGCAGGTTGTAGTTGGACTGACCACCAACAAGCCTTGGTGCCTGCAAGCACTCCGGTTAAGGAAATCTTTACCCAGAGGACCAGGGGAATGATGTAGAAAGCTGAGCCTCGCTGAAAGTCGGGACTACAGTTCCCAGACACCACCTGCCCAAGAACTTTGAGTGGCCATGCCAGACAGCTCGGGGAACAGGACGTCAAGGTTGGGGACTTTGCGGTTTGCGCCTGCCGACCGCAGGGGACTAGTTCCTCTAGCCCAAGGGAGTTCTTGTAAAGTCTGGAGTTTGCAGAGGGCTTCACCTTCCTTTTGGAACTAGCCTCTTGCCTTGGTCGAGTCGAAATCGTGCGGGTGCAGGGTGGCTGTCACAAGTGCAGAGCTTAGCACATCTCTTCGAGGAATCCTGCCTTGTTGTGGAAACGGGTCTTTTCTTGGTATCACATCGAATCTTAGGTTCTGGTGTCTGGGGTGCCCCTTAAATCTTGAATGCAGGGGGTGTTAGTGGGTGTGAGGACTAGTAGCCAATAGGCATCTAGTCCTGCGGCTAATCCACCCCAGTAGTGATGACATCCTGTGGGTGTATGTGTAGGAAGCTGGGTTTCTGTTGCAGTAACTCCCCCACTTTTTGCCAGACTACTGTTGCACTTTGACTTGATGTGCCCTGGGTCCCTGCCAATCGGGTTCCCAGGGCCTGTGTTCTTCCCCAAAACTGTACCTTGTACCCCCAATTGGCACCTCTCTGGCCACATGGCAGACCCTTGTAAAAGGTACCATGGGTACCAAGGGCACTGTGGCCAGGGAGGGCCTCTAAGGGCTGCAGCACTTATTGTGCCACCCTTAGAGGCCCTGTACCTTTACACACACACACACTTCCATTGCAGGCTGCGTGTTTTGGTGCAGAACAAAGTAAAGAGTCGACATGGCACACATCCCTGTGTGCCATGCCTACAACCCACTGCCCTGGCATAGGTCAGCCACCCCTCTAGCTGGGTGCACTATACCAGTGGTGAGGGTACAGGTGCATGAGCCCTGTACCCCTGCAGTGCCTAGACCAATTCTTAGACACTGTAAGTGCAGTAATGCCATTAAGAGTATATGGTGCTGGGAGTTTGTCATTATGAACTCCACAGCACCATAATGGCTTTACTGAGAACTGGGAAGTTTGGTATCAAACTTCTCAGCACATTAAACCCACACTGATGCCAGTGTGGGATTTAATGAAAAATGCACTCAGAGGGCATCTTTGAGATGCCCCCTGAAAAACGACCAGCCTCTGGCGGGTTCCCTTACTGGTACACACCAGCCTGCCACCACGAGACATGTTTCTGGACCCCTGGGGTGGAAGCCTTCGCTCCCTGAGCCCAGAAAAAAAGCCTTTCCTGGGCGGAGGTGTTTACACCTCCCCCAGGCCAGTAAGAGCCATCTGTGGCAGGGGAGCATTAAAGGCCTTGCCGCCTTTGTAATGCGACCCCCAGCCTCTCCTGCTATCAGGAGCAGGCCCCCTTCCTGTCTCCCCTCCTTTTCGGCGGGAAGACAGGCGGGAAAACTTAGCACAGCCCAGAAGGTGTGCCCACCTCTGCCAACCCCACGCCTTAGGTGGAGGATGCGAGGTGAAGCCCACTCTTCAGTGCCTGCCATCTTGCAGATGGCAGGCACTCTCCAATCAGGATTAGGGATTGTGCCCACTCCCCCACGTGGTGTGAGCACACAAAGGGTGTAGTCTCCCTAAGGTCAGTAGCCCATTGGCTACTAACCTCAAGACCCCTAAAACGCCCCCTAAATACAGTATTTAGGGGGCAGCCCTGAACCAAGAAGGCAGATTCATGCAACCTACGAAGAAGAAGGACGAAAGAATACGCCCAGCAGAGGAGACTGCAGAGAAGAACTGACTTTGCCCCAGCCCTACCGGCCCTTCTGCAGTATCCAGAGATCCTGCACCAAAAGTCGCCTTGTCCTGCAGCCAGCAACCTCCAGAACCCTTGGGAGGACTCACTGCCTTCAACACAGACTGGATCTCCTGTGAACAGCAGCTCTGTACAAAAGAAACTCCCAAGACAGACTCTGAGCCTTCTGAGGACAAAGAAACCCGACGTCTGGAACCACCACCGCACCCGTCGCCTACAGCCCGAGTTCGAGTGGCCCACCGGTCCCAGCGAGGTCCCCCAGCGCTCCAAAGTCCGAGTCCACCGTGGGTTGACCCCTCCAGGACTCCCCGACGTCGCCTGCAGCCTCTGCACGGAGACCCCCCCAACCACGGGTGGCCCAGTAAGGTGAAATCCGACCTCAAGACACCCCTGCATCCAGCCGCCCTGCGCCCTGGAGAAAAGAACCCAAGGTGCACCTACGTCCCTGAGCCTTCTAAATTACCTGCCCAGCTGTTGGTTCCTCTCGGAAGTCTTCCTGGACCGAGCCTGCAGCTAAAAACCAAAACCGAGAATCCCCATTGAAAACAACAAGGCACCTGATGCCAAAACAGCACCCTGCACCCAGCCGCCCCAGCGCCGCTGTGGGTGCATTTTGTGTGCTAAACCAGATCCCCCTTTGCCCTGAGCCGAACATGAGGAGCTTTGCTCCCACAACCTTGTGGCCTGCTCGTGAGCAGCCACCAACCGGAGGCCCCCTATCCCCCATTGGATAACATTGGGCCTCAGCACTCTGCACCCGGCCGGCCTAGTGCCGCTGAGGGTGTTTTGAGAGTGCATCCTTGACCCTAGGGGAACCCTGGTTCTAACCCCAGAATACCAGCTCCCACAACGAAGTACTTACCTGTTAACCGATAACTTCATTTCTCTCTATAGGAATACATTGACTGTTTTTACTTGAAAAATGTTGTGTGTGGAGTTGGCTTTGTATTGAACTTTGAAAACACTGCAAAGAACTAAAAATTGCTTACTTACCTTATCGCTAGGAAGTGTCCCAGTGTGATATCTAGGTGTATCACACTGAATAGGAAAAGTAATCCAGAAAGTAATCTGCAAAGTAATTCAAAATAATCTAACAGTAATTTCCACGGTATTGAAAAGATTTACAAACCTGTAACAAAGTCATTTTCATTCAGCTTGCTTGTGTTGTTCAACCTGCCTTGAAAATGATCAAATACACTTACCTGTGCCAGGCTTGCTTGGTTCTAGGAAATAAATATAACTAAATAATATTTTTATACAAATTAAATTGGTCTGAGTTCAGTCTTTGAGTGTGTGACATCATTTGCTGATTGAGTGTGTACAACAAATGCTTAACACTACCCTCTGATAAAGCCTTACTGCTCGTCCACACTACCACAAATAGAGAGTAAGGTGCTATCTACTTTTACCTCTGCCTACCTTTGGGGTTCCACTGGACTCTGTGCACACTATACCTCATTTTGGTATAGTATATACAGAGCCAGCTTCCTACAGTATGTCACTAAAACTAGTCAGAACCTGATTTCTAGCCTAAATCAAGATGGCCAGAACCATCCTCGACTGTACACCTCAGCTGCAATACCCTAGAGTCAGCCTTGTGGAGATGGATGCCTCCTGTATAGCTAATTTCCCGTCTACTGGCAAAAAACAGTGCCTGGGGCCGGAGGAGACTTTGAGGCTCACCGCCACACCGGTCTAATCACTAGCCATCCTGTGTGGGCAGAAGTGTCACCTCCTGTTCACACAGGTCTTTGTCTCTGGCCTCTGCGAGTGGCACACACTTCCCAGCATGAGGTCAGACTTCTGTCTTGGCGGCAAACCTTTGGAAAAGCCCGCCAGGGCATGAGACCACTGGGTTAACTTGGTGGACACTGTCTAAAGTGCCACCTAGGTACATGGTGGTTAAACCTCGACACCACCATCGTGTTATGGGTTAAAAAGCACAGTGTTTGACACCAAACATGAAAGAAATTGTCTGGGCCATCATGAAGCTGGACATATAGGTAATGCCGTATGCCAGCCCATGTTATCCGATGGACTGCCCGTCACTTGCGGTAAAATTGCGTTTAGAATGCTACCACAGGGCCCTATATACATGCACATATCTTCCCACACATTTAATATAATGCACCCTGCCTCCTGGGCTATAGGAGGCCTGCCTTAGGGGTGACTGATATACATTAAATGCAGTGAGGTGACCCTATCACACATGGTGTGTGCAGGGTCGAATTAAAGCAGGCAAGCTGCTTGTGCAGGGCTGACATGGCAAACCTGGAGCCTTTGGTTTTACTGGGGTCACTCAGGGTGGTACAATACATGCTGCAGCCCTGGTGACCCTTTTACATCCCTGCCCTGGGTACCACTGGTACCATATAATAGGGCCTTACAGAGGTGTAAAAGTACTTGCCAATAGGGTGTACCACTTCACATTTATAGTTTAAGGGAAAGAGCAATGGTGCTGGGTCTGGTTAGCAGGGCCCAGCACACTTTCAGATCAACTACCACAGCATCTAACAGTTCAAATGGGGGCCAAGGTTGTGGGGACATCTGCAAGCAGCCCAGTTTACTACAATTACTACTACTCACATCCTACAAAATCCTATTCACTAATCTACGTACGGAAATTATTCTTTATGTATCAATATTTTAATTTATTCATTATTTAATACACATTTGACTTGATGAGTAAATGTGCTGTAACATTTTATTTTATTAGGTCTAGGTTACTAATAAATATTTCTAATACTTTTACATTTATATTTTATATACTTTTTTTAAAGACTAATACACTTTAATATTTTTCACAATACTTTCCCAAAGGGAGATTTCCACCAATGTGTGAAAAGTTACTAATAGTAATGTTACTCTCCTAAATCCTGCTGTAGGAGGCTCCAACAGGGGGCGAGACATGCACGCCTATGCTCTAAATAGTGAATAGCAAAAACTGTAGGCTTACATCTAGGTGTAGTAGTAAAGGTACATGTGAATAAATCTGCATGTGTATATTTACCTTTGGGAATAGGCTCCATCGACTGCAATAAATCTAATTTCTCCACAAGAAAAGTTGATTGAGTTAGAATTTAAGGACATATAGTATAGCATTCACATTATTTTGGTTTCCGATAAAGAATGCGAACAGGTGTCAAACACTATAAAGGTCTATCAAGCAACTTCTTACTAGTGTCATCTTTAGTTAGATTGACACAACTCGCAGTAGGTAGGAAACTGGGGAGGATGCAAGGAAAAACAAGGATACTAAATTCTACAACACAAGGTTTCCAGGTTTTGATTTGTAAGATACAATACATCTGAATGTGTGTTGAAGAGGGCTCGGGAGAAACAAACCATACTTTTGTCGGGAATATATAAAGATGTACAGGGGTGTTAAGGGTGGTTTCACTCAGACCGGAGGCATACCAGATTTTGAGGATAAGCACTAACTATGTAAACGGTACCCAGGAATATTTGAGACATGGGAATGGTGTCATCCACAGAGGGCCAATGTTGGACAGCTGCTAAAAATCTCTTTCAAAACCTCAGTAAATAAATGCTTTTGATACATGAAGAGATTTACTGAGTATCACTCAGGGGACTGTGGAGTAGTAATAGTCATACTTGCATTCATACAGCAGAGAGTTTTAAAGTCTTAGAAGTACCAAGAAGTAATGGGAAGAAACAGCCACTCGAATAAAGAATAAAGGGTTCAGGATAGGCAAACACCTACAAAAGCAAGAGTAAACAAGCATTTGCAATGCAATAGGCCTCGCATTACTGAAATTTGAGCTATTGGTGTTGCAAATAATAATGTTTCTTCGTTTTTTATTTTTTGTGAACAAATATCCCAGCAGTGGCATTAGTAATAAAAGAAAATCCATGAAGAAAGGAAAGGGTGCAGTACTATAGGCTGTTACTAGCTGTTCCTATTGAGTTGAAAAAGGACCTCTATTAGCTATATAAGGTACTGCACCCTTAATGCAATTATAAAGTGAGAGATTGCAGCTGAGCATACGTTTCTATTTGTTTTATGGAATGTTAGATTTTTTATAGCTTGCATTTAAAAAAATGCTCTATTAGAATAAAGAATGGTGCATTTTTAAAACGCAAGCTAACAAAAATGTCACTTCCAATAAAAACAAATGGAAACATATACTCAGCTGCAATCTTTCTCTTTATAATTGCATTAAACATGCAGTACCTTATGTGGCTAATAGAGGTCCCTTTACAACTCCACAGTGACACCTAGTAAGAGCCTGTGGTACTGCAATTTTTTCTTGCTTTGTGGCTTTTATTTTATTTTACTACCTAGGCTACTGCTGGGATATTTCTTCACAAAATAAATTAACAAACATTGCCATTTGCAATGCAAATAGCTCTAACTTTCAGTAATGCGAGACCTTTTGCACCAGCTACGAAAAATGTATTACGTTGCAGGAGAGCGAGTCATGCCTGCAACAGCAGGTAGGAGAAAGTCATTTAAGAAAACAGTGCTCACAAAATTTATATAAGACATACTGAGTAACAACACATGCAACAGGGGCAGTTCTCATGGGAGGTTACAACAGGAGAAAAGGAGGTACTAAGGAGGGACCTATTAAGCCTTTTCATGAATTAAAAGCCACCATTTAACTGGCATATCAGGCACTGAGACTGACAGAAAGTGTAGTGTGATATTGTTCTGAGATGACCAGCATTCCGCTGGATCGCTGGTTATAAACCCACAGGACTACTCAGTCCGTGCACCAGTGGGTGGCTATACTTAATTGAAGCTCCAGTTGGCATGAAGCAGCTCAGTTAGCAGCTTTATAACAGCGAGCGAGAGTACGGTAGATCGGCTTGGGGCTGTGGACAAATCATCCGGTGTCCAGTAGTATGCAGCTAGACGACATCCACTGAGGAAACCCAACAAATCAAATGACTCCCACCGTTCAGCCAGACCGCCAGATATCGAGCCGCTGGAATTGAAATAGTATGTCCAATGCAGTGCTTCCAGACAGCTTGGCCTGTGTACAGCCAGATGGGCCACATTCATTTCTAGTCCCAAAGAAATGTGAGCTACAATACCAACTAAATACTTGGTACAGTTCTGCAAGCTTTACCATGTAACCCCTGCATTAGCCAAGGACAACACAGACACACTTGTTGTTGAGACCAGTAGGGCACAGCCCATCAACATAACTGACTGCCACGTGGTTCAAGGCTCTACCACGAAGAATGGCATGGTGGCGGGGGACTCTTAGGTCACATCTGTATAACAACGGCTCTGATCAATACAGTGTTTAAAGATGGCGCCTATTGGTTTAATCAAGGGCACCTGTTAAGCTCTATCGGGTCAGAGTTTCCAGGGAGTTGTTGCTGTGTGCGTTTGTGACTGAATTCTGTGTGCTCTGGGCCTTCGCTGTTTGTCTCCTTCCAAGTGCCTTAATAGCCTGGTAATTGCATATGCATGCTGTCTGGGGTTTATGTTCAGAGTTGTGTTGTAATGGCTGCTGTTGGAAGAGGTAATTGTGATTGTGGTGCTCTGTTAATGCCCACAACATTCCTTTTACTGGTGGGTGGGTGTTTAGTCTGTCATTTGGTGTGGAGTGATACATTGATTGTGAACAGTAGGGCGTGTGAGCTGGGTGAGGTTCAAGTATACGGTGCCACTGCAGTGAGTGAAGTGCTGTCTGATGTGTTCCACTAGAAGTTATGACGAACTCCGTTACTAATATTTATATCTGCCCTTCCGTAATATCCTGAATGTAGATACTTCGTGGCATTCTCTGTCATATTGTTGCTTCGAAACGTTATTCAGAGTTTTTAGCTGGACTACCTGAGTAAAGTAATGCAGCGCGCTCCCTATTTTCTGTCTTCGTGGACACCAATGCAAAATTAAGCAGTTTAGAAATCAGAATCTGTATCTAAGAAATATATGTGACAATCACATATCTGCCCACTTACTATAAAAGTAGAGCGTTTTAAGAGGCCTCGGTTGTTGACATATAAATGACCCCCCCAAAAAAACGCATTAAATCTAATGTAACTCAAGTAAATATGGCAGCGTCTTTCAAAGGTGTCAAATTGTTAAAACATGATAATACGTCAGCAGACAGAGATAAAAACAAGCATTGGCATAGCCAATAGGTCTCGCTTTTGGGACCTTATAAGTATTTAATTATGCAGCACAATATCCTTGGTGCAACAATATTAACTGTTGCATGGCTAAACACTTATAAGGTCCCAAAGGCAAGACCTATTGGCTATGCCAATGCTTGTTTTTTTTTAGCTAACAACTGCAAGCATAACTAAAGGAAAGGACGCAGCGCAACCCTATTCATAAAGACATGAATTTCAGGAGCCCCAGCTAGGCGTGCAGTTGTGAGACTAGGCCTAAATATATTCCAAGCCAAGAAAAAACACATTTTATGGTAAGAAATACAAATGAAAAGAACAAATACATGTACAAAGAATGCATTTGGAAAAAGTGGTTGCAATTTGCACACCGATTTTCACTGAATGCAAACAAACCTCCTAATACTCAGTTGAATGATTGGGTGCCTAAACACATTATAGATCCAAATGGAAGAGTGACTCAGCCGTGGCTAACCAATAGGAATCCGCCCTGTTGAAGGATGTATATGTTGGTTCTGATCCCTTCGCGGTTATGGTGCCAGAAAACATTGGATTGAAATGCACTGAAATCACAGAAACTATGTGCAGGAAAAAGTAATGACCAGCTACAACTAAACTTGATATCCTCAAACAGGAAAAGTAATGCTAATATAGATACATGTGTGCCTGAGTACCAACATATGGACGGTAGGTTATACACAAAGTATGCTAGGGCCTTGGATTGATCAGGCAGGAGCCTAGATCGATTCTTAGCTAGAGTCAGGTTTAACCTTTACTTAGGCCTAACTTTCCCCCCTGAAAGTGGTTTCTGCGTAGCAGCTGCTGTAACTCCATGAGTGCAGGGTTATGGCGCTGCTGTGATTCAGCAGCTGTCCCTGACTGTATGCTGGCAGTGAAATTGTGGTTCATAGGGACCGGAGGCAGATCCTTCTCTTTTTTAGGGCCATCCGCCTGGAATAAACTGCCTCCTGAACTTCAGGCCATCCCAGCTATCCCCATGTTCAGAAATAAACTAAAGACATGGCTTTTTAATTTAGATTAAATCTGCTTTGGTCCCCGATTTTGTAATTATAGAAGTGCAGAGTGCCAGGACACCCTCCGGAGTAACAGTGCACTATACAAATGCCCTTTCATTTATTCATTCATAGCTGGCCTGAAACTGGAACATTCAGCATCCATATTTTCATGTGTTCATGAATATAACATGATATTTCTATATCCTGGGAAACATAGCTACTGGAAAAAGTGGGGATTAATTTGGTACTGAGAACTGATAAGACAAATAATAGTGCTAGGCCAAAAGGACAATTGGCAGTATTTGTGAAGACCTCGAAGTTTTATGATATTGTCCAATTACTCGATGTAAGTAATTCCTTGAGCGCAATGAGTGTGTAGAGCCCATGGCTATATGTACCCATAAATGTAGTTTATTGTACTGCCACTCTCTGCACAAGAGGACACAGGGTGGCATATTATGAGCCTATCATGAATTTGACAAATTATTTCTTTACAGATTAGGTGGCTTTGTTTGTCAGGGGATCTTAAAACGAAACTGCCATCAGATGTACAGTGGATTTTGGATTTGGGTGAACTATATGGATTAAGTGGCAATCCTTTGTTAATAGCAAACACAGAGAAAACTGCATCTTGAGTCACACATTGAAAAAGTTTTTCAGGATTTATACCCCTATGGGGAACTCAGTCATTGACTTCCTGATATTTCAATGTTGATGCATATTGGATGTACCTCTGGTTTTCGGTTCCAAGACGTTCTTGGTTTTTCGGGAGGGGGGGGGGCGGTGGAGTATGCCCTTTTATGATGAGAAGATAATGGTAACACACAGTTCTGACAGGAAGTAAAATGAGAGATTCGCGAGGCTGTACTACAGTAATTGTGGGATCCTAAGCTCTCTGCACTTTCTGCTGTTTGTTTAGAAAGCCTCACAGACTGGCATTGCCCAGGAGGGTATTAGACAGCGGCGGTGCGTCCATTGGGGCGCTGGGGCGTTGCCCCACTAATGCAAATGCAAAGTAATACTCCTGTACGTCTGGCAGACGTACAGGTGTATTACTTGAAGTCCGTGCCGGGGGGTCACTGACGATCACCGGGCGACGCCCGAGCAATCATCAGGACAAGGGGGGGTGGTGACGTCGGGTGTAGCGCACTCAGTGCGCATGCTCAGTTCTGGGCTGGTCATTTTTCTGACCAGCCCGCGGCGCACATGCGCATTAGCCTGCAGATTAGAAGAGCGGGGGTTGCTTCATGGCGCAGCCCCCGGTCTCCTAATGGGCGGGTGTGTACCCCTGCCCAAGCCAATCCTGGCGCTGCTGGGGCAGCGTCTGGATTGGCTTAGTCACAGCGAGGCACGGGATTTGGGAAGCGTAAGTGTTAACTGTAGTCCGTAGTCGGACACTCGGACTGCGACACGACACCACGACACCACGACACACACCTCGTGTTCTGGTGCGAGGGCCGAGGCTGCCTGCTACTACTGCTCGTCGTGGGTGGGTGGCTCCGGTAAAGAAGAGACTCACTGCTGGACGAGACTTCGACTTCACCACATAATAAAGTAAGTACTTCGTTCCATTTCCAAAGTGAGCAGATGCTTGATGCCGAGAAATATACAATGTACCTTTCACCCGCGCCACCAAGCTGATTGTTGTAAGTAATAGTACATTTTAAATTACTTACAGCAATCAGCTTGGTGGCACGGGTGGAAGGAAATGCTCCTGTTAACGTTGCTGTGCGCTCTCTAAAGTGCACAATCAAAGCGCCGGCCATTAATATACTCTAACCCAGGAAAAGAGTATATTAATGGCCGGCGCTTTGATTGTGCACTTTAGAGAGCGCCGAGCAACGTTAACATGAGCATTTTGTTAACGTTGCTCGGCGCTCTCTCGATGCATGCAGTCACTTACTTATCTTCCTTGTTGCTTTTCCACGCATGTGCTTTTTTCCGCAGCTCCTTGTTGCCCTGTCTGATGCCCTAATTAAAAGGATCCCTGACTGGATTCCTTCTAGCTGTAAAAGTTCATATTTCTAGCCAAGTCTTTGGTTCATGCCCATGAATGACGACACCAGTTCTAGGAGTACAAATGACTGACTGTGTGGCATCCAGGCCAGGCCATAAATTCAGTCTGGCTGTGTCCTGCATTGTAGAGCCCTCACATGCTTCTTCGCAAAGGGTATAACAATAGCGAGCCAGAATGCTCAAAGTATTTAAAGAGAGGTAGCAGCTGTGCCTCCAGACCGCAAGTTGAAGGTGGGGATTGAGTCTGAAAGTTGGGGGTATTGCGTCCGTTTGTCTGTTTCTCACAGGTTTGAGATCATGTTGCATGCGGGATACAAGTGATCAGAGAGATGGTGGGGGCACTCGGAGGCAACAGAGCATGAACGGCGGAGGGAGGGGGTGCACCGAACTCCTGGCCCCTTGGGATGCTAAAAAGTAGGGACCCTCTCCTCAAGCCCAGAAACAACAGCAAAGGGGCACATGAAAGGGTTGTCGAATGTTTGAGCAAAGGGGTTTAAGCAGGGCTCTAAGTGGGATGAAAAAACTGGGGGAGGGGGGAGGTCTCTAAGGACGTAGTTTAAAACACTTAAGCTAAAAATCTGTGCTTAGCATAGTGTGCCGCCGACTGGTATTTGACTGCCTCCGTCATTGCATCCAGATATATACTACAACAAGTAATATCACATCTACATCAAATCAGGACTATTGGCTTTGTCAACGGTTGTTAGTTGTATAAGATCAATAAGTAACAACTATGGCTTCGTTGTACATATTATTGAAAATGCTTTATTTCTAAAATGATGAGACTGTGAAAGAACTATAACGAGTCTCTTTGAAGTTACATCCCAGGCAGTGAAGGGTGGCACTGCTGCAGAGTTAAGATTTTATTTCCATCCTTAGGGTGAGGGCAGAAATAGAGAGCCCGACAGGGACCCGTCTCGGCACCTGATTTTTAGAACTGTCGGTGCTGAGCACCGGCAAGACCCACCTATATTTAGCCAAAATAAGGATAAAGTAGGATAGATTTGTGCAGTAAGTTAAGATCACATTGACGAGTGCTTATGACTATTGGGAGAGTTGTTTCCATGTGTGAAATGTAATACACACTCTGAGGCAGTAAAAAGTGTTTTTCTCATGTCAGTTTTGCTCTCCTGTTGAGTAATAAATGTGTCTTTGTTCATTTATCAGTTCAGTTTCTCTAAATTATTTAACCACAATATAAATACTTGAACAAATACATTTGAGAAATATGCAGTTATTTGCTACAAATATCAGAGAAATTTTATTTGTAAAGAATGGTATGAGCCACTTAAATTAGTATCTTTTAAATACCAATATTATGGTAGTAGAGAGAGTCTAAGTAATGTTTAATATTCCTAAAACATAGAAAAGTATCATTTCGACTATATGCAATAACAACTAAGTGGATATACATTAATTTTGGAGGCTGTAGCATAATCTTCATCTGTGTTGAGTCCCGAAGGTTTCATGGTGACTAGCATGATAATGATTTTTGGTGTCTCAAACGTAATTCACAATTGTCAATTTGTGGTGTTGTGTTGTTTCCACCAATCAGTAGGAACTGCGCGTTTGTGGATGACACAAACTTAGGATGGTGCCAGAATGATTCCATGTACCCCGTAGCATATGTTGTCCCTTGGACCAGCTAGCTCTGAGTGCCACTGTTAGCCCCCTAACCTAGACAGGGAGCGAACAGTTCTGGTAACCACTGAACATGACACCTCTATTACCTCAGGAACCATGGTGACAGACTTCAAACTTTCGCTTAGTCACTCGTACTCTCTTCCGCTCAGAGAACTATACAAAGAATAAACAGAGAGGCGTTTTCAATATTTATTGAACCAGAGTGATTCTTGTATAAAATATGTGCCCAGGGGGACGCACCCAACACTAGGGCCTAGGCAGTGTGATAGGATTCTCACAAAGTGTTCTGTCAGCAAGTTCGGCGTTTCTGTAAAACCAATCCAAGCGTCACGAATGCAAAATGTGTGTCAAACATTAATGTGGCAAAGAGCAGGCAACTTTTAGAAAAAGGATTTGTGTATATGGAAGAATGATACTAATTCCTACCGGGTTCAACTTGGGCACATGACACCCACTCCTCATACATATGTTGGTGCAAAGCTACTAAAAGCAAGGCACTCACACATTAGCAAAAGAAAATGCTAAAAATTGTGCTTAGTAAAATTGCTTAACATCATCTTAAAATAAAGGCACTCATGCTATTTGGAGGCCCAAAGCAAGCCAAACTTATATAAAATATAAAAGCACTTACAATTTAGGCAATTTTAAAAACAAAATTTGGAAGTAAAAACAGGCTGAATAAAAGCTCCCACCACATGGAAAGTCAGATGTTTACATGTTCCATGTAGTAGACGAGACACTGGAAAAGAGTATATTAATGGCCGGCGCTTTCATAGTGCACATTAGAGAGCCGAGCAACGTTATGCCAACAACAAGGCTTGTTGAAAAGAGTGGCCGGCGCTGTGATTGTGCACTTTAGAGGGCGCCGAGCAACGTTAACATGAGCATTTTGTTAACATTGCTCGGCGCTCTCTAAAGTGCACAATCAAAGCGCCGGCCATTAATATACTCTTTTCCAGGAAAAGAGTATATTAATGGCCGGCGCTTTGATTGTGCACTTTAGAGAGCGCAGAGCAACGTTAACATGAGCAATTCGATAACTCATTATATGCAACACAATAACGTTTTTGCAATGCTCTTCTGTTATAGCAGTGTACAACAAGCACGCACCCATGTCACCCCCCTTTGGTTGTTCGGGCTCGCTCGCTACGCTCGCTCGCTACGGTGCTCTATGAAATTCATTTTCCGCCCCACCACTTACAAATGTCACCAGCCGCCACTGGTATTAGACCCATCTGTAAAATTAAATGTGCAGTCTCCGTACATAAACCAGGGAATGCCTGCTTCACCTGGCACATCTCCTTAATCTGGAACATGAGTCGGTCTGAGCCGTACTTAAGAGAGGCAGAGAAGATAGATTACCCAGGAGGTGGACTGGTCTCGACCATCAAGGATGAGGTGCTGGGAGTAAAGTCAGACACTGCTGCTTTGTGAGGCCTTTGGACTTGACTCCTTTCTAAATACAGGGCTGGTTTCCCCGGTGCAAAGTCAAATAGCACTGCTCTGAGGCAGGAAACAAAAGGCTTTTTCCCAACGTGAGGGATGAGAGAGATAACCACTCCCACTCTTGGATACATTTGCGCCCTCCTTAAAACTGATGTGTGCAGGCATGGTGGGCACACCATGGCAAAGTAGCGGGTGAGACCACTGCTCTGTAAGAGTGTGCAGAGCTCAATTCTATGAATTCGCAAGTGTGGCTACTGCATAAACTGCCTTTATTGGTATATAATATGGGCACAGGCTGGCTAGGATACAGGAATTGGCTTTGGTAAATTAAGGTTAGCTCTTTTGCGTTGTATGTGTGTATATTTTCAGTTTTCGCATTAGCTGGAAAATATACCTGCATCACTTGTCTAATGGAATCCTGCTACTACGTTTCCAGACTAGGTAGGAATTTTGATTAAACAAATTTCAGATGATGAATTTCAACTTTATTGAAGAGTATTTACGTTATGATTTTTCCTGAAGTTAGCATGGATGGCTGAAAGGCAGACCCGCCGACAATAAACCTAAACGTTTTAAAAGGAGACGGCATCCCTAAGTTCAACTAAGTAGAATGAAAGGTCGCGCGATGGGGGGTCACCAAAAGAAAGGCCTATCTGCGGAAATGCCTACAATTGCAAAAAGAGTCGACAATGCCGAGTCAGAACACCAACCACAAGACCAACGGAAGCAAGAGCAGGAAGAAGAGAACACTGCCTCAGGATGTCACAGTCCACAAATCATCCCCCAGAGCGTAATTTAAGAAACGGTATGACATTGTCTATTGGACGGAAGCGCCACCTTCATCTGTGTGTAGCTTCACTTAAATGGCTCCAGCTATACCGCAAGAGCCCCCACAGTACATGTAGGGAGCTAGGGAAGGGGGGGGGGGGGCTGACAATGGGTGCAGAGTCCAAAAGCACCAGCTGTGCGAAGCCCTTGCCCTTCGGGTTGTAAATAAAGACAGGCTGATTGAATGGCCCCAAGAGTGACGGTCTTCCTTTATTCAATCAGGGTCTGCAACGTAGAGTATTTAATTTATTCTATAGTTATCTCCGCAGTAGGCGAGAATTGATCCATTTTGAGAGACATTCTCAAGATAAACACAACTGCGCCCTTTCCAAGAAATAAACAGTACGAGGAAAGTGCGTTTAGTTTCCAAATGACAGGTGTAACCAAGATAAGTAAAGTAGGTGTGGATAGTCGCGCAAACAAAATATGCCATCTGGTACGGGCTGACAAGGAGCAAAAACAGTGCGAAATCCAGTCTTGAGGAGACCTTCAGAGGCGCATGAACTGTGACTGAACTAATATATGTTCTTGGGCTGAGCGGAGGAAGGGGGGTTTGGGGGGCAGCCGAACCCGGTGAGGTCTGCCCCCCCTCCGGGCAGATTGGGAGGGGGTGGGGCGAGCCGATTAGCGGCCATTTTAGGGATTTTGGGCTACATTGGGAATAGCCCAATTGTAGCCCTATTATGTAAGATAGCCCAAGGGTTTAAGGGCTGGTTTCGCGCTCACCCAGCCACCATTTTAGGTTTGGTGACCTGGTGGCTGGGAGCGCTGTAGGGCTTTTAGCATTTTTGCTGTAGGGTTTGTTAGAGTTTACATAGGATAGGCTGTCGTGTGGGCTGGTAGCGCTTCCTTAGATTAGGCGGTGTAGGTAATTGAAGTACTGATGGCGGCTGCAGACTACCGGGTGCTGGAGGAGGTCCGTCTCCTCAGCGAGGCCGGCCGGCTCGATCTCCTCATTCCGGAGGCCTCGGTGAGCGCGCGCCCGGTGAGGCGCGCGGCTGCGGGGGTGGCGGCCGCTGTGATGGCGTGCTCGCCGCCCCGGAAGGCGAGGAAGGGTCAGGTGAGTGCTGGGGGCCGCGCGGGAAGCGAGGGCGCGGCCCCTTTAGCCGGGTCTGTTGTGCGGGAGGGCGGGAAGTTGGGTGCGGCGGCAGGTACTCAGGCGGGAGGGGCACGGCGGGGAAGCACATCCCGCGTTTCCCCGGCGATGGGGTCAGAAGCCCGGGGCCGCTCCGATGTCAAGGGAACGGCTCGCGAGTGCGGCAGAATGTGGATCCTTCCCCCTCGAGGGAGGTGGGGGGCGGTGACCGGCACAGCCAACGGGCGCCGAGGCGCTCGCTGAGATGTGGGAGGCAGCTGGGAGAGGGAGAGGGAGAGGCGCAGAGGGCCGGAAAGGCGGCAGGGCAGCCGGGGAGCACGAAGAAAGGCATAAGAAGGGCGAAAGGGCCAGTTAAGGGCCCACTGGTAGGCCCAGTCGCCTCTGTTGTCGGGGATGGGGGTGTAGGGGACAAGGGAAACCAGGGAAAGAGGGTTATGAAGGGGGGCAAAGCAGCCCCTGTGCAGGCTCCCCCGGTGGGGCAGGAGAGGGAGGTTTTGGGTGGGGCAGGAAAGGGGGTGGGGTTGGGGGGAGGGAGGGGGGAGAGGCCGGTTTTGGTGGAGGAAGAGGGGGAGATTGGGGGGGGGAGGTGCCCCCATTGACGTAGAGTCAGACAGGAGTGTCAGGGATTGGGAGGGTTTAGATGTCTTTTCTTCGGGGAATGAGGAGGTGCTGGGGGTGGGGGTTTTCGGGCACAGGGAGGGATACGTGTCGCGGGAGGGGGCTGGGGGGCCTGGATCGAGGGCAGGGGAGGCCGGGGGACAGTGGGGGTGCTCGGGGGGTTGGGCGGGGATGCTTTTGCGCCAAGGAGAAGGGAGGGTGGAGCCTCGGGCGGCGTACCCAGTACCGGCGAGGGATCAGGGTGCGGCTGGCATAAGTAGGCCCAGGACGGTCTCGCCGGCCCCAACACCCACCGGGCCGCTGCGGTCCGGGGGACATCGTGGACGGAGGAGCTCCAAAAAAAGGCATTTGAGCGGGGTTCGGAGGGTGCAGTCTGCACCTCCGGCTGAGAAGGCCTGGGGTTTTGGGGAGCAGGTGGAATTAGATTATGACGAGGACAGCATGGAAGAGGGCAAGTTGAGGGACCTTGAGGATGGGGGCACGGGGGGCCAAGCAACGCTGTGTCTAGTGTGTTACAGGTGTCACGATGCCCGGCAGAGCCCACGGGTCAGACATCGCGTTGGGATGAACGGTCGGCCCCGCATGCAAGGCGGACGGAAGGAAGACGGGCGGAGTCCTTAGAGCCAGGTAAAGGGGATGGGGGATTCCGACCACCAATGGTGTCAGTGGGTGTGGGAGGGGGAGACAAGGAGGAGGAAATGGGGGGCAAGTTGAGGAAAGGCAAGTATGTGCTGGATGTGGGAGTGGGCACAGACGACGCAGGTAAGGCGTCAGGGTGCATGGGACATGAGGATAAGAATGTGGGAGGGCACACGGGAGACGCAGGTAAGGCATCAGGGAACGCAGCGGACAGGGGTACAGACAAAACAGGGAAGGTGTCCCTATCGACAGGGTATCTGAGACTATATTAGAGAGTAAGGAGTTGAAGATAAAGCAGTTGCCTTATATGGCCTGCCTAGTCGAACAATGGGGAGTAAAGGTTGTCTCTTATGCTGACGACACCCAGCTGGTGTTCTCCTTTGAGGACAACACGGAGGCAGCCTTTTTCAATTTCAGGCAATGTCTACTCAATATATCATCTTGGATGACAGACAGTTGCTTGAAATTGAACACATAAAAAACTGAGGTGCTGTTTTTTAATCAAGCACACCCCCCAAAGGCAGAACTCTGGTGGCCGGCTGAGCTTAATCCCCCCCCAGTACCGGTGCAATCAGCAAGAAATTTAGGTTTTAAATTTGACTCCACCTTATCTGGCAAAGCTCAGATCAACCATGTCTCCTCCCAGTGTTTCTGGAAATTAAAAACGCCACAAAAACCCCTCAACTACCTCCCTATGGACTGCAGGAAAGTGGTGGTGCATGCACTCATAACCTTACAATTAGACTATGCAAATAGTCTGTATTTAGGTCTTCCATCATATCAGATTAAGAGGCTGCAAACTATCCAAAATTCGGCAGCTAGATTGATCAGGAATGTGCCAAAGCGACACCACATCGCTCCCCACCTTCGGAGCCTACAATGGCTGCCGATAGGGAGAAGAATTGAATTTAAAGCACTGACACTTGTATATAGGGCCTTGGGGGAGAAAGGCCCAAAATACCTTAAAAAGAGAATACAAAAATATTCCCAGACCAGGGTCCTTAGGTCTAATCAACATGAACTGCTGGTCATCCCCCGTTTAAAAAAATCCAGAACTGGAGGCTGTTCCTTTTCAGTGAAAACAGCTGTCCTATGGAACACAATGCCTATACATATTAGGAAGGCTAAGACAGAAAGACTGTTTAGGAAAGCACTCAAGACGTGGCTATTTAACCGCCCTTAATTCTCCCACTTACATCATGGTCTAAACTCTTTAACTGTTGCCTCTCTAGCGCCGGGACACCTCCGTTGGAGGTAGCTGTGCGCTCTATAAATGCAAATAATAATAATAATAATAATATGGGAGTGACCAAACCTTTGGGCGCGCACTTAATGCTGGCAACTAAAGAGCGGATCTGGAAGGGCGAATATGTGGATATGCTTAAGCTACTGCACAGGGAAGTGAGGGCAAAAGAGGGATCAAAAGAGGAAGAGTATGAATTGGCCAAGAGGCCGAAAGTGCCGCTCACTATTGAGAATTGGACAGCGGCATTCATGATAAATGCCAGTGTGTACAGCGAAAAGTACCCGGAGAGGTGCGTGGCCATGTTCAAGTACATGGATGTCATAAGGAAGGCCCAGATCACAGGGGGTGGGTATGCATGGGCCCAATACGATGAAGAGTTTAGAGCACGCATGGCGTGGGACACGGAGGCCAAATGGGGCGAATTGGACACGGACTTATGGCAACATACGATGGGGCTGTCCGGAGCGGGCAAGACTATCTTCACGGCCAGCGGCTTACCGCTGGTGTATCGGCCCATTCAGGGGCACCCCACCTGGGGAGGGGTGGGCGACACAGGTAGTGGGCCTGCGGGAGCAAAAGGGGCTTGCTGGAACTTCAACAAGGGACTGTGCACACGGGAGTACTGCAGATTTCGGCATGACTGCTCGAATTGCGGAGGCAGACACGCCTTGGATCGTTGCTTCGGGGGTGGGCAGGGGCAGCAACAGGGACATCAACAGTGGCAGGCAAGGGGTTTTCGGACGGGGGGACAGCAGCAGCAGCCCTTCACGGGCGGGCGAGGGGCTGAGGGGCCTGGGGAAAAGGGCTCGTACTCCGGTTAGACTAGATAGGTTGATCGCAGCCTTCCGGGGTTGGGGTAACGGGGAGGCTGCGAAGCGCTGGCGGGTGGGCATTCAAGAGGGCTTTAGCTAGGGTAGGAGGGACATAGGACGAGAATGAGGGCAGACAATTTACAGTCAGCAAAAGCACATCTGGAAATAGTACAGGAGAAATTGGTTAAGGAGGTGCGTGGGGCCGCATGGCGGTACCCTTTGTGGATGGGCCACTAAAAAATTTAATTGTGTCTCTCATAGTAATGGGGCCGGAAAAGGAACAAGGGCAGTTCCGTTTAAATCAACATTTGTCATGGCCCGAAGGTGGCTCGGTGAATGATTTCATTGACGAAAGTGAAGCTACGGAGGCTTATTCATCAGTTGACGTGGCCATGTCACGGGTAGTGACCACGGGCGCAACGGCAATGAGGTCAAAGTGCGACATAGGTCAGCTTTCCGGCTGCTTCCAGTCCACCCAGAGGATTGGGATCTGCTGGGCGTCCATTTCAATGGTAAATGGTACGTGGGCAAAGCATGACCGATGGGCTTTTCTATGTCTGGCGCATTTTTTAGTGTTTCAGAACGTTTCTTTCAATGGTTGTTTTCCGAGCGGACGGGATGGCACCGGAAAAGACTATGGGGCCCTGCACGGCTCCCCAAGGTAACACACTACCTGGATGACTTTCTTTGTGGGCACCTCAGACTCCACGGACTGCCAGATGGCGTTGGACAGTTCAATGAGATCATGAGGGAAATGGGGGTGCCTTGGGCACCGGAAAAGACTATGGGGCCCGGCACGGCTCACCAAGGTGTAACACACTACCTGGATGACTTTCTTTGTGGGCACCTCAGACTCCACGAACTGCCAGATGGCGCTGGACAGTTCAATGAGATCATGAGGGAAATGGGGGTGCCATGGGCACCGGGAAAGGACTATGGGACCCTGCACGGCTCACCAAGGTGTAACACACTACCTGGATGACTTTCTTTGTGGGCGCCTGTGGGCGACAAGGTTGTCGGAAGGCAAGGTCGCGGTGAAAGAGATTCAGGTGCTATTGGGGCACCTCAACTTTGCTTGTAGAGTGGTGAGAGTAGGGCGGACGCTTGGTAGACGACTGGGTAGGGCACTAGCAGGACAGAGACCTCCACATCATCAGGTGCGGGTGTCGGCGGGTGAGAGAGGACTTGCGAATGTGAAAATTTTATTGCAGAAGTTCAATGAGATTCCGCTGAGGCGGGAGGGTGACATGGAGGGGGATGTCCAGATCTTTTCTGAGGCCGCGGGGAGCAGGGGCTTGGGCCTCTACGGGCAGGAACGAGGGGGCAGAACAGTGGCTGACGGGGGGCTAGGAGGGGTAGGAGTTAGCATGTTTGGAATTCTTCCCACTGGTGGGGGCTGTCACACTATGGGGCTCCAAGACAGCTGTGGGCGAGGTGACATCATGAGGTTGGGGAGTTGGTTTTCGGATTGCTACCAGCGCTATGCGCGCAGCGCATCGGGGGGATGCAGCGCGGTTCTGTTGTTTCTCCTGCTCATTCCATTTTTTTCGTTTCTGGTTCAATGATGGATTTCCTCGCCAGGGAAATGACTATCTGGAGTGTGGGACATTCCTTCGTAAAGGGGGCATGGGGCATAGGTCCAGGCCCGCGCCAGTTACTTTGGGAAAAATTTTGGCTTTAATAAAGATTTGTTCAAGGTTGGTTGGAGGGGCAGAGGGGGCATGCGTTGGAAGGAGTTGTTGCAGGTTCTGAAGGGCGTTTTGGTGGCTGGTAGGTGCCCCGACGTGCGGGTGATATATCTGGGGTAGAATGATAGGGTAAAAAGCGGGATTTTTAGGGGAGATGGAGTTCATTCTTTCCAGGTTGGGCATGGATTTGTACCTGCTGGACATCCGGGTGGTCCTGGCCAGGATGTTGAATGTGCAGCGACACTAATGGGTTAGTCCTAGGAGGCAGGGGGGGCAGGAAAATGGGGAGGCGGCATTCCCGCCTATTCTCCCGCCTTTTCCTGGGTGGCGGGGTTGTTAAAGTTGGCCAAGATTGTCTGAAGTTTTTAGTTAAGTGTTGGTAGTTTGTGAGCAGGGGCAGGGAAAGGGTAACCAGGTAGGCTAAGTTTAGACTAGATGTTTGTTAGTTACAGTTGCACAAAGGCAGGTAGGGGTTTGGGTCATTGGAGGACAGGATTTGTAAATGCAATATTGGGTAAGATTGTGTCATATGGTTGTTATGTAATGTTATGTTGTATTCGGCAGGGTGGGGGATTTGATGTGGGGATCGAAGGGGTGGGGGGAACAGGGGCAGGTAATTCATGTATAGTGAGGTATTAGTTTTGTAAGGCAGTTGCCAGTGGTGATAAATTGTGATATGCACCTGTTTCAATAAAGCGGCCTTTTACACACACAAAAATTGGTCTCGTTTTGGCTTGCCCCCCTCCCTCCCAATATAACATGGGAACAGTGTTTCCCCTGTAATTCAGAGAGCTCACACAGCTGCGAAGGTTGTATTTATTTGCGGTCGCCCAAAGCCAGCAAAATTCAGATATGAATGAACCCACAGTAGATCTTTCATCCCTTGCGGGTGACCGAGCTGCGCCATGAAAACAAAGATGCACGCGTCCCTGCGACTCCCTGCTAAAGCGTAGCTGTCACGAGGAAGGCGCCTTGTCTTATGCGACATCTTCTTCCGGTTCTGGCTTCCAGCCAAGAGCACGCTGACAAAGGGCATTTTTGAACCCGAACTTACAACTGTGAAATTGAAACCACGATTCCCAGAATGCAACGGGGCATTGACCAAAAATATAACCGGAACTTGCAGAGGGTGTCGCACATGTTTAGATTCCCCGTGGCAATTATTTCCTGTGGGTGAAAATGCATTTTTTTCAGAATGTTAAGACAGCATGAATGTGTGAAAATGAAGCAAAGTTGAAGTGATTTCATCGAGCAAAGAGCTCCCTTCTAGCGCTTCTTCTTGCATAACAACGATCAAGGTTTCTGGTGAATGTGTACTGTGTCCCCGTGAAAGCTGTAGTAAAGTCAATAATGAAAACAGAGATCGCATTGATCTTCACAAGCCACCTGAGCCCGGCAGCTGGCAGATGAGGCGCCGCACCGCCCCTCCTACCCCCGACTGTGGCCTAACAATGACCCCGACATCGCCCAGGTCCAGACCCCTCTGCAGGGTCGGACAGGATTCAGTCTCTCCATATCAGTGCAGTCACAGGCCTTCTCTAATCAGCACTCATGCCGCTAAAATACATTTTTGTGTGCAGATTTACTACAGACAATGGATAAACACAGAACGTTTCCCATATGTAGTTTATTCAACATGGTCACTAATTTATGCATTCGCTTTGTGCACCACAGAACGCTTCACGAATAGGAAACTCACATCCTTTCTTCATCTGATGATGCCATATTGGCACAGCTCGGACACCCCCGCACTCTTTGGTGACTCCTGGGGCCTCGGCAGACCCGTGAGATTACAGTGTGGAGACCGACCCCCTGCTCCAGAAAACACAGCAAATCACCCGACAACATCGAAGGTTCACAGCGTCCACCAGCACAATAAAAGGGCCCTTCTTGGCCAATCAGAGCTGCCAGCCTCAACGTCATAACAATGTGTGTCTAATCTCACACTTCCTCGTAGGCCCAAAACACTTACCGCATAGGATCAAAGCGGGGACAACAGTCTTCCAACCACACACCCCACGGCATAGTGTGCTATCCACGCGGAGAATCCCTAAAGAGCCCCGCCTTCAGGTAACAAGCGCGCGCGCCTCGCGCTGAAAGGAGGCAGCAGGGGAGGGGAGAGAGGAGGGGCCTGCGCGGTTCGCTTGCGGGAGCGAGCAGGAACCATCTGTTAATTACAAACAGATGGTTTCAAAGCTCGCTCCCGCAAGGGAATCGCCAAACGTGCACGCGTTGCCATTCAAACCAATGCAATGCGTGCACGTGTTTGGCAGAAAAAGGGAATCGATTGCTAAAGGTCTCCTATCAAGCGCCTGCGCGCTGCGTAGGCGAGACCTAAAAAGCTTAGGTGTATGAAGGGAGAGTTCAGGAAAGGTGGCGTAGGGAGAGTTCAGGAAACAGGTGGTAGAAGTTGAAAGCGAGTGGGCGGGGTCTGACAGTGAGAAGGGGAGTGAGTTTTAAGTCATGGTGCCCTTTTCCATGATAAAAGCTGTACTCCCAGGAGGGCGACTGGGAGACGGAAGGCTGCCTACGCCCACTTCCCACAATGTCACAGTCAAACCTCTCGTGCAAGCCTCTCCTATAGTGATACAATTACAAGAGTGCCAAGAACTCTAGACTGAGAACTAGAGGGCTAATTCGTTTTCTAGGGGGTTCTGTGCTTCTGGGCATATGGGTTTATTGAAGGCTGTCCACACTGCAATCCACCAGAAACGATATGCGCTCAGGCCCAATAACACCCCTCCATCCCCAGACTCACTGTACATATTGACAAACAAATAACTTGGGCCAACTGACCCGAACACAGCCCCTCTGCCACGTGTCCAGCGAGTCCAGAACAGGGAAACGGGAGGCATGGAGGGGACAGCGCAGGAAGAGCAACCGCCCACCTTGTCTATTTATAATGGTATATTTCTACATATTGTTCGGAATAGCATCTGGCCCAGGTACACAACATCAGTTTTTGAATGAACCCCAGCTTCTCCTGTGAATATGGTGCACCTCAAGGCACATGTGTATGTAGCGAGTATTTGTCTACTTCTGGGCGCTGCACCAGCATTGTATAAGATAATGGGGAGAGGATGTAGCCTTACGGCTAGAGCAGTCGACCTCGAAGCTGGGGAACCGGGTTCAATCTTGGCAATGACGCTCAACATCCTGTGATTCTGGGCAAATCACTTAATCTCCCTGTGCCTAACAAAAATGAATGTGTCCATCTGTAACGAAACTGGTGCTCATGTAAAGCACTCTGATACCCGATTTCTCGGGTCTAGTTTGCGCTATATAAAACTCTAAAAAAAAAACAACCTGTTTTAGCTGTCGTTAGTCAACTGACTGTCCCATGAGAGGGTTGTATATCTAGACTATCACTGGTGAAACGGACAACAGATACCTCCAGGGAATGTTTGTGAGCTATGAGGGGGTGGATGTACTTTTACTGCGACACCAACTAAAGCAAGTCCCTCTCCTGTAATCCAACATCGGTCAGAAACAGACACTCTGTGTTAGACCTGGCACCATTGGCGTGGGTCTCCCTTCCATTTTTCGCTGTTGTCTCCTCTGTTTTACTGGTGTTAGATGCTCTGGGCGCTGTGCCACTGCCATTCAGTGTCACAGCGCGAATGCTCCCTGTATAAATATGTCTATGTGAATTGGTATATCCCTGATTGGCTTATTTGGTTTACCTGTTAGTCCCTAGTAGTGTGGCCTATGTGTGCCCAGGGCTGGTAAACCAAATGCTGCTGGTGGGCCTGCAGCACTGATGTGTGCCACCCACAGAAGCAGCTTGTAAAGTGTGTCTCAGACCTGCCACTGCAGTGTCTGTGTGCAGTCCAGAACTGCCATCTTGGATGTGAAGTGCACTCACTTCCCAGCCCCTGAACCTTCCCTTAGCATCCTGTAAGTCACCCCTATGGTAGGGTGCCTTGTATGTGTAAGGCAGGACATGCCTTGGTGTGTGTAGCATGTCCTGGTAGTGAATTATGCACCATTTCGTTTTTCACTACTGTAAGGCTACCTGTTCCTCATAGGCTAGAATGGGCAGTTTGACTATTACATGCTAAAGTCCTAACTGACCCCAGGAACATGGTAGAAAAACGAATTTAGTATGCCTGAGCTCAGAATATTAAAATACACCTTTTAGTGAAGTTTATTTTTATATTCTGTGTTTGAAAATACCACTTTTAGAAAGTAGGTATTTTCTTGCCTAAGCCTTCCAGTGTGCTCTGCCATTATGTGTATTGGCTGTCTGGTTTTAGAGGGGCAGGACAGGCTGAGTCAGACCTGGGTGGAATAGAGAGTTCTGCATTTAGAGTGTGGGGAGGGGTGGCTCTTTGATCTGAATAGGGCTGTGCCTGGCAAGGTGAATGCTGGCTCCACCTCCCACTGTGTGTCTGCTAGCAGACCCCTCTTTCTGAAAGGAAGGATGCAGCCTGGTAAACAAAGTGCTCCAGGCCTGAGCAGAACTGGTTCTGGCTAGGTTCAGGGACTGGTAGCTTCAAGGATCAAAGGTTTTTGGGGTATAAATATCTGTGCTCAAACCCCTAATTTTGTATTGCTTTTGGATCTGGAGAGGAAACTCTGTCCGTGCCACTGGAGGAATCTGCAGGAAGTGACTGTCCCTGTGCTGTGTGTTGTTTCTTGCACTGGCCTGCAGCAGTGACCACTGGACCTTGAAGAAGAGGAAAAGGAACTCTTGAGAGAACTTTTATTTTTGTACAGCAATCACCCAAGGGCTAGGAAAAGAGCTAGCCTCCTGCTGGAGTCTCAGGCACATCAGACTCCACCACCAACCTCCTGCTTCCTCCCTGCGAGGACTGCTATCTGCTGAGGAGGCTCCTGTGAGTTCCAGGGCCTTTAGTCTGCATCAGAGAAAAGAGGGTAAGAAATCGACGCTAACGCATCTTTGCGGGCCGCTGCAGTCGAGAGCGCTGGGAAAATCATCGCGCTACTGCCGCCGAGGGCCCGCAACCCGAAACCATCGCTGACGCCCCTTTGCGAGCCGCTGCAGCCGAGATGCGCTGGAAAGATCATCGCGCTGCTGTCGCCGCGCACTCGCAACCTTGAAAGAAATCATCGCTTCGAGACATCGCAGTGCGGACGCCGTGCGTTCGCCACCTTGATCGCATCGCACCGAACTTCGTCGCTCCCTCGCGGAGCGTCTTGTCTTCACATCGCAACACGATCGCACAGCGCAACAGGATCACCGCATCGACTTCTCCCACGCGGCAAGAAAGTCATCGCATCGGCGGTCCAGCGTGCAGAAGTTTGTCGCATCGTCTCCGCACGCATCCCGCAGATCGGCGCATCATCCTCCCTTGCGGCAAGGATTTCAACGCATCGCCGGCCTCGCGTGCCGAGAATCATCGCTACAGCTTATTTGCGACACTTTGTTGGTTTTGCTACTAAACCCAGGTACTTTGTGAGAGAAAGGGTCGCAGAGACCACTGCCTTGAATTTGAACCTTATTTTTGCAACCTTTGAACTATTTTTTGACAGTCCTTCAACAGCCATCCTATTTTTGACAGTCTTATGAGAGAAAGGGTCGCAGAGACCACTGCCTTGAATTTGAACCTTATTTTTGCAACCTCTGAACGAGAAAGGGGCGCAGAGACCCCTGCTTTGAATTTGAACCTTACTCTTGCAACCTTTGAACTATCTTTGACAGTCCTTCAACAGCTATCCTATTTTTGACAGTATTGTGGCTTTTACAGTTATTGGTCTTGTGATAAATCTGCCTTTATATAAAGATACTTATTTTTTATAACTACTTGTGTGGTGTCCCTTTGTAGTGTTCCTCACTGTGTTACTGTGTATGGTCATAAATGCTTCACACCCTGCCTCTGAGATAAGCCTACCTGCTCGTGCTACGTTACCACAGGGTTGAGCAGGGGTATTAAAGAGGGTAGCCCTCTCACTCTGACTTAGGAAGAAGGGTCCCTACTTGGACAGTGGCCAGCCATTGCCAACTAGAGACCCCCATTTCTAACACTCTCTTAACAGACAAAACAAGTATATTTTGATGAATGCACCATGAGAGACTTTAGGGGCACTAACAATAAAACCTGCTCCATACATGAACCGATTGCACTAGTGACAACAGAGACGTGTACGTTTGGGGTGTTTACGCAGGGGCGGCTCCTCCATGTGGGCGGAGGAGCGTCGCCCACTGCTGCGCGCAGTGCGAGAAGCAGAAACATAAAATGGTATTTAAAATACCATTTTATGTTTCTGCTTCTCGCACTGCGAGAAAGCAGAAGGGTTTGGTTGGGGGCGTGCGGGTGGGTGGTCCTGCCCTAGGGCAGGAAAGGAGTGGCTTGCCCACTGTTGAGGGCGCAGACTGTTTGGTCGGCCCCTGGGGCCGACCAAACCAGTCATGCGCACTCTGCCTTTCTCCATGCAGGCTGCATGCAGCCTACATGGAGAAAATGGCCTCCCCACAGACGCCTGGCTGGTCAGCGTCCCAACCAATCACAACGCTGCCATTGCAGCGTTGTGATTAGCTTAGAGGAGGGAGGCTTCCTGCTTCCAGGAGAGGAGCAGACACGACGCGGGACCGGGCCGGCGAAGGTAAGTTAACTTTTTTTTATTCTTTATTTCTATTTTAAATTAAACCTCCCCCACTCCCAGCGCGCTCCCTGTCCTGCACAACCCCCAGCCCCCCCCACCCGCGAGTCATGCCGGCCGCGACTGTGTTTACGAGACCTCTGAACTTTACTAATGCCCACCAGACAACCCTGGTGTTATTTGGCTATGTTGTGAAAAATGTAGAACAAAAACAGACCCTAAAAGTGCGTGCCCTTTCAGTTTTGAAAGAGGTATTACAAGTGAGGATCAGCAACACTCGCTCCTTCTAATTTAGCTGATGTAAATGAGCATGGAAAGCAATGCGCCGTGTTGCCTACCAGGGGGCTTCTGTGAGGGGCTGTAGATCAGGCAGAATCTTATAGCCACTGCTTTCTCTTGGACTGTGGTCATAGGGGCATGGCTTTAAGTGGGCTGGGTCTCACCGGTGCTGAGCATCCGCAGTTTTTTAAAGGGGGCCTCGAAACAGGTCTCTATCGCGCTCTGTTTTGTGCCCTGGCACAGGCGGTCCATTATTTCCGGACTGCGGTGACAGCAGGCACATTGATGTACACGTGCTCACACTGCTCACTTCTCACTAGTGGAGAAGTTACGTCATGACGTCATGCCAGGTGAGGGTTGTAGGGGGAAGGGGAATCCTTTCAAGAGAGAAATTTTCTCTCTGGATTTCCCTTCTCTTTTTGAAACGCAGCATCAGCAACATTGTCGTGGTGTCACCAGGGCTTTAAGTGGAAGCTTCATCAATATTATATACAAGCCATAGTTGCTGCTAACAACCATTGACAAAGCCAATAGTCCTGACTTGTTGTAGGTATGATGTTACTTGTTGTATCATATATCTAGATGCAATGACAGAAACAGCAAAATTCAAGTCGGGCGGCACACCATGCTAAGCACAGATTTTTATCTTACGTGTTTTTAAGCCACACCCTTAATTACATTGGCCACGCCCCTTTGGGAGACCCCCCCAGTTTTTTCATCCCACTTAAAGCCCTGGTTACGCCTCAGGAGCGCCCCTGCTGAGCGCGCAGGTTAAATAGGAATAGAGCAGCAGAAGTGGATAATTTGACTTCTCCCAGCACTTTCAGTCCTCAGCTGGAGGAGGCGTAGCTGTCTGACGTCATCTCAGTAATTTATGACTATGCGGTCTGCTTCTTCAGAGCGGTGACTCCGCCCGGGTTTTTACTGTTATCCATTAATAAATAAAACCGACTGGGGGGAAAGTGGGGTGGCGAGAGGCCCGTGTTTTCTAATGAAAAAATAGTTACATTTATTAAAAATAATGCAAAAAAATCCTACGTGCACAGAAAAGGGAGAGGAGGAGGGACGAGGGAGGTGGTCAACGCAGCTAACAGGAGAGGGGCGGGAGCAAAGTCATCAGGGACAACGTGTGGGGCTGAGAGCAGAGCTTAAAACGCAAGCGGGAGCAAAGCCACAACGCCCCCAAGGCGGCATCCGAAGGCAAGGGTGCAGAGGGTGGGGAAGGTTAACCCGTCCAATCAGCACAGGAAGCACCGGCAGCAGGCTCGTTGTTAGGGGAAAGGTGGGGCTGTGAGAGACCCGTGTATTTTAATAAAAAAAGTATTATTTATTACCAAAAAACCAAAGACACCATGAGTTTAGAAAAGGGAGCAGAGGAGGCAGGTGGTCAACAGACAACAGGAGGGGGCGGGAGCAAAGTCAACACGACAACGGGCGGCACTGAGCTTGGAACACAGGACTGAAACTAAGACAAAAACCTGAGGCAAAAGAGAAAGTAGTGCACCGACATTATATATTGCCCGTGGTGAAGTAATCCATGTCAGAGGGCTAGTCTTCAGGGGCGTGCACAAAGCGGTCAAAAGGCAGGGCAAAGTAAAGCTTTTACCTACCAAACCAAAGGAATTTTGAAAGGCTGCCGAAGGAGCCAATGAAAGTGATGGGTGTGGTAAATGCACCCAGAAGAAGATACCACATGTCGCGAGACAGCGCATGCGCTGCCTAGGCTCGACCTAAAGAGGAGGACATTGGTAAATTACAGATTTTGAAGTTGTCTGAACATAAATAACCCAGGTCAGTAGACTGTGAAATAGAAAGAATGGCACCAGAATGTAAGGAAATAAAATTCTAATGATCCTAATGGTGCAAAAATCTAACAGGGATTCTATATATGCATGATGTTCAAATTTTATTTTTAGTAGATTTAAGCAAATAACATCCATAATGACACAGAAAAGAAGTCATCCAGATTAGTACAGAAAATAATAACCCAAAACGTTTTCATCCCTACCTGGCAGTCTCGCCTGGAGTTTAGACCAGGTTGTACCAATAACACATATGTCACGGGAAAGGGCTACATTTATGTAGCAGCTGCTGCCTTACCTAAGCCAGGCAAGACCTACATGATCCGTACATAAATGTTTATACTGCAGTCAGTGTTCTGAGGTCCCATCTTGTAATCACGAAGTACAAAAATGTAATTAGGGCTGAGTGTACCTTATTTTATAAGATCAAAACAGAAATGTCAAAAAATGCGGCTTATGAGATGTTCTTAGTTGTTCAGAAACTCATCAGCAAGGTAAATTGTAATGACATCATCCACAATCCAAAAACCTTGCATGATCTTGCTCAGTTATTCTCAAAGAAAATTCCAAAAATGTATTTGAACTTCCAAGACCTTTTACCCTCCAATATACAGTCAGATCTTTACTCTTTTTGCTTCACCTCTACCACAGACATAATCAACAAGCATGTCCCTTTAAACAGAGATCAGGAACTGACCTTAATGACGGATACTACATTGGGTTCTCCTCTAGACACTTTCTCAACTAGTATTGTTCTCCTTGCGAGGAATCAGATTGCTTTAGGGTCTGATTTACACTTTGGTGGATGGATTAAGTTCCATCGCCATGGCGCAGTGCTTTACTCGTCCCATTGCACGCATGCTCCCCCACCAAATTTAGAGATATCTGCTGGCTTCACCAACATCACTTGTATTTTCAGGAACCGCTGTCACAAAGGTTCCTGTAGATGCCTTTAACCCCTTGTGTGCTTTGGACGGCCCCCGGCCGTCCGACGTCACGGTGGGCGTGTGCGGAGGACGGCCCCCGGCCGTCCGAACTCCGCCCACTCAATAAAACGCCCGGACAGCGCGAAAATTCGCGCAGCGCGGAATGGGTTAAAGTTTGACAGATGGCTCTGTCAATACAACATAGCTGTAAGTCAAACTTTCAACTTTTTTTATCTTCAAAAACAAAAGCCCAAAGCAGAATTTTATACTTAAAAATAGGAAAAATACAATGACCCCCCTCACCATGGGAATTTTCTCCCATGGCATGGGCGTCATTTTGCAATTTTCATTGCCCCCTACCAGCAAGTGTTACCTGGTGGTGACGGGCAGTGAAAACTGGCCGTGTGTTTGTCCACTCTAAATCGACTCCGACGGCCCTTTTTCTGTCGGCCCATTGGAGGTGTTTATAGCTGTTGGAGATGGATTAGTCTCTGCCATCTACATACTGAAGTTCTGCCCGACTTTAAATGAGGCAGGGGGTACTTTGCTTTGGCGGAAAGGGTACTCTGTTGCTGTTGATGGAGTACCCTCTCTGCCAAAGTCTAAATCAGTCATTTACTTATTGCCAATCTACGTAATTATCTCTACTACAGTCCCTAGCAATGGAAGTAGGCGCTGGTGATACCACTCCTAAACAAGCATTGGCATAGCCAATAGGTCTCGCCTTTGGGACCTTATAAGTGTTTAGTTATCCAGCACAATATCCTTGGTGCAACAACATCAACTGTTGCATGGCTAAACACTTATAAGGTCCCAAAGGCGAGACCTATTGGCTATGCCAATGCTTGTTCTTCAAGCCTACAGCAAAATCTCCTGAATAGATTTACACCAAACTTGGCATAAAAGGGAACTTCACTCAGAAAACGTGCTTTTATTCGTTTGGTGAAAATCACTTCAGTAGTTTTTCAGAAATAACTGTTTGAAAAAGGTGCTGGTTGGTCTTGAAATAGTTAACACTTTTGAATATCTCAGACATTTAAAGTAGCGCAGTGATTCATGAATATTATCAATTACATTTGCATTTTTGGACAAATGTGATTAGCTGATAATGATCTCTCCGCATCTCGAAATTGGTTAAGATTTAGGATTTGTTTTCCATGGAAAAGACAAGGCACAATAAAAAGTGCCTAACCCCAGGGTGGTGGTGGTGGGGGAGAGGGTGGAGACACAGAGGCGTGAAAAACTTGAGTAATAGAACAGGATAAAAAACGTAGAAAATACACATGCACACATATAAATACTGTTCAGACTGACAAAACAGCTAAATTTGTCTCTACGCATGCTATCAGAAACCCGCAGCTTTGAATTCCGCTTTGCGCATTTACACTCATCAGGTGTCATCAGCAGCACAGTTTCACTGAAGGCAATCTACTGAAGACACTGTCCGACATCAACTGACCTCAGAAGGAAATGGCTACTTACATCTAACGTCCTCTTACAATAACATTACAATAAACACAAACCTATTGCCTCGCTAATCTTTTTCCCAATTGAGTTAATGTATACATGTCCCTCAAAAATATTTAATTTTTGCAGTCTGATAAAATTAAAATACAAACAGGCCAAACATTGCACTACATAAAAAACACAACAAAAAAGATTTTTGAATAATTAAATAATCAAGAAATAGTTTCAGCTCTGCTCAAAATAGCATTTCACAACTGCCCACTGGTTGTGATGTTGAGAGAGCATGCGAGTGAGTTACAGATGGTGAAGGAGGGGATGAGGGCGCCAGAGAGAGGTAGAGGGAGGTTAAGAGTAATGTATAAGGAGGGATAGAGAGACAGAATGAAAAGGAGCATGGGACAAAAGGCGGAACTAGAGGGTGAGAGCAAGAAGGGGATGAGTCTTAAAGGGCGGATGGGGAATTGAAGAAGGGTTGGGAAGAGGAGGGAGATGGGAGCTAAAACAAAGAAAATAATAAGGTGCAGCTAAGGAAGAGTGGGAGGGCAAGAGAGAGAGAGAGAGAGAGAGAGAGAGAGAACACGTTTTCAAATACTATACTTAGAAAGACAACCTACAGCTGCTATGTTTTGTTTGATTCAAAATCGGCAAATTGTGCATAAGACAAGACATTTTAAACGCAAACTTTGCAGCACAAACTATTAGATACAGGTACAATAGAAAGACATGAAACAAGCATTTGAAAAGATTAACATAGACATTAAATATTTGTGATCTTTATCTTTACACATTTATTATCAAGTTTTTTTTTATCGGAATGTAATTGAACACCAGTATTCTGGTGAGCAAAAGTATAACATGGCACACCTTACACAGAATTTAAAGAATATTACACAGGGGGAGGTATCGCCGAGCTAAACGCTCACACATACTTAACCTTAATTTCAGATGTTGCAGTTTCTAATAATTGCCCAAAATGTGACGTAAAAGGAAACAAAGATGTCCCTTATTTCGGTTTAACATAACACAAAATCTAGGAATCGGAGGGATCTGCAGTGTGCCTGTGGTCTGTATCACAGTACAGAGGGGCATTTTCAGTCAAATAGATGAATGAAGCAAAACACCTCTTCTCTGCCTCACTCCCCGTGTGTAACATTCCATATGAAGTTAAAGAATGGAAAACCAGCCCTCGGGGAATCTTACCTTAAATCTAAGTAACCACTTAATGCATTAATGGAGCAAAAAAAAGGCAAGGAAAAAAAGCATTGAAAGGTGTATTAAGACAGAAGAAAAGATTTCCAGATGGGTGGGCGGGGGGGAATAGGCATCAAAGTTAAAAGAAACGCGCGGCCGCAAAAGTGAACGCGACCGCCATCTGTTTCCAATTAACGCAACCGCGAGACAGGCAAATGTAAACAAGCGCGGGCGCGATAATTGGAAACAGATGGCGCCGCTGCTCGCTCCCACAAGGTGGATGCCGTACATGCACAAGTGCTCATTGGAAACAGTGCAGTACATGCACGAGTTTTCGAAAAAGTACGGACCGATTCCAAGAGGTCATCTCCTATGCAGCGGTTGCGCGCTGCGCTAGGCTTGACCTAAAAAGCCTTTGGTCAGTTCTAACATGTTGGCCAAATTCAGGTCTATTTCCCTTTTGCTTTATCCTGATAAGATTTTGGAGAAGACAGTTAATCTACAGCTTTCTGAGCAGCAGGAAATTCTCAGACCGTCAAGACACAATCTACTAGTCAGATAATACAGAGCACAAGTGCAAGAAAATAGGGGCAGGTGTATCCGGCCGGATTCTGGATCTACTGAGACAGAACCAGATGCAGGCCAACCCCAGCAAAAAATGTTGAATTTGTCCTGCCGTAATTTGCTGATATCTGGAGATGTTCCGCAGTGCCTGCGTGTTTTCTGCTTTCCGTTTGGAGCAGCAACCTGCATGGGGAAGGGTCAACTCCACCTAGGATAAAGAGAAAGGACTCGCGTAAAACCCTCCTTTTGTTGGATTCTTATCCAGGCTGGGAGCTATCTGGAGCCTAACACCTAGAAGCCAATGCAGTGGATAACAAGTACTGGCAAAGCCAATAGGTCTCGCCTATGCGAGAGCTATTAGCTTTGGCAACGTGTTTTAGCAATGTTGTATACCAGTGTGGCTGCTGTTCAGCATGACTAAAAGTTAGTGATGTGGCATGGCGAGCAGTGGGGTGGGGTAGATAGGAGTAGAGTGGAATGGGGTTGATTGGCGTAGAGCGGAGTGGGGGTCGAATGGAGTGGGGTGGATTGGGGTAGATCAGAGTGGGGAGTTGGGTAGAAAAGCATGATACATTGGAGTGTGGTAGATTGGGGTGGAGTGGGGTATATTGGGGTGGAGTAGACTGGGGTAGATTAGAGTGGGGTAGATAGGAGTAGGGTCGATTGGGGTAGAGTGAAGTGGGATATACTGGGGTATAGTGGTGTGGGATATATTGGCATAGAGTAGAGTGGGGTAGATTGGGGAAGAGTGGAGTGGGGTGGATTAGGGTAGAGTGAAGTGGGATAGATTGGAGTGTGGTGGAGTGGGGTGGAGTGGAGTTGTCAAGATTAGAGTGGAGTGAGATAGATTGGGGAAGAGTGTAGTGGAGCTGATTGAAGTGTAATGGGGACAGATTGGACTGGAGTGGAATGAGATAGACTCGGGAAGTGTGGACTGGCATGTGGTAGATTGGAGTGAAGTGGAGTGGGGTAGATTGGGTAGAGTTGAATGGAGTGTGATAGATTGGGGTAGAGTGGGGTGGGGTAGATTGAGTGGATTTGAGTAGCTGGATTGGAGTAGTGTAGATTGGGGTTGATGGAAATGGGAAAGTTAGGGTTGGATAGATTGGAGTCGAGATTGGAGTGGCATGAGATAAATTTGGGAAGAAGTGAGAAGTGTGGAGTTGGGTAGATTATAGTAGAGTGTGGGGGCAGATTAGGGTGCAGTGGAGTAGGGTAGATTAGAATGGAGTGGGGTAGATTGGGAAAGATGGGAATTGGAAAGATTGGAGTGGAAAGAGGTAGATTTGGGAAGAAAAGTGGAGTTGGGTAGATTGGAGTAAAGTTTAGGGCAGTAGATTAGGGTGCAGTGGGGTAGATTGGGTGGATTAGAGTAGGGTAGATTGGAATAGAGTGGGAAGTGGGGTAGATTGGAGTGGGGTCGATTGAAGAGGAATGAATGGAGTGGGGTAGTTTGGAGTCGGGTAAATTGGAGTAAAGTGGGTTGGAGTGGAATGAGGTGGATTTGAGTGGAGTAGAGTGGAGTGGGGTAGATTGCAGTGGTGTGTGGTGGAGTGGGGTAGATTGAGGTAGAGTGGGGTAGTGTGAGATAGATTGGAGTAATTTAGATAGGGGTAGATTGGAGTGAGGTTGATTGGAGTAAAGTAGATTGGGGTGGAGTGAGATGGGATAGACTGAAATGGAGTAGATTGGGGTGGAGTGGGTTAGATTGCATTGGGGTGGGGTAGATTTGAGTGGAGTGTGGTTGAGTGGAGAAGGGTAGATTGGGTGGATTGGAGTGGGGTAGATTGTGGTGTAGTGGGGTAGACTGGAATGGAGCGGGGAAGATTAAGTGGAGAGGAGTTGGATAGTTTGCAGTGGAGTTTAGAATGGAGTGGGGTAAATTGGAATGAGTGGTGTAAATTGGACTGGGGTAAATTGTAGTGGAGTAGAAAAAAGTGGGGTAGAGTGGAATTGGGTAGATTGGAGTGGAGTGGGTTGTATTGGGGTATATTGGAGTGGGATGGATTGGAGTTGAGTAGATTGAAGTGGAATGGGGTAGACTGGGATATATTGGAGCAGAGTGGGGTAGATTTGAGTGGAGTGGGGTAGATTGCAGTGGAGTAGGATATATTGGGGTGGAGTGGGGTAGACTGAGGTGGAGTGGGGTAGATTGTAGTGGAGTGGGGTCGACTGGATCATAGTGGAGTGCACTGAGGTGGAGTGAAGTGGGGTAGATTGGGTTACAGTGGGGTAGATTGAAGTGGGGCAGATTGGAGTGGTGTGGGGTAGATTTGGGTGGGTAAATTGGGGTGGGGTAAATTGGAATGGAGTGGGGTAGAGTGGAGGGGAGGGGGGTAGATTGGAGTGGAGTAGATTGGGGTACATTGTAACGAAGTGGAGTGGACTAGGGTAAACTGGAGTGGGGTAGAGTGGAGTGGGGAAAGTGGTGTGGAGTGGAGCGGCGTAGAGTGGAGTGTCGTGTTGTGTCGTGCAGTGAGCATTATAGATGGGAGTGGCATGGGATCAAGTGGCATGGCGTGTTGCAAAGTGTCTTCGAGTGGAGGGGTGTAGAGTGAGGTGGAGTGTCGTAGAATGGAGTGGCGTGGTATTCAGTGGATGGACATAGAGTTAAGTGGAATGGCGTAGTGTGGAGTATGCATTGTGTGGTAGCGCACTGCCATTAGAGACAACACTTTTCAATTGAAATGACCATTACATTTGAACCGAAATACAGTTTTACTGCACACAAGCGATAATGTGCGCAAATGTCATCACCTAGTGTATTGATTCAAACATTTGTTTACACCTCACTTCAGAATTACAAAAAAACCTCAGATTTTAGATTGAATTAAAGCGCTCCTAAAGATCGCTCGACCTGTGCATTTAAAGTGCACCTTTGGATACACCCAAGTCACATGACTGAAAAACAAACATTTGCTGAATAACCGGTTTAAAGAGCCGCCTGGGAGTACAGCGACCCGCCATCTGGGTTCTGAGAGTTCGTAGTATCTGTTCCTGCAAGTGTGACAGTCTTTGGCGGCGGATGAGCACCTCTATAAAGTAGAAACTAGCAAGAGAGTTCAAGTTTTTAGAAGGCCTGCCTCTGTGTAGTAGTGTTCGCAGTGTAATGCTGCTTCTCCAGAGAGGAGCGACTGTGAACTGTAACGTCAGTCGCTGCTGTTGGCCTGTGACAGTCTCTGTGCAATGAGGCCGCTCTCGTCAGAGGATGAGACTCTCCAAAAGAGTGGTTCCTGCCAGAGGGGATGAGACTACATAGGAAGGCCAGCTATTTCCAGGGAATCTGATTGTCCGAAGGAGCAGCTACATGTAAAGGAAGAGCAGTGCTTAGTTTCTAAAAGAAGATTGACGGTGCCCAAAGCTCTGCCCAGAAGCCCATAGCCGGTGTAGTTAAATGTCAGCGTGCCCATTACCAAGGATTGGGCTGCATAGTCTTGATTCCACCTCATGCCTTTTTAATCCACTACCAGACACTCCCTGCCCCTTTACATCACTCTTGCAGATCCTGAATTCTCCCTTTGTGATGGGTTTTCTGTCCTTCTCTTCCTCGTCTTTCCGCTTTGTTTATCTTCCCTCTTTCGCGCTTTGCAAAGGTCTGATGTAGAAAAATAAGTGCTGGTGGAACCACCAGCTCAAATTAAGCACTAAAGGAGCGTATTTGCAATATTTACCTTTGCAGTGGTGAAAGCGTCTCTTGTAAGGCCTTCACCTGTTAGGGGAACACAGACTGTAGAGTTAAAAAAAGACTCCTCTCGGAGGCAGGAGACCGTTCAAGGCTTGGCTGCCTTCTGCTAGGGGACAGGAGTCTCAGTAATGCTAGCAATTGTCGGGGGTGAGGGCTCCCTAGGGCAGCTTCTGCCAGAAGATTACTCTGTAAGGAAGCCGGGGACCAGTAAGTCTCATTGTTCCAAAGCAGACAAGCATAGGGGACCAGCATATCATTGTTACAAAGAAAAAGAGAAAGTCAGAGAAGTAGAAGTGTACTGTGTCTCATTCCAGAGAACGAGAAGGGAACTTTGGAGCGAAGCAGTCAATCACGGAACTAGAGTGTGCCATCGGCCAAACCAGCCACACACATAGAGCAAGATTATCGTTCTCGTAGATCAGAGCACAAAGGCAAACAGTGCCTCATCTTCTGAGAACACAAGAGGCATTCACAAATGCAAGGGACCGCATCCCAAAAATTGTAAACATACAAACGGAAAGAAACTTACTTCATTGTCGTACAGGTAACGGAAAGATTCGCGCTCACACAGAAGAAACACACATATGGAACCTGTACATTGTGTTTGCAAAAAGCAGACAAACACAAGGAATAGAGCAAAGATAAACCATGGGAAGTGGGAACCACAGTAGTTCAGTCAAAGTTAGCAGAGAGTAACAGTAACATGCAAACACAGGGCCTCTCTCAACGAGCACTGAAACATACAGGTCCAGTGTCTATGGGTAGCAGAGAAACTCACTGATAACTTTAAAGTTTCACTGTCAAGGAGAAGAGACATCAGGAGGAACAACAGCAGTTTATTCACTCAGTTCAGATACAAGCACATTCAACTAGGGGGCGCATTATCAGAGAAATGCCCCATTGTCATGTGGCAACAAACCTATGTGGAACATGTATGTCGCTCTAGTTCAGCAAAAACAGAGCATGCCTTGTCTCACAGCGCCGACACACAAGACGTTCTAAACAAGTGGGGACGGCGTCGCCGCTGCAACATCCTGTGATTCTGGGCAAGTCACTTATCTTCTCTCTGTGCCTAAAAAAATTAATCTGTCATCCGCATGTTACATGATGTGCTTTTTAAGGGTTATGTTACAGCCTCGTAAATGGAGCATAGGAGGGGCACTAATGGGCTCCATGCAGAGAGTAATCTGCATTCTTCTTTCCTATAAACGCTCTCACTTTTTATAGTCATCTGAAAGCAACCTGAACTGGAAGACACAGCTTGACATTTGACTTCGGTATTTGAATGCCCAACAAATGTGACGAGATAAGAACAAGATTTACAGGCCTGTTTACAGAAAGGGAGCTCACTGAAGGATACTGGTAAATAAGGTTTGGGCAATGGGAGGGACGAAGGGAACCTGGAGAGCCCAAAGCAAATAAAGCCAGCAAATGGAAAGCAAGAAATTGTGAGTTAAAAACCACAAAGCCAATGGCAAGCAACGGGCGGAATGCATTCTCAGGTCAACTTTCTGAAACTTCCCAAGATGTCTTTAGCAATCGCAGACAGCTGCGCTGTCTAGTAGGCTGTGACCTAAAACTGAAGGCATTCAGCTTGTTATCGCTTCACCAATGATTTGGAGGCAGGTTTTTGACATTGTTCAACCTTTGTATGTAATAGATGTAAAAGCACTGTAGAATGTCAGATATATATTACTGTGTAAGTATTACCCTAATAACGAATTAAATATCACTTACTAATGTATTTTTTATGTAATTTCTATTAAAGCGCTGCTTACCCCAATGTAGGGTGTCTGAGCGCTTTACATTACACATCCACATTATATAGAGACAAGGAATTACACATGTATAAGTCAATGTACATAAAGTGTTACATAATACAACACAATAACACAATGGTTTAAAGGTATAGGAGTCACATATCATCCGTAAAGGTAGGAATTATATGATAAGGAAGCTTAGAGCGGAGAAAAACAAAGTCAGAACTTAAAATGTAATGCAGTAGTTGGGGATGTATTAATAACACTTTAATACTACCAAATGAAAACTTTTTACCAACCTTACAATAACGAAAGATTGAGAAAAAAACAATAAAGTTCTAAATAAATACCTTGCCATTTGCTTGCATCTCGGTGATGTCAGCGACAAAAGGATCCCTGTGGCAAAGCACAAACCCTCTGAGCTGTCTACATAAAATACAATATATCCGTGATCTGCATGTTACACGTTGTGCTTTGCATCAGGTACATTCACTCTCTAAGCTACTTTGTGATGAGTCAAAATTGAGAATGGACAAAACACAGATCTCTCTGCCAAGCGCAATAATCACTAGAGTTACTTTCCCATATTTGATATCCCCTGAAAACTGCTGGGCACACAAAGATCTCTGGAGCAGGTCCCTTGAGACCGGAGTACCTTAATATGCAGCCTACCTGTGACCAATTAAGTAAGCCAGACTAGATTTACTGTCTCATTTGTCTTTGTTGTCAGTTTATTTGAAGCAGAGTTTTTTTTTTTAATAAATGTATAAATTGATTGTTAGACTCTTCTCCTTGTGACTTCACCCCGTTTCTGCTGGCACACCCTGACCTCCAATTTATGGAATCAAGAAAAGTTTTTCCCATTTCCAGCACAGTAGAGCACACGAGTCGCAGCTTCGATGCCACTAGATTAATGGTCCAGCAATTGTTTTTTTTTTTTTTAATTCTCTTTTTCTATAGACAGTGAAGAGAAACACTGTGCTACTGCGGGAGATACTGTGCAGAGAAAAAGCTTGAAAACATTAAAAAGAATGGTTCTCAAGGTCGAGTACTACTCATTTCAGTAGGAAGGATAGGAACGTGTGGTGATGTAATAATGAACTTGCAGCGCACACCTTCTGCGTGCACTAGGTTGCATGGCATTCCAATGTTATATGTATTGCTCTTTGTGTGGTGGTTGGCCATTTGGTGTGTGTGCCTTGTGGCTACTGCACGGTCAGCGTAAACACGAGTTGACCTTACTATTGCTTCCTGTCGTCTTTACAGGATGTTAATTGGGAGAGAGGGGCGCCGCACATATAACTGACCACTTTATCGTGTGACTAAGTCCGCTTTATTGAAACAGGCGCACATCACAAACTTTACCTGGCAAACCGCCTTACAAAACTAAAACCTAGCTATACATCAAATTGACCTAACCAATGACCCCACCCCTACGGTCCCCACACATGCCCACCCCGCAGCTATCTCATTTAGCTGTAGTGCATTTCAACATTTTCAACTTTATATTTCCCTTACAGCCTATGACTGCATGTATGAACCCCTAAGCAACCAAATGTCCTTAAATGAACCTTGAACGACCTGACTATCATCCCTTTGCACATAGTTCACCAGCTGGCAACGCCAACCAAACTTCTGACAAGTCCTGAAAAAACTTTCCAGGCCCCTGCTAAGCACAAGTTCCAAGCGACAATGTACACAACATAACTCCTGCACACCTGTCTCAACAACGGAGTCCGAATGAAAAACCAGGGAAACCTCTAGCTAAAAGGGCGGATGGGAGAGGAAAAATGTCTAAACTCTCTCCCTGTCACCAGCCACCAGGTCACCTGAACCTAAAATGGTGGAAGGGAGCCCAATGTGACCCCTTATATAACTTGGGCTGTATCAAATGGCAGTTCTTGGACTGTGCCACCCTCCAATTCTGTCTGGGGGCAGACCTCCCTGTGGTCGGCTGCCCCCCAAATCTGCCTTGTCAGAGCCAAATGTTCGCTCGAATGCATACACATACACCGAGAGTACTAGTGTGATATTAGTAACTATAATACACGGAATCCCTTGACTAATTACCTTTCTTTACATACCTCATTTCTGGTGAAAAGACAAAGTACAGCTTTTTTAGTTGTTTTAATAAAATTATTTTAATAAAATATAGAGCCCCTTAATCAACAGGTCTAGCATCGCTCAAAATGCTTCAGTAAGAAACTGGGAACCTTAAGAAACTTTACAGGGACTCATATCTGAGAAAACTCAATTTAACCCACCCTTATAACAGGGTTTACTAAGTTTTTCACCGATCACAGCCCTTTTACCAGGATTATTACTATATGCATTTGAGCACAGCCGACTCATGAACAGAAAATTCATGGAGCTGCTCCTTGAGATCCAATCCATGTCAAATGATTTGATACCCAAATGACAACGAATTACAGAATTCAAAATATAACTGACCCTTTGGCTAATCTGAAGGAAAGTCGGCTTCATTAAATATTATGGAAGTTTATTTCCCAAAAATCCACAGTTCAAAGATTTTTTTCTTCCTGGAGCAACTACTTTGAATCGATTACTTATTAGACAGCAAATAACCAAACCACAGGTCACGGCAATTAGACATTCTGTGAAGAACAAGCATTGTGTACAGGTTTTATCCCATAATATTGGAGACAGGCGTGGTCCTTGAATCCACTAACAGCATTCTTCACTTTTATCCACATGCCACGCAAGGACACTTTGATATATGTGATCTACAAACCAATCCAAGTCCCCTATTTTATGTAGAAATATAAATTCCAGCTAAGAGTTTGGCAGACAGAGTCCACGCAGTAAGGCTTTGAGATAGCTTTGAGAATAGTGGTACATGGCAACATGCATCTTTTGCATCTCTTTAAAAGGAATAAGAAGGAAGGCTTTCTTGGGATCAGGATGCTACACCCATCTAATATTCAGTCAAATTCCACAATCTCTTAAACAGATTTGAGCTTTATTGCAGGCTATTCCTTACCATTCTAACCCGATAGTACCTTTTATTTATTCTGTTCAAATCTGCACAAACATCAATCCGTTTTTTGTTTGAAATAGTGTTGAGTCAAGAGGAAATTAGCAATTGCATTTATGAAACTCCATTTTTGCTAAATCCTCAAGTAGAGTTTGACTATGGACAGAGGCACAGATTTAAAACGAGACTGGTCTGGTAACACAACTTGAAAATCTGCCGCATTTGGCTCAAACCAGTGTTTTGCATTCCATCTGAGACTAGAGACAAACACCCAGTCTGACATAGTATGTGACACAAATGTGACACGCACTCCAATAGCCTGTTACAGCACAAACCCCCCAAACAATAGCAAGCACCCACTCAGCTTTGTAGAGGTGAACTTCCACATAAAGACAACACCCGCAGAAGTGTTCAGAATAAAATACAACACTGTGCTAATTTTGAGCCGGTGCTTGCTGGGGGGGCCACCTTTTCTAATTTTTTGGCAGCAGCACTTATTTCCACAAGAGACTTTGCCCCGGAGCAAGAGAGTGAAAAACAGAACAAAAGGAAAGAAAGAGAAAGAGTAAGACAAAAAAAATGTGGCAAAGGAAGAAAGCAGGAACCAGCAAGAATGAGATAACTTGGGAGGAAGTGTCTGGTGGTGGAGTAAAGAGGCATGAGGTGGAATCAAGACTACACACCCTCGGTATCAGCATGCTGACATTTAAGGGTCGATACCGATCTCGTTAGGAAAGCCCTCCGAATGACTCGTCCCGGAGAGCTTCCAGAACGAATCACGCTCCGTGAGTCCGAACGACCGATTTCGATGTGTCCGTATAGTGACGACTCGGTTCGGTCGGAATACCATTGAACTCAAGGGGAGCCTGTGTACTGAACGCGTACACAGGCTCCCATTGCAAAAAGAGGTGGGTGGGGAAAAGCGTGCACCCTGTGGTGCCCGCCACACTGTGCATGCATGGAAAGGGGAGACCCATGGGTACAGCCCTGCAGCCGATTCGGAGGGCCCTGGGTGAAAGGGGGCCTGCTACGGCCCCCCGAAGTCCGATTCCCACAGCTGTTTCATCTCGTTGAAACCGATTCGGTACGGCTGTCAGAATCGGGCATCGTATTCGCTTGTTCGGAAAGCCGTCCCCATTGAGCTGAACAAATCAGCTCCGAACGAGCCAGACTGACTGATTCGGGTTAGGTACTGATTCGGTCAGCACGGACGGCTTCCTCGCATCGTACTTGGTCATTTGGAACGGGGGACGATTCAGTCGGAAATATACGCTCCGAATCGGATTTGCTTCTTCCGAATCCTGTTTGGAGCCCTTCCGAACGACATCGGAATCGACCCCATAATAGCGCACGCCGCAGGCTTCTGAGCTAATCTCTGGGACCCAGGATTTATTCTTTTGCAAATTAAGCACTGCAGGAGAGTCAGGAGAAGGCGGGAATCACAAACTAGAAGGTGGCGATGGGAGGAAAAGCAAACTGTGTTCAGAGATAGGGAGGTGAAACTCCTCATTACTGAGACTAAGACCCACAAGAGTGAACTCTGTGAGAGCTATCAGTTGGATTCTGGGAAAAACCTGCACAGTGGAATGAAACACTGAAAAAAATCAATGCAGCAGCATTTAACAAAAGGACGGTTAAAGAAAATAAGGAACGATGACGACATGACATGAAACGCAGAACAAGGAAAAATTGGCTAAGAACAGAACGTCAGGCAACAGCGGGTGAGGGACGATCCTGATACCCAGAAGGACTCACTGCCAGAGAGGGACAGGTAGCAACGACATAGGCGCCAGAAATTGTAACTTCTTGGAATGAAGGCACAAACAGATAACAGCGACAAATATCCATACACACCCGTGTAGAACTTAATTCATGTTTACAGTCGTAGCGGGCTTCTCTAGTCCCTGCCCAACTCCAAATCCTGCCACATATAATCATCATACAATGTCTAACCGAAACAGTAAATAGCTGCAATTGAAAAATGCAAGGGGGTGTGGTGATGCATTTAGGTGGAATGCAGAACGCACAGTCATACATGCATCTTCTATGACGTGTCACACTGGGTCATTAATTAATGCTCGGTGGATGTGTACGGCTCTGTGCAGCCCTCAAGAAGGTGGCACTCTGACCACTTGCACACAGGAGCTGAGTAAGGCGAGTGCCTGAAGGAGCGGCATGCATCCTCTACTTCAAAGAGGCCTACATTGCAGTCTCGCTTTTAAAACAAGCCTTTGTGAGATTTTAAGTTATCAGCATTGTAAATGACAATGCCTTTTATGTATCTGTTTTGCTAATTAACACATAAATAAAAGACATTACCATTTACAATGCCAAAAGCCAGTGGCGGTGCGTCCATTAGGGCGCTGGGGTGTTGCCCCACTAGACACAATCAGCGCTGTGTCACTAAATTAACTTAAACAATTTAAGTTAATTTTATTTACTCCTGGACCACTCGATTTCGAATAAATAATCCGGCCGGCTGGCCAGGGGGTCACCGGGCCACGCCCGAGGCAGTCAGGCGACAGGCGTGCAATGGCTGGCTCTGAAGGGGGTGGGGCACGCACTGGCAGCAGGCACAAGTCACAATAACATGCAGCAAGGGTCAGTGGTGGTGGAGGTGTAGCGCAGCAGCAAGAGAGTGCGCATGTTCGGTTTTGGGCTGGTCATTTTTCCGACCAGCCCGAACATGCGCACTAGGCTGCACATTAGGAGACCGAGGGTTGTTTCATGCCGCAGCCCCCGGTCTCCTAATGAGAGGGGAGTATCCCCTGCTCAAGCCAATCATGTTATCCTGGCGCTGCTGGAGCAGCGTCTGGATTGGCTCGCAGTCCTGAGCATTGGGCGCTGCGCGTGGGCACTGTGTAACCAAGCATGACCAATCACTGTCATGGCTTATGAAGCCATGCAGACAGTGATTGGCCATTTCTACGCTGAAGGCGCAAGCGTGACTGTTACCGTGACGTCACGTCGGAGCAGACCGCGCCACAGACACCTCGTGCTCGTGAGTGCTGCCAGTGCTGCGTACTGCTCGCTCGTGCTTGGTCCGGTCCAACTGCTTGGGTCACGTCACCTCAGCCGCTTAATTTATTTTATTTAATTAATCGACCCTGACTACTACTAGTGAGTAAAGGTAAGAGACAGGTGGAGGGACGTGGCATTTTAACTTCTCCTGTTTTCTTCCTTATGTGTCAGCCATTTTTGCTTTGGTGCTGGACCTTTCTGCACCAGTTTCTAACCAACATGTGTATCGTTGGCTGGTTGGTGGTCATAATACGTGCGTAGGTCAGTCCACGCAAATGCTGTTTTTTCAATGGTATTCAATGAGAACGTCACAACAAAACTGCCCAGGAACTGGTGCGAGATTTCTGGTACCAATGTAAAACTGCCTCTTATCAGCGAGAGAGACACAATGTCAACTTTGTAGAGGTGAAACATGAAAAGCCAGAGAGCGGAGAGGTATAGATGGTGTTAGAGAGGCCACTGATCATTGAGCGAAAAAGAAGAACAATGAGAGAGAGCATAGAATAAATGTGGTGAGGAGCAGTAAACGAGGCCAGACGGCACAGGGCGATGGAAGGAACGAATGAGAAAGAGTAAAGTCTGCAAGGGAAGAGGAGAAATAATAAGGAACAAGAAGAGAGGTTCGAGAAAGGATGAGAGAGAGGGCAGTGAGTAAAGGGGCAGAAGAGAGATTAGAAATAGCAGAGAACAGAGGGAATGCAGTGGTAGAGAGAAACCAGGGAGCGTAGAGCTGGAAAGACCTCATTGTAACCATGCAGAAAAAAAGGTTTGCGAGAGAATGTAGGGCAAAAGGAAGAGGTAGAATTCAGCACATGGGGAATGGAAGGGGTGGAATGACTCCGGGCACTAACGGAGGACAAGGGGAGTGAGAGACCCTGTCTGTGCACAGGTGGAGGAAGAGAGAAATCAGAGAGTATATGTTGAAGAAGATGAGTGGAAAACCAGAGAGTACAGTGCGACAAAGAGAGGTGATAAAAAAAAAGATCATAAGTACTAGAGACAATTTGACAGAGAGAGATGCAGCCTGAATTTGAATATGAATATGCACTGAATTAAGACATTTGAATATGCACCTCAATTAAGATATTTGAATATGCACTGAATTAAGACATTTGAATATGCACTGAATTAAGACATTTGAATATGCACTGAATTAAGACATTTGAATATGCACTGAATTAAGACATGTATGTCCTTCATGCACAAATCTTCTTCACATAACTAATTCTTCCTGACCTTTGATGCACATTTCTGGTGGTAAATAATCAGCACATTGGGAAATTAATTTGATGGTAGATCCGATTTGTGGTGCACGCGCTCGCGCACCGATGTTATAATAGTAGAATAAAGTGTGGTAATCTTCCTGCATATCTTTCCTTTCCTCTGCCAAGTGCGTCTAGTTACCGTAATGTATGTAAATGAATACCCTGTATAACTTTACCCTCTTTTGGACTTTCCAGTATCTGATTCCACTGATTCACGTTCGCGCTCTTTTATGCATTTGTCGGAGACAGCGTGAGGCGTTTTATAGCTCAATGTATGCAGTTATCATGCCTCCTATTCTTTTCACCCAATCTATTCTGAGTTGATACTATATTCTTACCTTGAAACGTAGGATGTGTCCATTTTAATCTGTAAATTGGCACCTTTCCATGACGTATTTCCCTTGTTCAAGTCATACTTTTCGATTTATCCCGCTCTCTGATTTCTCAGCTGTGCTAAAACAGCATTATTTGTGTTTGCTATGATTGTAATGCTACTTTAAGAAAGCCTCACCCCAATTGCGTGACACTTAATGCCCGTTCTAAGTGTATCCCATCATCTTTTTGAATCTTACATTTTCTGCGCTGCTAAATCAACCAAAGGCTCGTGCTGCCGAACAGAGTAAACTAACAAATAAAATCCCCTTCTTAAAAATTGGGCTTTTTACACAACTGTCAAGTTTCGTCATACAAAGTAAACTCTCTGAAGGAGAGCATCGGAGGGAATTTGAGAGGTCTGAGACGTAGCATCTTCTATGCTACAGGTTCTTGCTAGACCACTTCATAACTTACTGCAACAATCTCTCCGCAAGGGTCCATGACAACCTTTTCATGCCATGGTGTAAGATAATGCCTCTTTTTGACAGAATCACCCGCATTTTTTAGGACTGATGCTGTGCTGCTGTTTTTTTCACTCCTTGCTCTGCTAACCAGACCCCAGTACATGGGCTCTGACCCCAAAAACATGTCAAATTGGCTATGTCCTGAACGGAGGAATGTAACCCACTTTAAGTGTATACTAACCAGCCAAATGATGTCCTGTTCGATGCAGTGTGCAATGTGATGCATACCTACTGCTCAGTTATTTTCGTTTTTTCTCTATGTTTTGTAAGATGTTTGATTAAACTAAATAAAAAATGTTTAATATCAAATAAAAATAACTCGTGAGAAAACGCTTGCATTTTCAGTGCATTCTAGCATGCATGAGGCCATGAGCAAATATTTGACTGTTTGCGTGTGTAAACATATGGAAAGCAGAAAACTCTGTCAGCTACAGTAGGTTACTATTTGGAATCCATGCAAGATTGCACTCACCCCTAAAAATAGTACTAAATTCAGGCTTCTGAGCTAACCGTCTCTGTTTTATTGTTGTGATGTGTGCCTCGAAGACTTCACACATTTTAACAAAAAATGTGTTTCTAGCTCAAACGAATCAAAAGTTACTAAAAACGTGGTGATGTGTTCCTACCTAGTGCAAGACACTTCACAAAGGTTATCTGGGTGTGGATGGATGGGTTGTCGGACGGACTGGTTCCTGCATGTGAAGGCTGAAGGGCGCTGTCTCTCATCTGTGAGAGGACCGTCTGTGTTTGGTTGACTAAATTGTTATATTTTTATTTTCAGCACCTGGTAAAGCCTGACAAGCATTACCTATTTTTTGGGAAATTTTTGGGCGAAGAACAAGAGGCCCCAACCTCCTTTGCTGCTCTTTCACCCCGGCTACAACCCAGCAAACACCAGTGTTAAAGGTAAGGAAACTGATGCTATATTTTTTTAGATTGGAGTTAGGGCTATGTATGTGGTCACTCTACATGGTGGTTGGGGTGGGTGCACATTTTGAACATTGTACCCTCAGGGGATGGAATTTACTAATAGCCTTAGCCCTGTGCTTTGGGCTATAATGGTTGTTAAAGGCACTATCTATCCCTTGCCTTGTTAAAGGACCTCAAGCAGTGTCTGTTTCAGTGCCTTCAGCAACCAGTATCGATACAAAAGGGGATGATGGACGGAACGTTTGAGCCAATCAAACACTCACCCCCAGTCAACTGATCTGGGTTTAATCCATCATCATTCTTTAGCTCACTCCACCACCCCAGTTCAGACATGGCCATATGCAAATCAGTCTGACCCTGTGCCTCATGGGAACAGTCCAGCCCGAACTGCCAAGCCATGTCTTCCCTGGACCGGAAACAAGCATCCTAGGACCGGTTTCTGGCATTTCAGACGTCATCAGCCAGGCTTGCTTGAATCCAGTGGCAAAGTGAGCAAGGGACTCACGTCTGGGCATACCCCCGCCAACTTAGGGCGACCAAAGCGATACAAAGGGGATGATGGACGAACGTTTGAGCCAATCAACACTCACTCCCAGTCAACTGATCTGGGTTTAATCCATCATCATTCTTTAGCTCACTCCACCACCCAGTTCAGACATGGCCATATGCAAATCAGTCTGACCCTGTGCCTCATGGGAACAGTCCAGCCCGAACTGCCAAGCCATGTCTTCTCTGGACCGGAAACAAGCATCCTAGGACCGGTTTCTGGCATTTCAGCCGTCATCAGCCAGGCTTGCTTGAATCCAGTGGCAAAGTGAGCAAGGGACCCACGTCTGGGCATACCCCCGCCAACTTAGGGCGACCAAAGCGATACAAAGGGGATGATGGACGGAACGTTTGAGCCAATCAAACACTCACCCTCAGTCAACTGATCTGGGTTTAATCCATCATCATTCTTTAGCTCACTCCACCACCCAGTTCAGACATGGCCATATGCAAATCAGTCTGACCCTGTGCCTCATGGGAACAGTCCAGCTCGAACTGCCAAGCCATGTCTTCTGGACCGGAAACAGCATCCTAGGACCGGTTTCTGGCATTTCAGCCGCCATCAGCCAGGCTTGCTTGAATCCAGTGGCAAGCCTGGCTGATGACGGCTGAAATGCCAGAAACCGGTCCTAGGATGCTTGTTTCCGGTCCAGGGAAGACATGGCTTGGCAGTTCGGGCTGGACTGTTCCCATGAGGCACAGGGTCAGACTGATTTGCATATGGCCATGTCTGAACTGGGGTGGTGGAGTGAGCTAAAGAATGATGATGGATTAAACCCAGATCAGTTGACTGGGGGTGAGTGTTTGATTGGCTCAAACGTTCCATCCATCATCCCCTTTTGTATCGCTTTGGTCGCCCTAAGTTGGCGGGGTATGCCCAGACGTGGTCCCTTGCTCACTTTGCCACTGGATTCAAGCAAGCCTGGCTGATGACGGCTGAAATGCCAGAAACCGGTCCTAGGATGCTTGTTTCCGGTCCAGGGAAGACATGGCTTGGCAGTTCGGGCTGGACTGTTCCCATGAGGCACAGGGTCAGACTGATTTGCATATGGCCATGTCTGAACTGGGGTGGTGGAGTGAGCTAAAGAATGATGATGGATTAAACCCAGATCAGTTGACTGGGGGTGAGTGTTTGATTGGCTCAAACGCTCCGTCCATCATCCCCTTTGTATCGCTTTGGTCGCCCTAAGTTGGCGGGGGTATGCCCAGACGTGGGTCCCTTGCTCACTTTGCCACTGGATTCAAGCAAGCCTGGCTGATGACGGCTGAAATGCCAGAAACCGGTCCTAGGATGCTTGTTTCCGGTCCAGGGAAGACATGGCTTGGCAGTTAGGGCTGGACTGTTCCCATGAGGCACAGGGTCAGACTGATTTGCATATGGCCATGTCTGAACTGGGGTGGTGGAGTGAGCTAAAGAATGATGATGGATTAAACCCAGATCAGTTGACTGGGGGTGAGTGTTTGATTGGCTCAAACGTTCCGTCCATCATCCCCTTTGTATCGCTTTGGTCGCCCTAAGTTGGCGGGGGTATGCCCAGACGTGGGTCCCTTGCTCACTTTGCCACTGGATTCAAGCAAGCCTGGCTGATGACGGCTGAAATGCCAGAAACCGGTCCTAGGATGCTTGTTTCCGGTCCAGGGAAGACATGGCTTGGCAGTTCGGGCTGGACTGTTCCCATGAGGCACAGGGTCAGACTGATTTGCATATGGCCATGTCTGAACTGGGGTGGTGGAGTGAGCTAAAGAATGATGATGGATTAAACCCAGATCAGTTGACGGGGGGTGAGTGTTTGATTGGCTCAAACGTTCCGTCCATCATCCCCTTTTGTATCGCTTCAGCAACCAGTATGGCACACAGAGGCAGCAGGCAGAAAGGCTGTATTTTTAGCAGTCATGTTGTGCAAAGGGGAGCTGTTGGAGATATATTGCGATAATGCACAAGATATGTATTTATACTGAAATTTGATATTATTGCACCAAACCTTATACGTTGTACTTTGATTATTGACAGGTTTCTTTAATATTGGTAAGGTCAGCATCGGCATGAATACAGTAGAACAGCTACTTGCAAGGTCATTCTTTGGACGGACACGTGAAGAGAAACTAAATATAAAGCAATTAGGACCTGATCGGCCTGACCTAAAACTACAACAAATTTCCCAGGACAGAGAAAAGACTTACAAACGTACATTCTCAAACACCTGGTACACAAAAGTTGATTGGCTTACAGGGTGCGCGTCAAAAAATTCTCTGTTCTGCTTCCCCTGCTTGCTGTTTGGTGGTGACATGCCTTGGACAAAACAAGGAGTAACAGACTTGAAGCATGTGTCTGACAAAATCAAGAAGCATGCACACACAAGAATCCATATGGAAAACCTGACGAGACTGGGAATGTTGGGAGACACACCGATTGAGCACCACATAAACGACGCATACCGCAAAACAATACAGAAACACAATGAAGCAGTTGATAAGAATAGACACATACTATCAAAAATAATTGATTGCATTCGTTTCTGTGGTGCTTTTGAACTGGCATTGCGAGGCCATGATGAATCTGAAAGTTCCTCAAATCCTGGAATATTCAGAGGCCTTGTGGATTTAATAGCAAGCATAGACCATGACATGGAAGCACATTTAGCAAGTGCTACAGTCTTTAAGGGCACCTCTAAAACGATACAAAATGAACTCCTTGAGTGTATGCTAGAAATATTGAGAAGCCATATTGTCCAAGAGGTGCAAAACACAGACTTTGAGACTATTCAGGCTGATGACACCACTGATGTGGCCACAAAAACACAGTCTGTATTAGTCTTTCGGTACCTTGACAATGACAGTAAAGTTGTGGAGAGGTTCTATGGTTTCACACATTTAAGAGACTCTAGTGCAGAAACCGTTACTTCAGCTATACTGCGTGAACTGAGCTTGATTTTTCCAGAGCTGCCTCAAAAAAAAAAACTTATCGCACAAAGCTATGATGGTGCGTCTGTAATGAGTGGAAGCCTTGGTGGAGTACAGAAGAGAATTAGAGATGTGAACCCTAATGCTCATTATGTGCACTGTTACGCCCACCAACTTAATCTTATTATGCAACAGGCAGTATCAAAGATCTCCGCGACACGAATTTTCTTTCTCGACGTAGGAGGCATGGCAGCATTCTTCTCACGTTCCCCCAAAAGAACGGAAGTACTTCAGGAGATTGTGGCCAAAAGGCTTCCAAGGGGACCCTCAACTCGTTGGAACTTTAACATACGTACAATCAACCTAATATATCAACATAGGGAGGACCTTGAGAAATGTTTTGACGCCATAGAAGCCAATGAAGACTTTGATTTCAAAAGTCAGAATGAAGCCCGTGGCTTTGCTAGAACACTACAAGACAGAGAGTTTCAGTTCTTTCTGTTTTTATTTCATGAAATAATGTTTTATGTCGACATATTATACAACCAGTTACAATCACGAGCCATAGATACTGTCTCTGTGCAAAGAGACCAGTATGTTTGTCACCAGCATGAGCAAAGTGAGAGATGGGGTTGACAATTTAGACAGCAAACTGCCAAAGGATTCTACTTTTTCAAACCGCAGGAAAAACATCAGCAGTCTGGTCCGAATTGCAAAGGAGATATGTGACATTATAATTGTGCATGCCCAAGAACGTTTTTCTTTCACAAAACATTTGGTGAGTGCCGCATTATTGCAAAGTGAACACTTTGCAAAATATGATCAATCCTTCCCTGAGCAAGCTCTGAATGAGGCTTTGGAAGCTTATCCTATGCTCAAAAAATAGGACCTGAGAACTGAGTTGACTGTACTGTACGGAATGAGTGTATACCAGAAGGCCACTGGTGCCATTTCTTTGCTGGCTTTAATTCAGAAACTTAATATGGAAAAGTCACTTACAGAGACAGTGGCTTTACTAAAAATAGTCATTACCACTCCTATGACAACAGCAGAGTCGGAACGATTTTTTTCCACCTTAAACAGAATTAAGACATTTCTGAGGAACACCATGTTTCAGGAAAGACTGAGGGGCATATTAGCAAGACCGGCGATAAAATTATCGCCGTTTTAGCGGCAGGAAACTGCAGCTAAAACGGCGATAATGGGCTTGCTAATATGCGTTAGTGAATTCAATAGAAGCCCAGGTTAGATGTGCAGGACATCTAACCTGGGCTTCTATTGGAATTCCATAACGCATATTAGCAAGCCCATTATCGCCGCTTTAGCGGCAGTTTCCTGCCGCTAAAACGGCGATAATTTTATCGCCGGTCTTGCTAATATGCCCTCAATGCTTTTAGCAATGCTCTCTATAGAGAGCGACCTAGTTAAAAGAATCCCAGACTTTAACATTCAAGTTATTGAAAAGTTTGCTGCTCTTAAAGACAGACGTGCTGATTTTATCTACAAAAAGTGAACAATATGTTGAATGCTGCTAGTTTTGCGACCTGTTTAGTTGTTTGTTAAATAAAAACATCTGTGAGGTACTCAGAAATGCATTGTATCTCGAAGTCTGTTATGAAGCTCTGTGGTTATACTGAATAAGCAGCTACCTATGTTATATTAATGTAATAACTGCACTTTCACAATTGCTTTATTAACCTTCCTGCTTTCTCAAATTTTGCTTGAAAATGGACCATTTGTCTACTCTTTTTTCAAAATTTTCTTGGGGGGAGAACCCCCCCGAACACCCTGAGGTTGTTCAGGCTCGCTCGCTACGCTCGCTCACTACGGTGCAGTATGACAATCATTTTACGCCTCACCACTTTCAAATGTCACCAGCCGCCACTGACAAAAGTTCAAACTCTTGTAAATGCGAGACCTATTTCATTTCAAATTTCAAATAAGCGCCTGCCATTGTCCCGGGCTGCTTTGAAAGTGAAAGCGCGCATGGCGAGCTGAATGTTGCAGGAAAGCATGTCGTGCCTGCAGTAGGAGAAACTCATGAAAGAAAATAGTGCTTACAGACTAAAAAGACTCACCCTGTAACAACAGAAGTGAAAGGGCCAGTCCTCATGGGAGGGTACAAAAGATTACAAGGCGGTACTAAGGAGGGACTAACAAGCCTATTAATGACTCAGAAGCTAGTGTTTACGAAGGACAATGACACAAGCCAATGAAACATATGGGCGAAGAGTGGGCGCAGCTTTAAGTCCATACTCGAATACAGCATGCCTCGAAGAGCAGAACATGCGCAGCCCAGGCTCAACCTAAAAAAACACTTCATTTGTGAGTTCTTAGTCATTGCAGAGCATCATGGGAAATTGCGTCCTTAGGGTGTATCTCTATTTAAACATTGCATGAAACCCATCAGTGTAGCCGCTCCATTTGTCATCTCATGGTAAACAAGGTGTATGCATTTTAATAGCATGCAAACACGCCTCATAACGTACGTAAACGTCATTTGTAACGTATGCAAGATGACACGGCAATTCACGTTATCTGACGTTCCCATTTTATGCTGGTGGAAGGAGAATCATGGGCAGAGGTACACAAATTACTAAAGATGTAGCCATATCACAGAGAACCATGCAGCAACTGAACCATGAAGTTATGACCACAGTGTCATGTTAATGTTAGAGAACATCACTAAATCAATGCAGAAACAAACAGTGCTCTTAAATGACTCACAAGTAAATAAGGTCTATATGACCTTGAGTCTCCTCATACTTCTACCCTGTGAGTCTTTGTCAATGTTTATGTCAACATTGTGAGGTTTGGTTTTGCCTCATCAAGTGACAATACATTTGGTATAGATAATTCTTTTAAATTGCAACACAAAACAAGTCACAAAGAATGTGTGTATTGTACAGCAGCCGACCACCAGACAGGTCAAGGCGTCTGAATCTTGATTTTAGGGCACTAAAAGACCTCTCTTTAATGCAGTGCAGTGGCGGCTGCTACTTAACGGGAGTGGCGGGATGAAGAATAAACGTTTCAAAAATCACTTACTTGCAGACCGGCCTCGGCCTTTTGATCTTCTTCAGTTGACTGACTCCAGAAGCAGGGAGCACACAGGCTCCCAGACTCCCCTAGCTAAACACGATGCTGCTGTCACCAGCATGATAGCAGCGTCGTGATTGGTCTGAGTGCCGTGGTTCAGCGCTCAGACATGGACTGGGAGCCTGTGCGTGTTCGCCACCCAGGCTGCGCAATACAGCCTGGTGGCGAACATGCTAAGTGCGCATGACTGTTTGGCCGGCCCTAGACAGCCTGTCAAACCATCATGCATGCTTAAGAAAGTGTCCACCACTCCTCTCCCTGCTCTGGACAGCCCAGCCCCACCCTGCTCCGCCCCGCACCTAGTACTGAGCCAGTATGGAAAAATAAAATAATAAAAACATTGCGTTATTGTCATTTTATTTGTATTTTTTGAACTGCGCACAGAGCAGTAGGGCGATGCCCCTCCACCTTAGTGGAGGAGCCACCACTGATGCTGTGTGTCGTCAGATGTGAGTAGATGTGGTACAGCAAGCAATTTGCCATATACAGGGATGACTTGTGATCTGCTTGTTGTTGCCTCTTGGGACAGTGATATTTGTTCAAGGAGCCTTATTATTATTGAACTTCTCAGCCTATAACTTTGATTGATGGTGTCTGTCATGACAGTGTTATTTTCATGTGGGATATTTTTGCTCTTTGCCGGTTTCCCCTTCGGCCACTTCTGGCCACTGCTGCAGTGCCTCTCTGTGTCACTAGGGAAACGACCTTTACATCGCGGTCACCACACCGCGATGCCATTACAACGCGGTCGTTACAACGACCGCGTTGTTACCATGCAATGCCATTACTACGCAAGTCATTACATCGACTTGCAGTAGATGGCGCGCTAACATTAGGAGTAGTATAGTTTACTATTCCAACACTTTCCCTACTGTTGCGTAGGCTGGAGTTGAAATAGTAAATTATACATTTCTAATGTCAGCGCGCCATCTACTGCAAGTCGATGTAATGACTTGCGTAGTAATGGCATTGCGTGGTAACAACGCGGTCGTTGTAACGACCGCATTGTAATGCTACGTGATGTAATGACTCGCGTTGTAACGAGTCATATTAGTGTCACTATATTATGACCTTTGTTTTGGCTTGTTGGGAAAAGGGGTAGGGGTTCTATTAACCATTTATATGCTTCTGATCGTTGCCCATTCATTGCACTTGTTACTGTTGGGCACAAGGTTTTTGTACTACTTGCTCTGTTGCGCTACATTTGTGGCAAAGGTTATGAGAGTTGGTGTTGTACATGCCTTGTTACAGTATTTTGCATGCATTATTGTGGATTTTGCTCTAGGCATTGTTGTTTGGCCGGCTGAAATTGACTTTTAATGTATATCTGCTAGTGTGCCAAATCGCTAATTGACACTAATGCACGTGTTTCTTTGCACTAACATTTTTTAGAAGCTATCTGTTGGTAGGTTTAGCTTAGCTTTTCCAATATCACCCTACCAGATTTTGTTGCTCTTGTCGGTGCAGGTGACTGGACAGGCTCATGCATGCACGATAAACACCACTGCAGGTTGATAGTTGTTGCTTGATTGTGTCAAAGGTTGAAGAAAGGTCTAGTAAGATCAAGAGACAGAGACATGAATTGTCATTGGTTGTGAGTGTGTGGGTGGCCACCTGCATGGTGCTGCATAAAAGGTGTGAACCCAGACTGGTAGTCTTGGAGGATGGAGTTGTCCTTGTTCTTTTCATGGAGCTGGATGTTACTGTCTTTTCAGTGTTTTTGCCAGGAACAGCAGGTGAGTTTTGGATCAGTTGTATCTGAGATTGTGAGGCTCAAGTTGAGACTTCTTTAGCACAGGCAGGATTTGAGGTTTTTGGGCAAGATTTTGTAAATGAGGGCTGATTTGACTATGTTGAGAATCAGTCTGAGAGTCTTTTGAGGTGGTCTTTACTGTTGAACTTGGGATAATGTTGACCTTACTGATGGTCATTACTGTTGAACCTGGGATCATTTTGACCTTACAAGATCTGGCCTTTGGTGAACACAATAATCTTGAATAGTTTTAAAAGAAAGACTGACAAAGTTGATCAATTTGGGGTGTTACAAGGTGGGACTATTATGGGAACTGCTTTCAGTGCTGTTGAAGTGTTGTCTGATTTTATTGCATTTTTCCTTGAAAGGTTTTTCAGTGGTGCGACACCATTCCTCTTGGTGCTCGAGGGTTGGATTTATGTAGCATTTGTTGGCACTGAGGAGTTCCCTGCTTCTGTTAAAGATGTTGCTGATCAGGGTAGCATAGTTGTCTGCCCTGACCTCTATGATGGCAATCCTTTAGGATGTACTGAGGCTCTTCAGTGGGAGAGGGTCTTCTGACAGCTGTGCGCAGCACCACTTCTACTCCTGCCTTATGATAGTGCATCTAGTGTTAGTAGGTACTTGTTGCGTACCATGGTGCATAATGTTTACACTTCTACTGTGCTGTAACACCCCAATTGGACCATGCAATTACAGGTTACTCGCCCAACGAATGGGTAATAACTCTGTGGACCCAGTTTTACTAGGCAGAATTCCAAATGGTATTCCTTTTTCCAAGAGGATTAACACTCACATTTACCAACTGCTCTGAGCAGTGGGTAAATATGAGCACGGGGATGGCGCGAGGCAGCGAGGTGTGGAGGACTGAAGAGAGAAGGGGAGAATATTGCTTAGCAGGGGGAACATTACATGCTCTCCCTGTGCCTGGAAGGGGTTCAAGTGAGTTCCACAGAATACGGCCAGGCAGCATTGTATTTCCAAGTTGATTGCATCAGCTAATTTTTCAGCCGGTCAAATCAGGTCTGTTGGAACAACAGCTCACACATGATTGAGAAATCCATATTGGCATTCTGTGGTGCTCAACTAGTACTCGGGCCTGTAGGAAAGTGCCCCTTTTTGACATGGTCACTCCCACTTTTTGCCTGGTATCTGATGCAATTTTGACGGAAGTGCACTGGGCTCCTGCTCACCAGGTCCCCAGTGCCAGATCTCTTTCCCTAAATGGTACAATTGTTCCCTCAATGGGCCATACCTTTAGCACCCCTGTAAGCCCCTAGTAAATGGTACCTTGAGTACCCAGGGCAAGGGTACTAAAGAGGGTGCCTAAGGTCTGCAGCATGTATTGTGCCACCCTAAGGGACCCCTCACTTAACTCATGCAGACTGCCACTGCAGGATGCGTGTCTTGGTGCAGAGAAAAGTGAAAACACAACATTGCCCACATCCCTGTGTGCCATGCCTGCAGACACTGCATGCAGTATAGGTAAGCCACCCCTACAGCATGCATTACAGCCCTAACGCAGGGTGCACAATACTACATGTGTGGACATATGCATGGGCATATGCATGGGCAAATATGCCCCTGTGATGTCTAAGTCAATTCTTAGATATCACAAGTGAACAGGGAGGTCATTTTAAGTACATGTGCTGGACACTGGTAAAAACGAGTTCCCCAGCTACATGATGGCTTCACTGAAATCTATGGTGTTTGGTATCAAACACCTTGTATTAATAAACCTACACTAATTCTAGTGGTGGATTTAGTACATGCACCCAGAGGACAGCTTAGAGGTGCCCCCTGAAAACCTACCAGCCTCTAGTGCGGGCTGACTGGTGTTGACCAGCCTGCCACTGCAGACAGGTTTCTGACTCCCTGCAGTTGAGACCTATGCTCTTTGAGGGCAGAAACAATGCCTGCTTGGGCCGGAGGTGTTGTCACCTCTTCCAAGCAAGATGGCTAAGTAATCAGTATATCAAGGCAGGAGGCTTCAATGGCCTCTGCCACCTTTGATATGTGACCATGGCTTCCCCCGATGGGGAATTGCCAACCCACTGGCCTGGGCCCATTTGGCACCAGGACAGGCAGGAAATTAGATATGCAGGGAGGTGTGGTGCACTACCAGGCAAGTCACACCCCCTAAGGTGAGCTGCCTGATGTGCCCCCCTGTAGGAAAATTCCAGCCTCTTGGTCATATAGAGGGTGTAGTGACCCGCAAGGGTAAGTAGCCCATTGGATACCACCATTCACTCCCCATAAAACCCCTACATTTAGTATTCAGGGGAGCCCTTGGCACCTGGAAGTAGATTCTGTCAACCTAAGAAGAAGAAGGGCACTGCAGAGCCATGAAGAGGAAGAAGTGAGGAGCAGCAACTGACTTGATGCCAACCCTGCCAGCGTGCTTGCTGTTCCTGAAAGTTGCGACAAAGACGACTCGTCCTGCAGCTGCTCTGCCTCCAAAAACCTGGGAGGACTGCCAGCACTTCAAGGAGCAATCAGCATCTCCCGTGGAGTAGCAGAGCTACTTCCCTGCACTCTGCAGGCCAGTGGCGGCCGCCACTAACAAAGGGTGATGGGGCGGATGGGGGGAGCGCGGGAGCACGTCGGTGTCGAACCCACCGACATTGTAATTAGCCCCACACTATATAATTCCCCCACTTCCTTGATGTTTTTGGGCCTCATGCAGATCTCCAACACAACCATCTCTATAAGGACACAAAGTCCCTGGAGTTTTTTGAAGGGTCCCCAGGAATGGCCAAACTGGTGGTGCTCAGAATAAAAGATAAAGTGGCACAGTAGATGTGTATCCGGTGCTGCACTGTCCTATTTACATTGCTGATATCATCATGGGACCCCACCTGATGTGATTGATTGTTATTTTTGTAAGGTGTACTGATACTCAAAAGCGAGTGTCTGGGGGCTGGGGAATGACTGCTAACAATTGTCAAAGGTTCTTATCTTTCAAAAAGCCAAGTTTTTTGAAAAATGCACATTGTTCTGCTGTTCGCCTTTAGGGAATTTAGTTGACAGCATGGACACTCCTTTTCTCACCTCTCCGCTAAAGCCTGGAACACCCTCCACCTCCGCACCTCACCCTCGCTCAACCTCTTCAGGAAGGGGCTCAAGACCTGGCTCTTCAACTGCGACTGGCAGCACAGCGCCTGGATATCGCACGGGGTGGTAAGCAGCACTCTACAAATACCGATTGATTGATGGATGACAAACAATCACAGGAAGCGCCCCCTTTCTCAGCCTGACACATTCTTAATTTTTTAAGAAGAACCTGGAAGCCGTAAGACCTTGAGAAGGGGAAAAGGAATTAAGGAGGCCCGGGCAAAAACAGGGCTCTTATCGTAGATTGTCCAATGGCAAATATGGAGGACCGTGAAGTTCACCCCTGCATGACTAGAAGCCAGTGCAGGATGGCCAAATGCTGAGAAACAGATGTCCACTGATCTAGCCATAGGGTCAGCCTAGCAGCTGCATTTTTAATAGTTTGCAGCCTCTTCTTAGTTTGAACTTTCACACTTACAGAGCCTTTTTGTAGTCTAGACAAGATGAAATATTTGCCGGGAATATGATTTTTCGAACTTGATTCAGAAGAATATGAGCAATGCTTAATTTGAGCCGGTGGTTTCCGGTGCTCAGCACCAACACTTAATCGTCAACACTGGCGCTTGTGACAGTCTGCCACAAGGTTGTCACGAAGATCTTTAGGGTGGCAGCTTTTGTACGACAAAAGCGAGTTCCTGGCCATAGGTTTCTTGTAAAGTTCAGTGCCCAGGCCGCCACATGAGGGAAAAATCCGGACATCCTAAAAAGGTAAACTGATTTTACTATACTCACAAGTAAATTTAAGGAAATCATTCCTGCTGTTCAACCACATCTTGAACTCAGTGATAGAAATAGATGTGCCTCTCCAGACAACCAACACGTCGTCAATATAGCGTTTCCATAAAAGTATGTGATCTTTATATGGATTGTCATTGCAGAAAATATGATTCTGTTCAAACAGATGTACATAAAGATTAGCCAGGCTTGGGGCAAAAACACCTCCCATTGAAGTTCCTGATATTTGTAGGAATAGCTGCTCTTCATATTGAAAGAAAATTTCTTTCATGGCCAGGCGGGCACAGCTCATGATGAAACGCACTGGAGTGATGGTGTCCAAGTCTCTGTTCTCCAAAAGAGTTTGTATAGCTGCTAGTGTCTCATCTTGGGGAATACAGGTGTACAACGACTCCACATCAAAAGATACCAGGTAATCGCTGGTGACATCAAACGGAGTATCTTCCACCAAACGGAGGATGTCTTCGGTGTCTTGGAGATATGTCGGCATCTAAATGACCGGGGGCCTCAGGAAATGATCCACAAATGTAGAGAGAGGTTCCAAGAGGGATCCCAAGCCGGAAATGATGGGGCGGCCAGGTGGTGGTCTTTGTTCCTTATGCACTTTTGGCAGTGCGTAAAAATATGGAATGACTGGATGAGCTTTAACCAAAAAAGAAGCTTCTTGTGTAGTTATCCAGCCGTTGGATCTTGCCTCATCTACTAGCATCTTGATCTCATTCTGTAGCCTCTTCGTGGGATCTTCTTTTAGAGGTTTGTAGAACCGGGTGTTACCAAGCTGTCTTAAACATTCAGTGCGGTAAGCCGAGGTGTCCATTATGACAATGGCGCCGCCCTTGTCTGCCGGCTTAATCGTGATCGAAGTGTCACTCGCCAGTGTTTTCATTGCCCGTTGTTCATGCATCGTCAGATTCTGGTACTGTCTCTCTGATCCCTCGCAGATGGTGTTGACCTGAGTCATAACCGCTTTCCCAAAGGTCAATACTTGCGGGGGAATCTGATGTGTGGTCAACATGTTTCAGCCGTAATGACCCGAGATTGGGCCAGGCTTTCGTCAGGACCTAAAAGATGCTGCTGCTTAAGTGATATGTGAAATAACAAAAATTAAAGATCAAATACGGAACCATTGGTGCTGTCGGTTCCTCTTCTTGAAAAGGTGACTGTACCTAGTAGGAACAGAACCGTAAGTGCATGAGATAAAGACAGTGGCTTACAACACACAGAAAAATCAACAAACAAACAATGTAAGTAGGATCAACAGATTCCTCTGTTTACATGCTATACCTCGTGTGTATGTATACAATACAAAAACAAAGAAAAAATTATATATATATGCTTACCCGCAATGGCTGGGTAAATAACTTCACCTCAACCTGGCAACAGCTCAGGGAAGGGGGCACCGCTCTATGAAAAAGTAATTAAGGGTGCCTGTGTCAATAACACTGTTTCTTTAAAACCACAAGTCAAAAGTAGAAATAGACTGACAGGGGTCATGAAGGAAGGAGAACCTATTTAGAGAGAAACCCATACTATGTTGAAACATATGGTCTATTCAACAGTAATCTACACGTTGGAGCATGAGAGTATACTGCTGGAATTAAACAACCCAAGCGATATTAGAAAAACTCAGGAGTTGTAGAAAGCACAAGATTATGTCAAAACGAGATGTTAATGATCGTGACAAAATCACTGGCATTTACTTGAAACACTTGGGCGGGTGACAAACAGTGTTGATGTTGTAACATGTTTGCTGCTGCATAGATTTCCGGTGCGCATTGAAAAACATTTGCCAAAAATCAAGATATATCACGCACTCAACGCCTAAAAGCGAAAGGGGTATTCATCAAAAAATACAGCATTTGTACACACGCTACACATAACACGCTGTGTTATTGCTGTAACAACACTTGACAAAAAACTAGTTAACCCTCGCTCTCGACCTTTGAACAGCAAGAGGGGCATACTTCAAAACATCAAGCATTTACAACCACGCTACACGCTGTTTTATTAAGGTAGCAAGGCCAGATTACTGCCAGACTTCGTTTGGATAGTATCGAAGTCTCTCCAGTTGTGAGGAAACCAAAAACCATATAGAGACAAAACCCCCGACACTCACCTCTCCGTCGGTACCCCACACTGAAAGAGTCTGTGACCGGAGGTAAGAGTCGCCTTCTTCGGTCGCTCTTAAATATGGCTTGGTGATCAGTTAACTCGAACCCGGTGTGTGGTACGTTCTATTCCAGATATTGACACGCATGAGCGCAACGGTCTGCTAATCGGTCGTGCATGCGTGCAGCGCTGAAAGCCTATCGGGAAATGTAGTTTACAGTACAGTTCCTGCGCGATTCCAATGTAAAGCCTGAAAGGTGTACATTCGGTCTAGAAAAAATCTGTTAAATGAGACCAGTTCGCATATATAAATATATAAATCATGATTGTACGTCGTATTTATTCAGAAGGTGCAATAATAAGCTCAAAACTGGTCATCACTAACGATCGGTCTGGGCATCTTGGTTTACTGCCAACAGAGGTAACGGACCAGGACCCAAAAAGGGGGTGCCAAGGGCTATTAGTTTATAACGGATTAATCTCCGTTCATCATGTTATGTTAATAGCGTGCGTGCTAATGATCTCAGTTTGGACAGCGACAATAGTCATAATAGGTGTATACTACGCGTTGAAAGAAGAATAGAAGGATATTGCGCGTAATTGCTCCCAACCTCAATGTCATGTTAGTGGTTCATATCAAAGGGTGGAACAAGAAAAAGTTGCTACCCTGAATTATGTTGCAGCTTACAGAGAAACCCATGGGATCTCATCAATCAAACCCACGTTATCACTGTTGAGCCTATGTACCCATCGTTGTTCACGCCTGAATAGGTATGTAGAGATGTCTGTGACATGAGCTGGAATGTATGGTTTTTCTAACACCGTCCATTTAAGGTCTTCTGAAGAATGGTTGGCCTCTAGAAAGTGATTGGTAAGTTTGGTCGCAGCTTTTCTACAACGGATAGTGCTTTTATGTTCTCAAATACGAATCTTCACCTTCCGTGTAGTCATACCCACATACCACAACGTACATGGACAAGTGATCAGGTAAATAAGCCTGTCGCTATTGCAATTAGTGTGTTGGGACAGTGTCCATGGTTTTGTTGTCCCAATATCTATGGAAATTGTGTGTTCTGTTTGAGGACAAGCTGCACACATACCGCAGGGAAAATGGCCTTTAACAGCAGGTAAGTTCCAGAGAGTGTTCTGGTGCCCTGACTTTGTGATGTGTGGACGTGTGTGCAGTAGCTGGTCTTTAATGTTAGTGCTCCATTTGAAAGCAAGCAAAGGTCGCGGTAGAGGAGTGTTCCCAAAATTCAATATTTTCCAATTTGAAAGAATACTCTTTTTGATTTTATTAGAGAAGCTACAAAAGGTATTCACGCACGTGAGTCTAGGACTTGCTTCTTTTGGTCCGATGAACGGAGTCATGCAGATTAATCCGTTATAAACTAATAGCCCTTGGCATCCCCTTTTTGGGTCCTGGTCCGTTACCTCTGTCGGCAGTAAACTAAGATGCCCAGACCGATCGTTAGTGATGACCAGTTTTGAGCTTATTATTGCACCTTCTGAATAAATACGACGTACAATCATGATTTATATATTTATATATGCGAACCGGTCTCATTTAACAGATTTTTTCAAGACAGAATGTACACCTTTCAGGCTTTACATTGCAATCGCGCTGGAACTGTACCGTAAACTACATTTCCCGGTAGGCTTTCAGCGCTGCACGCATGCGCGACCGATTAGCAGACCGTTACGCGCATGCGTGTCAATATCTGGAATAGAACGTACCACACACCGGGTTCGAGTTAACTGATCACCAAACCGTATTTAAGAGCGACCGAAGAAGGCGACTCTCACCTCTGGTCACAGACTCTTTCAGTGTGGGGTACCGACGGAGAGGTGAGTGTCGGGGGTTTTGTCTCTATGGTTTTTGGTTTCCTCACAACTGGAGAGACTTCGATACTATCCGAACGAAGTCTGGCAGTACTCTGGCCTTGGTACCTTAATAACACAGCGTGTAGCGTGGTTGTAAATGCTTGATGTTTTGAAGTATGCGCCTCTCGCTGTTCAAAGGTCGAGAGCGAGGGTTAAATAGTTTTTTGTCAAGTGTTGTTACAGCAATAACACATCGTGTTTATGTGTAGCGTGTGTACAAATGCGGTATTTTTTGATGAATACCCCTTTCGCTTTTAGGGGTTGAGTGCGTGATATATCTTGATTTTTGGCAAATGTTTTTCAATGCGCACCGGAAATCTATGCAGCAGCAAACATGTTACAACATCAATCGAAACACTGTCTGTCACCCGCCCAAGTGTTTCAAGTAAATGCCAGTGATTTTGTCACGATCATTAACATCTCGTTTTGACATAATCTTGTGCTTTCTACAACTCCTGAGTTTTTCTAATATCGCTTGGGTTGTTTAATTCCAGCAGTATACTCTCATGCTCCAACGTGTAGATTACTGTTGAATAGACCGTATGTTTCAACATAGTATGGGTTTCTCTCTAAATAGGTTCTCCTCCCTTCATGACCCCTGTCAGTCTATTTCTACTTTTGACTTGTGGTTGTAAAGAAACAGTGTTATTGACACAGGCACCCTTAATTACTTTTTTCATAGAGCGGTGCCCCCTTCCCTGAGCTGTTGCCAGGTTGAGGTGAAGTTATTTACCCAGCCATTGCGGGTAAGCATATATATATAATTTTTTCTTTGTTTTTGTATTGTATACATACACACTAGGTATAGCATGTAAACATAGGAATCTGTTGATCCTACTTACATTGTTTGTTTGTTGATTTTTCTGTGTGTTGTAAGCCACTGTCTTTATCTCATGCACTTACAGTTCTGTTCCTACTAGGTACAGTCACCTTTTCAAGAAGAGGAACCGACAGCACCAATGGTTCCGTATTTGATCTTTAATTTTTGTTATTTCACATATCACTTAAGCAGCAGCATCTTTTAGGTCCTGACGAAAGCCTGGCCCAATCTCGGGTCATTACGGCTGAAACATGTTGACCACTACATTTCATCTCACACATGCGGTTTAAATCCATACCACAGGTGCACTGTTTTTAATCCTGGCAGCGAGAACATACAAATAAAGCATACATTGTGTCCTCTCTAGCTAGTTTTATCATCACTTCCCTCACGTTCAATCTTTTTCTGCGCTGCGCCCACACTCACACTATGTGTCTCATTTGGTGGATTTAGTATATCCGTGCAGAGTAGACATAAAAACATCCCTGTGCTCCTCCCTCTCAGAGAGGGGGTTGTAGCCCTCAGGGGAACTAGGTTTTTCCTCTGAGAGGAGAATCCCAAATGATGAAGCATGCCACCTTTGGTGGGTGAGGGATTTCGTCCTAAAAAGGGATCATCCCACAGTTAGGTCTGTGTGATATAGTCAGTGTCTTCTTCCTTCTTTTCTCTTAGAATAGACCCAAGGATTTGTTTGGTTTTTTTGATGTATAATATTGGGGATGTAATCCTGTGCAGGTCTTAAACATTTTCCCTAGGACCCTTTTGCTAAAGCTTTCTCTGTGTAGCATAGTTGGTGTGATCACCAGGAAACATCTGCTAGTGGACGGTCTGCAGAGGTTAGCAATGGCCGCAGAATGGTCAGGATATCCTCCGTGATGACTGCGTTTGGCCATTCTCTAAGTCCTAATGCTGGGAATTCTAGTGAGTCATTCAGAAAAATGTTGATTTAGTGCGTCAATGCGGAGAATCAGACTTTCCCATGAACATGTGCTTTTTTAGACACTACCCTTATGTTTGGTGTTGGTCAGCTGAAGGGGGCATAGAACCAGCGTTGCTAGCAGCACCAGGCAGGCGCATCCACGCAACATGCCATTTTCTTAATTCCCGGTGCAAAATGACTGTAACCTGAATTACTGTGAGATTCATGAAGGCAGACTTAGAGTTAAGGCACCAGTGCTTGTTTTGTCATGATTATTGTGAAGCTTCGATATTGGGTTAGCTGCTGGGCCTTCACCAGTATAAAACGAGCACTGCCAAAGCCAAAGGGTCTCACCTTTGTGACCTATTGGCTTTCCCAGTGTTTTTTGATGATGCTGTGCAGCACCGGGCTGGGGGAACAAATAAAAAAAAAATGACACTCATGGTGACTGCATCAGTCAGTAGGGACGGGCATAGATCACCATGCATATGCATGCCTGTTTGAGGTGGGTGCCATTTTATTAATTGTTTTATATTTACCAATCTAAGATGGCAGATGCCACTTGCGGAGGTAAGTCCGTTGTCACTTGTGAAAAGCACTTTATTTAAAAGAATCGAAGCCTAACTGCATGCAACAGCTGAGTCCTCCCCATTTAAAAAACACTGTTAGTAATGGCTGCAGTGAGTGTGTAAGCAACTAAGCCTATAACTCTCTCAATATATCCTCTACCTCCACTCTCTGACTCATTCCAAACCTCACTCCACTATTATGACCAGAGGCGGAGGAGCGTCGCCCCACTGCTGAAAAGGAAAAATAAAATGATAACGTATCGTTATTACCATTTTTTTCCCTATTGCAGTCAGTGGTGGGGCGGGCGGGGCTGGCCAGAGAAGGGTAGGAGTGGTGTGCACTTCTTAAGTGCGCATGAACTGTTTGGCCGGCTCTCTAGGGCCGACCAAACAGTTCATGCGCACTTTGCATGTTCCTACCAGGCTGCATTACGCCCAAAATAATCCTTTCTAGAATCTTCTCTCCTCTACCCCTCCTTGCATCATCTCAAACCTCTTTTACTATTCAGACCCCCCAAACAAGCCTTTCTAAACTCTTCCCTCTAATTCTCTACCCTTACTCATCCCAAACCTCCTCCTGCTGCTATGATCTCCAAATAAACAATTTCTAGACCCCTCCCTCTTCTACCCCTCCACTATCCTTTTCAATCCAACTAAGAGACTCACTCGCATGTCCAACGCTCAAATTTTATTTCATATTTTCCATATACTAATTCACCACTAATCCTTTTTGCATTCCGGAGTAGCGTGCTACTCACCGAAAAGCTCTTTGACGCATAGTCAGGGGTAGTAAGCGCTATATAAATATAATTACAACGCAATACTACTAGATGTGCTGCACAATTGAAACTATTATAATGAATTAAAATAACACAAGCAAGGCCCCAGTATGGAAAGTCCCTGACTGATGGCTTATCAAAGAATGGGGGTAAGAGGGGGTGCAAGATGCTTGCTGATTCTTGGACTGATTAGGCAGCTGTGTCTTTGATCTATGTTACCCTTAAACAGTCACACAACAGTGCCACTTTAATCTGATAGATAGCTCTGCTGTCTAAGGCCTCAGACTGTCAAATATGTGTAGCTGACAGACAGCTAGCTCTGTTGTGTCAAGCCTCAGCTTGGAAGGTGTGAATCGCCTGAGAGAAAGCGCTGTAGTCACAATCTAGAGCCCCATGGAGTGTCTAATGTGTGTGATAGCTCTGCTGTGTCATGCCTGAGCCTGGAAGGTGTGCTTCGCATGAGAGAAAGCGCTGTAGTCACAATCTAGAGCCCGTGGGAGGGTGTAATGTGTGTGATAGCTCTGCTGTGTCAAGCCTGAGCCTGAAAGTGTGATTCGCCTGAGAGAAAGCGCTGTAGTCACAATCTAGAGCCCGAGGGGGTGTGTAATGTGTGTGATAGCTCTGCTGTGTCATGCCTGAGCCTGGAAGGTGCGACTCGCGTGGGAGGAAGCTCTGTAGTCACAATCTAGAGTCCGAGGAAGGGTGTAATGTGTGTGATAGCTCTGCTGTGTCAGCCCTGAGCCTGGAAGTTGCAACTCGCCTGAGAGAAAGCTCTGTAGTCACAATCTAGAGACTGTGGGAGGGTGTACTGTGTGTGATAGCTCTGCTGTGTCATGCCTGAGCCTGGAAGCTGCGAGTCACGTGGGAGAAAGATTTGTGGTCACAATCTAGAGCCCGTAGGAGGGTGTAATGTGTGCGATAGCTCTGCTGTTTCATGCCTGTGCCTGGAAGGTGCGACTCGCCTTAGAGAAAAAGCTCTGCGTTCACAATCTAGAGCCCGCCGGAGGGTGTAATGTGTGCGATAGCTCTGCTGTGTCATGCCTGAGCCTGGAAGGTGGGACTCGCCTGAGAGAAAGCGCTATAGTCACAATCTAGGGCCCGCCAGAGGATGTAATGTGTGTGATAGCTCTGCTGTGTCATGCCTGAGCCTGGAAGGTGCGACTTGCCTGAGAGAAAGCGCTATAGTCCCAATCTAGAGCCCACATGAGTGTGTAATGTGTGTGATAGCTCTGCTGTGTCATGCCTGAGCCTGGAAGGTGCGACTCCCCTGAGAGAAAGAGCTATAGTCCCAATCTGGAGCCCATGGGAGGGTGTAATGTGTGTGATAGCTCTGCTGTGTCATGGCTGAGCCTGGAAGGTGTGACTCCCCTGAGAGAAAGCGCTATAGTCCCAATTTAGAGCCCGTGAGAGGGTGTAATGTGTGTGATAGCTCTGCTGTGTCATGCCTGAGCCTGGAAGGTGCGACTCGCCTGAGAGAAAGCGCTGTAGTCACAATCTAGAGCTCGCTGGAGGGTGTAATGTGTGTGATAGCTCTGCTGTGTCAAGCCTGAGCCAGAAAGGTGCGACTCCCCTGGTGTAATGTGTGTGATAGTTCTGCTGTGTCATCCCTGAGCCTGGAAGGTGCGACTCACGTGGGAGAAAGCGCTGTAGTCCCAATCTAGAGCCTGTGGGAGGGTGTAATGTGTGTGATAGCTCAGCTGTGTCAAACCTGAGTCTGGAAGGTGCGACTCACGTGGGAGAAAGCTCTGTAGTCACAATCTAGAGCCCGCGGGAGAGTGTAATGTGTGTGATAGCTCTGCTGTGTCATGCCTGAGCCTGGAAGGTGCGACTCGCCTGATAGAAAGCGCTATAGTCACAATCTAGAGCCCGCGGGAGGATGTAATGTGTGTGATAGCTCTGCTATGTCATGCCTGAGCCTGGAAGGTGCGACTCGCCTGATAGAAAGCGCTATATTCACAATCTAGAGCCTGCGGGAGGGTGCAATGTGTGTGACAGCTCCGCTGCATGAAGGCAGGGGGTGGGGAGATGGGTTGGAGTGTGTGTGTGTGCCTATGTGTGAGGGAGTGTGTGTGTCGCAGAGAGCCTCCATAAAGTTTTATTACGCCACTGAGCATCATCGGCCTCTTAACGACGTGCATGATGAAATCGAAAGGACCCATCACAGGGGAAACAAGCATTGGCATAGCCAATAGGTCTCACTTTTGGGACCTTATAAGTGAATAGCCATGCAACACTTGATGTTGTCTAATCTAGGATATTGTGCTGGATAACTAAACATTTATAATGTCCCAAAGGCGAGACCTATTGGCTATGCATTGGGCGGCCTTATAAGTGTTTAGGTAGAGCTATTGACTTTGGCAATGTTTCTAAGCTGTGCTGTAGAGAAGTGTGGCTGCTGTGCAGCATGCTGAGAAGTTGTAATTAAAAAGTGTAAGAAGCACTGAGTGATGCTGTGGTGTCGTTGAGTGATGCTGTGCTGGCCCTGAGTTATGCTGTGGTGGCATTGAGTGATGCTGTGCTGGCCCTGAGTGATGCTGTGGAGGCCCTGAGTGATGCTGTGGTGGCCCTGAGTGATGCTGTGGTGGTGCTGACTGATGCTGTTGTGGTGCTGAGTGTTGCTGTAGTTGCGCTGAGTGATGTTGTGGTGGCGCTGAGTGATGTTGTGGTGCCCCTGAGTGATGTTGTCGTGGTGCTGAGTGATGCTGTGGTGGTGCTGAGTGATGCTGTGGTGGTGGTGTTAAGTGATGCTGTGGTGGCGCTGAGTGATGTTGTGGTGGTGCTGAGTGATGCTGTGGTGGCGCTGAGTGATGCTGTGGTAGCGCATAGTGATGCTGTGGTGGTACTGAGTGATGCTGTGGTGTTTCTGAGTGATGCTGTGTTGGTGCTGAGTGATGCTGTGGTAGCGCTGTGTGATGCTGTGGTAGCACATAGTGATGCTGTGGTGTTCCTGAGTGATGCTGTGGTGTTCCTGAGTGATGCTGTGGTGGTGCTGAGTGATGCTGTGGTGAAGGTGAGTGATCCTGTGGTGGCCCTGAGTGATGCTGTGGTGGTCCTGAGTGATGCTGTGGTGGTGCTGAGTGACGCTGTGGTGGTGCTGACTGATGCCGTGGTGCCGTTGAGTGATCCTGTGCTGGCCCTGAGTGATGCTGTGGTGGCCCTGAGTGATGCTGTGGTGTTGCTGACTGATACTGTGGTGATGCTGATTGATGCTGTGGTGATGCTGATTGATGCTGTGGTGCTGCAGAGTGATGCTGTGGTGGTACTGAGTGATGCTGTGGTTTTCCTGAGTGATGCTGTGGTGGTGCCGAGTGATGTTGTGGTGAAGGTGAGTGATGCTGTGGTGGCCCTGAGTGATGCTGTGGTGGTGCTGAGTGATGATGTGGTGGTGCTGACTGATGCTGTGGTGGCCCTGAGTGATGATGTGGTGTCGCTGAGTGATGCTGTGGTGGTGCTGAATGATGCTGTGGTGATGCTGAGTGTTGCTGTGGTTATGTAGAGCGATGCTGTGGTGGCGCTGAGTTATGCTGTTGTGGCCCTGAGCGATATTGTTGTGTGCTTGAGTGACGCTGTGGTGGTGCTGAGTGTTGCTCTAGTTGCGCTGAGTGATGTTGTGGTTGCGCTGAGTGATGTTGGGGTGCCCCTGAGTGATGTTGTCGTGGTGCTGAGTGATGCTGTGGTGGTGCTGAGTGATGCTGTGGTTTTCCTGAGTGATGCTGTGGTGGTGCCGAGTGATGTTGTGGTGAAGGTGAGTGATGCTGTGGTGGCCCTGAGTGATGCTGTGGTGGTGCTGAGTGATGATGTGGTGGTGCTGACTGATGCTGTGGTGGCCCTGAGTGATGCTGTGGTGGTGCTGAGTGATGATGTGGTGTCGCTGAGTGATGCTGTGGTGGTGCTGAATGATGCTGTGGTGATGCTGAGTGTTGCTGTGGTTGCGTAGAGCGATGCTGTGGTGGCGCTGAGTTATGCTGTTGTGGCCCTGAGCGATATTGTTGTGTGCTTGAGTGACGCTGTGGTGGTGCTGAGTGTTGCTCTAGTTGCGCTGAGTGATGTTGTGGTTGCGCTGAGTGATGTTGGGGTGCCCCTGAGTGATGTTGTCGTGGTGCTGAGTGATGCTGTGGTGGTGCTGAGTGATGCTGTGGTGGTGTTGAGTGATTCTGTGGTGGCGCTGAGTGATGTTGTGGTGGTGCTGAGTGGTGGCGCTGAGTGATGCTGTGGTAGCACATAGTGATGCTGTGGTGTTACTGAGTGATGCTGTGGTGTTTCTGAGTGATGCTGTGTTGATGCTGTGGTGGTGCTGTGTGATGCTGTGGTAGCGCATAGTGATGCTGTGGTGGTACTGAGTGATGCTGTGGTGATGCTGAGTGATGCTGTGGTGGATTTGAGTGATGCAGTGGTGGTGCTGAGTGATGCTGTGGTGGTGCTGATTGATGCTCTATCACACAGTACTGAGAAACAGGCCCAGCAAAGTCATTAGTCAACAAAAAGAAACGTTTTCAGAGATTTCCCAAAGCACAAGTAATGTGAAACGAGGTGAAGCGAGAAAGGGGGAGATTTCCATAACCTTGCTGCTGCAACAGGAAAAAACACAGCGCCTGATTCTGCATCATCTTCTTTATGAATGAGGTGCTGTTGCCATTTGCTTTATGACAGATACATTGGCTTTTGAATTTGATGCCTTTGTGAACAGGAAGCTAATGTAATTGATTCAAGTGGTCGGTGATAGGTGCCCATCTTGGTAAGCCAAACAATACTCAGCGCACATTTAAAAAAAAAAAATTTGAAGCTTTTGAATTTGGTAGTTGTATAAAACCAGATACATATGTTTCAGTAATCAAGACACAATCCCACAATTATGATGCGTGCCCTCGGTTAATCAGTATCTATGTGCTCACAGTCACACATGGCAAGCGTAACAGAAGGAATAATCGTTTTGCCGTAGTACATATGTGTATCAAACTGACTTTGGGAGCTACCCTTTTCAGATGGTGCACCAGAACGCCATGCAAACCGGAGCGCTTCATAAACTCGCTGGGTATATGAAGCGCTATATAAATAGTGCAATAGGACCATCCTAAAAGTGGTTTGGGCTTTCAAAGGGTAAGAAAGAGCTTTACAACTAGCAGTACAATACAACCATCCATTGCTGGAGCCAGATGCTAGTGTGCATGTATTGACGTCATGATTTACACGGCTGTGCTTGTTTTCTCATATTTTCACTGTAAGGCCTGCTTGTGGTAAGTGCAGTTGATGGTAGTGAATGAAACAGATACCACTTAATGAAACTGATAGCTGTGGTTGCAGCTAGCAGCACTGGATGCAGCTGATAGGATGGACTGCGTCTGATAGGACTGGATGTAGGTGATGTCATTCGTGACCGCTTAGGTCTGCCATTTTAATGAATCAAAGACTGTGCAATGCAGGACAATAAAATAGACAGTCTAAAAGCCCACTTAGTGGTGGGGTGTGCCGTCTTTTAGCGGAAGCGATCCTAGTGGTGGGGTGTGCCGTCTTTTAGCGGAAGCGATCCTAGTGGTGGGGTGTGCCGTCTTTTAGGAGAAGCGATCCAGCTCGGTTTGATTTGTAGTAGATGCTGAACCTCAGGCTTGGAGCTGTCACTCTCTCATCATGTTGGGGCTCTAATATGAACTCTGGGGGCTCAGGGACGGAGTGTGGTGAGACTTGCAGTGTTTGACTGTGTTTACGCTGTGAAATTCCGAGGGGGGTCGTCAAACTAGACCCCATAAACCTTGTTGGCTGGCAAACACCTGGTGTGGATGATGTGGAGCAAAATTTTGAAAGGCAAGAAGGGTAGTACCACCTCTTGGATGCAGAGGTCTAGCCACTGTTGCACTAGTGGGTGGCAGACGCTCAAGCACAGAGGAAGCAAGTGCCCGGCATGGGAGAACGTTAACAGAGGGGCACACTTCACGGGCCTGCATGACAAAAAAGTGAAAGTTAAAAAAACAAGCCCAGGAGTTGTGTGCGGGCGCGCGCGCTAAAAAAAAATTAAAAAGAAGCACGCGAGTGGTGCGCGCGCGCGCGACGGCAAAAGTGAAAGTAGGCTGGCGAGTGGTGTGCGATGTGCGCGCACCATGACGAGAGAGGAAAGCCAGATGGCGCCTCTGCTCGTCATTGTGCGCGTAACCGCACGCTCTATGACAGCCAAAAAGCTGTGGTCGGCTTTTTAAAGCCCACACACTAAATGTCTCGCCAGAGCAGCGCATGCGCTGGCTCAGGCGAGACCTAAAAAGGAGGCTGTCTACAGCAGAAAGATCAGGACCCTCAGTCCTACCCCTGGTGAACTCACGGACGTAGAAAGTGAGGCAGGAATACAATTTGCGATTTGCTATTAAGGAATATGTAGGAATCGCAATTTCACTTGGGAAACCTACATACATTGCATTTTGCGATTCCATAATAGTGAATCGGTAAAATTCGCTATTATGGACTCGCAAAATTCAATGTTGATACATCTGGCCCTATATGTGCTGGGTTCCAGGCAGTTTTCATCCAAAATGTGTGCAATAAAAACAGCCTATGGCACGAATGGAATGGGGAATGCAGTAAACCAGTTTGCCCAGTAGAGTGAAGAAGTCTGCATACAAGAAAAACCACATACTAGCATGTTTGCTTGTTACTGTTGAGGTGGGGGGTTGCCTTTTTAGAAAGTATAAAAGACCTTCATCCCACCCCACACGCATCCCCACATCTCTCCTTCTAAGCGTGTTTGCACCTCGCTGACTGCTGACAATGGTAAGTTTTCATGGCACGTCTGGGCAGGGTGACAGATGTAGCGATGGTATTTGATATCTGGGAGCGGTGGGTGTGTTTTCAGTGGCGTGCAGGCTCGGTAGGTTGTTTGACTTGCACTTACGGTCCTTTGAGGCTGCTCTGGAGCGATGAAAGTGCGTGTTAGCGATCAGGAGAGAGGAATAAAGCGGGCGAACTGAGTTTTGTTAGATTTGCAATAAACCGTGCACACCGTGCTACATTTTTAAAAATGTTAATAACAAGTGTGAGTGGGCAAAGTTCTTCGCAGGAGTCTGCCACAGCGCTTCCGAATGACGGGTTTGCCGAATGCCAAGCAGTGCTTAATTTGAGCCGGTGGTTTCTGGTGCTCGGCACCCGCCATTAATTGCCAATGCCGGCACTTATGACAGCTGCCACACGGTGGCGCTGTTTGTGAATTACAAAGATAAGCAGTGAAACAGTTGTTTATTAATTCAATATAAATTGAAAACAACTATTACCTGCCGCTCAATCCTTTCTTATAGCTTTGGGGCCTGGAATAGTCTGAACTGTCACACTTGTAACAGTGTGATGGTTTGTAGTTGTGTAAGTACTGTCATTGGCAGCAGGGCCGGTTCTAGGATTTTTGGGGCCCTGGGCAGAAGGGGAATGTGCGAGGCCCCTCTAATTTGCATAGACTTGACCCATTCAGGACTGTTTGCATCTGAATAGATGCCCCTGCTCCTGAAGCTGCAGCCCCTCCCTCTCAGCCACCTACAAGCACCTCTTAACAGCTCATCAAGGGCTGAAGGTGTGAGGGTTGCTTATCTCCATACTGCCAGGGAGCTAAACAGCAGGGCAATAGCCAGCCCGCTGTGCCTCTGTCTGGGTGGGGGGTGGAGGCCTAATTGCCGGACAAACCTGAGTTTGCAACTGTGAATGGGTAGGGGGCCCCCTCCCCTCGGGTTCCCCTTGCTACAACATAGCAGTGAGGCCAGGGGCCTCCTAAGGTGGCGCACTTGCAAGGTGGCGTACTTTCAAGGTGGCACCTTTCATGCTGTGGTCTGACTGTCGCATTAGTGTGGGCCGCACATTAGAGGGCAGACTACGGGGCCCTGGGCAGCTGCCCACACTGCCCATGCCTAGCTCCGGCCCTAATTGGCAGCGCTGGCAGGGGCAATGCGTGGTGCAAGCGGCGGTGACCTCCTGACGAGAACCCTGGCACTTATGTTTTTTTTTTTACAAATTAAGCACTATTACCAGGCCTGCCTAGTTAAGCTCAGGGCCGGTTTTGAAACCCAAAGCAGTCCTGGCGAACGCCTGTCAGGACCTAATGCCCCACCATCAGAGGAACATCAGTTAATGTGCATAAAACACTAGACTAGAGTCATAGCGTTCTGAAAATCCTCAGGGCAGCCCTTTGATTGTCACTTTTGCAGCATAAGCGCCTATGGTGGGGAGGCAAGCGGGGGGATATTTTTAATTACACTTAATCAGCAACTAAAGCTACAATTTCAAGCACTAGGTGCACAGGTCTTATTTTAATATTATGCACTAGCCTACTAAACATCGAACAAGTCACTCGTAGCATGTTTTTCCTCCAGTGCTTGATTTGTAAAAAAAACATTAGTGCCAGGGCTCTTGTCAGGTGGCCACTGCAGTTTGCAACACACGTTGCTTCTGCCACTGCTGCTGATTATAGTAAAAATACAACTACTAACCAACTATTCCTGGCCCCCAAAGCTATCAGAATGGCTTGGGCAGCTGGAAATTTTAATTTTTAGTGAATATTGAATTAATATTTGCCTGTTGTTGTGCTCTCTAAATTAGACAGCGCCACCCTGTGGTAGACTGTCACAAGTGCCGGTGTTGACAAGTAAGTGCTGGTGCCCAGCACGGGAAACCACCAGCTCAAATTAAGCACTGTAATTTCCTCTAATTGGACTAACAAGCTGATTCAGCACTGAATTCTTCATAAAAGGTTGTGGTTGAAAGTAAAAATATCAATTCAAACTCAAAAAAGAAAAGGCTTTATCAATTATTGTTCTAGTTTTATTTTGGTACTGTGTGGGAGGTGGGCACCAGGCAGTTTGAGTTTTCAGCTGTTTTTGTGTGCCTTCTTTTCTGAAGGTCTAACATATTTTTCAAAATTCCTTGGCATCACAAGGGTTTAAGTTAAGTGAAAAGGGCTAATGAATTCAAAGTTGTTCCCAACAGGAGGCCGCAAAATATATCCTGCCTGGGGCCTCACAAATCGTTAAATGTCACTGCCTTATAATAGTCAGTATACTGTTATTATGAGTTCACTACCCTGAACTCTAGCTGTCACACCCTCTGACTGAAAGCATACTACTTTGTTGCCCAAATCAAAATGTATCCAAATTGTTACACCTGCTTACATGATGATGTCCACAGCGCTTTCTGACATGCTGAAATTAAGAACATCCAAGCACTTGAACAATCTATTGGGATAACCTAATTTAAAAACACACACAAACACAAATTAAACAGAGACGCGCAACAAAAAATATAGAGGGGCAGATTTACAAGCCCCTTGCGCCACTTTTAGCGTCACTTTTAACATGGGAAAAGTGACGCAAATGTGGCGCAAGGGGCTTGTAAATCTGCCCCAGAGTATATTTACCAACCCTTGTCTGTAAAGTACTTAACGAGTAAAAATAAGAGATAATGTTCTTTTTTGTAATTTTCTGTATTTCAGGACCACATGAACCTTGAATGCCTAATGATAAAGCTAATTGACATCTTTAACAAGTATGCTGGCACAGATGGGGACGACAAAACGCTGAACCAGCATGAGCTGATCCAATTGGCCAAGACGGAGTTTCCGTCACTCTGTGTAAGTAGTAAAGAAGAAGAGCACACAGAAGTGCGCGAAAGCGCGAAATTTCTTCACGCGCAAACGCGTAATTTTTGCGGAAATTAGGCGTGTCGCGAAAGGTTATGCTTGGCAGTCGCATGCGAGGAAATTGAATATGAGCAGTGCTTTAAATGGGCCGGTACTCACCGGTACGGAGTACCGGCACTTCTTAAATTTACCGAGCCGAGTACCGGCACTTCTCCACTGTCAAGGAGAGTACCGGTACTCAGGGTTGGATTAATAAGGTGGGCACTGGACTGGTGCCCGAGGGCCAGCTGCGTGCTGTATGTTTGGCAGCATGTTGGGCGTTGCCGTATGTATTATTCGGCTGTGGCAAGCAGCCCGATGGGGCCTGAAAGGCCTATTGGAGGCCTGCGCAGGGGCAAGAAGGCTTCTGCTCCCTTCCTACCCAGATGGAGGCTCTCCTTGTCCTCATCACCCGGAAGCCAGGCATCGATGCTGGGTCCTTGGAGGAACGCAGGCACAAAGGGCCATTTTCATCCCTTGGCCTCCCACTGGAGTCTGACTGTCTTTCTCATGACTCACTTGTCCCTGCGATTCCACCCCGCCCGCTGGGACATTGAGTCCATGATGGGCGGGGATGAGGTGGTGAAGATGGCTTAAGGAGCCTCCCTGGTGCACAGGTGAGGTGGGGGAGGTCACTAACCTTCCCATTGGAGGCCAGTATTGTTCTTCCCCTGACCTTTACCCTGCTGGACTCTGCACATACTCGGGACTCTGCCAAGGCTGCCCGGGGGGCCACGTAGGGGACCCTCCAACAGGGCGGCCGCCTTAGTGCCACAGGAAGGCACAGAAGTCTGCGGACTAGGCTCCCTGGGCTAGGGACCAGGGGGTCTGCTGGCCGCGTCACTTCCGGCTGTGGGAGGGGGAAAGGGGTACAAAAGCCTTCCCCCGCCCACTGTACGGTCTCTTGACCGCTGCCCGTCTCGCTGTTTATCTCGCGTCGGCGGCTTTGTTGCGGCTTCTTCCCTCCCCCGCTGGAAACGCTGCGTTATGTACCTGGGACCACGGGGTCGTCATTGTGCGCGGTGAGTCTGGGGGCAGGGCAGACCCTCGTGGGAGTCGCGGCGGGAGCACCGGTTTGAGTGTGAGTCGCCCTATCTACCCCCCCTTCGCACCCCGGTGTGGGTCATTAGATTGTCCCCTGCTAGAGATGTGCAGCTTTAGGACGCGCTATGAAGCAGCAGTGTGGCTCGGGGCCAGTTACGGGCGCGGTCAGTACCATGCTCATTATGTTAATTTCCCTCGGGCGGTAGTTGTACTCCCACTGCGAGGGTGGCGTCCTCATCTTCCGCAACTTGTCCCGCATTGCGTCGTGTTCTCTTGTTGGGAGGCAGGGGCTGCTGCGGTGGGTCTGGGCCCTTCAGGTTAGCTCGTCTCACCCTTGGGACCGTGTGTGGGGCTGGAAGCCCCTGCCAGGCGTTAGTAGCGGGCGTTCCCTGTTGCCCCCCCTTGCCTTTCTTAGTCTGGGAGCCCGGGGGTGAAGAGAGGAGCAGATGGTTCACTGCACGATCCTTGGGGCCTGTGCCACGCCGGGCCCCACGTGGGTTGCAGATGGGCATGTTGATGTGTTTTGTTTCGCCCACGCGCCTACCGCCTGGAGTGGGTGGTTGGCGAGTGAGGGGCCATGCTTCACTGTCCTGGTCAGTCTTTCTGTTCCATTTTCAAGCGCATTGATGGTTTGTCTGGCTTTGCTGCCCCGCGCAATGGAGTGCTTGTGGTGTAATAGTTATGCGACATTGGAAATTGTTGTGGATATTTCCTGCACTTGGGGGGCCGCCTTATGAACTCGCCGGAGGTGACTTTAGATCGGATGCGCCAGGTCATTCACTCCTCCGAGGATTATGTGCCCGAATCGAGGGTAAGCAATATTTCCTGGTTAGCCGGTGCTCGATCAAACACACAGTGCCAGATTGTTCGTTCGGGCGGGGGAAAGGTAGAGCGGCATCAGCCTTTGTTCGGTGCCGGTGACAGCCTGTGGGTGATGTGGGGTGCCAGGCCGAACTCCCGCATGACACCGTCACGGGAGCACTTTGGGGACACGCTGTCCATGGGTGTCACGCGCCCTGGCCGGGGAGCAAAGTCGGTGCCGTGGAACAGTCGGGGGCTTGGGTGGCTCCTTAGTGTGCATTTATCACTGGTGTGCGGTGAGGGCATGATTTGAGACCCCCACCCACATGTGGTTTGTGGCGCCAGTTGGGCCAAATGATGCCTTGGGCGCCAAGGTGCGTGCCTGGTCCGACCCCGGGTGCATCCCTTCGGAGGATGGTACTCTACATGGCCTGTCCGCGGACCTGGACACACCCCTCCCCCACTCACCGATCTCCCACATGCACCTCTGCCGCCCCCCTTTTATGCTTCTCCCTCCCCTGTGGCTGCCCCCCTCGGGCAGCAGCGGTTCCGTAGGGCTGCGAGGCACTTATGGTTACTCGTTGCTGGAGGGAGGAGGGGCGGGATGGTGCGTTGCGCTGATGTTTCTCTTGACTGGTTATATTGGCCAAGGGCACACCGATCCCGCTTTCCACGCCTGGGGCCACTCCTCGTTGAGCGTTATCTCTGCATGCACTGCTATCTCATTTCAGATTTTCATATGGCGGAAGCTAGGTGGATTTTGGCTTCCTTGTGGGCGGAAGGCAACGTTTAAGTTGCAGACTGTGTATGGGATTTGAGGTTTTGCTGTGTTATGCTGTTGAAGCTTTCTGTTAGATCGGTTACAGATGTCGAGATGAAACATTGCTCCCTGTTGACAGGGGAGCAATAATGCGGGTCCACTTTCCGTACTTCCTTTCACCTGTCCCTCCCACAACATATCTCAGCAAAAGGTGCGCACGCATGGTAATAAGTCCCTGAGAGGGTAACACCCAGCCTGTCACTGCAAGGATTAGGCCGGGTCTGGTTTGCGGTGGTGCAAATCGGCCCCTTGGGGCAGCCCGCCCGGGAGCCCACAGTACGAAGGGCGGCACTTGGTCCGGAGCCCGGACCTTTGAAGTAGATTAGGTTGTGTCTGCCAATGCTGTCATAGATAAGGATCAAATGCACTTTTATGGCTGGATGGAAATGTTTCATATTGTCGCAGGCCACAGGAACTGGTCCCGATTTGGTTAGGGCTGTGCTTGCCATGCTACCAGTGAAAAGGAGCAAATGCTCTATTACGGCTGGATGGATTTAGGACCGAGCGAGTGGCTTGTTTTACAGGCGAGGAGCGGCCTGTTGCTGAAGAGCGGGTAACTATTGGGTGTGTTGATTTGCGGTGGCCTGGGATGTCTTTACAGGTCACGGACGTTGGCTCAGCAGTCAGCGGAGTGTGGTTGGTCGGCGCGCTGTCTGCCTGTTCAGAGTGGGGGCTGCGTCCTGCTCGGGCAGAGAGCGTTACAACAGGCAAGGGCATTTTGCTGTCTTTACTTGGAACCCCGGTTTATTACGCCTACACTCATTGGAAATGAAATCAGAAACGTGCCTGTGTGCCTACCGCGTCGCGATTTACTGCGTAGCTGTTAACATTTGCCACACGTTTGTAAACCTCCCTCGGGCAAGTCCTACCTGAGACTTGGATGCTTTGAGCTCGGCCTCAATATACAGAAGTACCGACTTTGGAACTGGAGACCCGGGTTCGAGTCTCGGTTTTGGCTCTCCCCTCCTTTATTATGTCCTGCTTTACGTTGTACTATGTCTGAAGAGAGAAGGTGCTCCATGGCTCAAGCGCACTGGGGGTGACACTAGGGGCAGGTACACACAGTGAGTCGGTCTGCAAACTAGGGATGGATTGGGAACTGGCCTTCAGTTGTCAAGATTAATTCAAGCATTTCATACATCACTTTTGCATACGCACTATAATTGACATATGGGAGATATAGCTGTACTGTGGGAGGGCTACGTCTGCCGACTGAAATTAGATATTAAATGAGAGCCAGTGACAGATGGCGTAACCATTAGTAGTCCTGTCCAGAAGTGCTTAAACATTGCGGTCTTTGCGGTCCGTGAGCTGTATTCTCCCCTGCACCTCCTCTGAGGTGGCTTGTCCCTGCTCCATTTGGGGCACTTCCCCCATGCCACTTTGTCTGGGGGGGGGGGCTGCGGCTCGCCTGCGGGGCAGCGCTATTGCATGGCGGGGAGGGGGTGACACGGGAGCAGGGCACGGACGATTGGCACCTCGCAGTGCTGAACACCGCTAGCCGGGCGCCCTGTATCCGTCCGTTCTGCCTTTTCTTGTGGAAGGATGGCGGGCGCAGGACTGTCCGTTGCTTGATATTTGTCTGACTCGAAGCGTCCGAAGGCAGAGTTGCATGGGGCTGGCCCAGAGGCTTCTGTGCTCCACGTTGCGAAGATATTACCAGAGATTGGCCAACAGGAGGGTGTAGAAGCTGCACCCTAGCCCCTGTGTCAAGCCAATTGTATGCAACGCTATGGTGATCTGTGATGCCTAGGTCGGACATGAGGTGCTTTTGATATGCGCCCGGCTAGAAGTGTTAGTAGGGAACACTGCTGATTGAGTTGATGCATAATGTGTCATGTTAAGTACAGTTCCACCAGTAGCTACTGGGTTGCGCAAACTGATCTGGAGGACAGTGACCCAAGTGAGCTAGTGATCTAGGTAATCCCTGTGAAGTCATGACGAGGTTTGGTAGCACAGTGCAATACAGGCAGTGGGAACTAAGTTTTTTCTTTTATGGAGTATACGAAGGATATTTTAATAACCTTGTATGGAGTCTCTGCTGTGGTATGCCTAGTTGGCTACTGTGGGTGTGCGATTGGCACATAAAATTTACACTGCCTCTGGGATAAGCCCTAAGGCTCTGACTAGCTACTTGGGGGGCGAGCAGGCGGTAGCCTAAGTGTGTACTCCCTTCTCCTGACTATGGTAGGCTCAGCCACGCTTAGGTGCACACCGTTCCCAACCTTAAACTCCATTTATAACATTGGTAGAGAAGGGATAGGGGTTGATTGCAGTCCTTTTTGCAACCGCCCCACAGGGCGAATGTTTTAGGCCACATGGCTTGTGAAGGGCTCTTGTGGGGGAGCCTGGTTGAAGAGCTAACGTCAGCACAAGTATGTCTTGTGCTTTAATCACACTGGTATGCCCCAGTCACGAGCTGATTTTATCAGGGTGAGCTGGCTGGGGGTCAGGGAGCGCCGATGCATCAGAAGCACTGAGCAGCTTTCAGCCAGGTGTGGTATGGTTGATATCTGATGCAAGGGGCATCTGTTAGACTAGAGCTGTACTCAGATGTACAGCCTTCGGGCTTGGAGGTCTGTTGGCTCCGGCTTTTCAATGGAAGCCATTGTCTAGCGGGGTGCTCTGAGCGGAGTATTGGCAGGCTTTATTAACATTATCAGCTACCAGTTCAAACGTGCATCTTTCACTAATTTATACAATGCAGATCACAGGAACTAATTCCAGGCTCCTGTAGTAGGTGCGCATTAAGGGGAGTAACCTGGCAAGGGAACTGTGCCACGTGTGGTTGGTAGCTTGTGTCGCTCGGTTTGGGCATGAGCACGGCTGTCCTGTTGCCGGTGGTCAGCGAAGTTGGGGCCTGTGCCCCCAGCAGTCCGGTTTGGGGAAGGCGGGTTGACCATAATGGCAATTTCAGAGTTGTTTGTGGTAGGTCACCTTGTTTGGGGTTAGAGGTCTGTTGGTCCAAGGACTGGCCAGTACGTCTTCCCGCGCTCAGGTCAGTGAGCAATAACTGTGTATGGTGTCAGTGGTATGTTCTGGGCATGGAGACTCAGGCCAGTCCCCACCCTTTGGTCGACCAGGACATCCCGCGCAAACTCCTCCAGCGCGGATCAGCGTGGCAGGCATGCGCTAAGAGATGGGTCTTCGGATACATTTATACCTGGTTTAGTATCCTGGCTACGGAGTGGCTGCGTGACTCTCCGGTGTTGGAGGTGGTCAGCCGGTTGGCAGGCCTTCTAGATGTGGGTTTCTTGCTCGGGCATGGCCTAGTAAGGGTGCAGGTACCAGAAGTCGGCCCTGGGATACAATTTCACAGGCCTGGGGAGCGGCAGAACTGAAAGGGGCTTGCGTTCGACCTCTTGGTCAGAAGGTCAGATCCTGGTAGGTCCACTTATCAATTCATCCTTCTGAGGTCGTTAAAACGCGTGCCATTGAGTTGAGTAACAATAAACAGGTTTTGCAGCGCCAAAGAGACCATGGGGTGAACGTACTCCCAAATACAGTCAGAAACGTAAATTGTAAAGGAATTTTGTGAAGGTACCGTGCTCACACAACAGTGTAGAAAGCAAGAGACTTTGCGGTAAAACTCTCCCGCCCTAGGCAGGTTGTGGAAGTTGTCATCCAACAAGTGTGCTACGGTTCAAAAAATTGGTGAAAACCTGGGTAAGGCACACATGGGCTACAAAGTATTAAAGAACTTTTGGCATTCCCAGTATTCAAGAAAGGGCAGGTAATTATACATATGGTTCCCCTCCTGTCCCACTGTCTTGTCGGCTCCCTGGTATACTAGCAGAAGTTGGGGAGGGCAAGACGTCACCTGGGGTGGTGACTGGCTTAATCTGAGGGACAGGCTCCACAAGCGCTATACACGGATAACTGGGTGAGAGGAAGCAAGGCGGGCTTGATACTCTAACTTCTACCTGCATTGGCACATCTTGTCCTGAGTTGCTTGTCAAAGGTATTGCACTTCAGCCAGGCAATGTTAACACCCATCCACACCAAACAGTTTGTTTAAGGTCATCCTGGGCGCATATATACAGCCCAGTATTAGGCCCCTGTGGTTGTCAGCACCATGAATTACTAACTTCAACTGAACAGGAGGCATGACCGTGTGTTACACTAGCAGAAGTGTGGGAGTGTAGACTCCACCTGGGGGGGTGGTTGGCTGATTTTGAGGGAGCTGATGTTGGGGAGCTAGTGGCGCGATCCAAGCAGGACACCTCGGGTGTGGCTTTGAATATCAAGGACGTTACCATTAGCACATCATGTCTCAGGATAGTGGTGAGACAGTCTAAAACTGATCAGGCAGGAGAAGGGAAGAGTAGTCCTGTTACAGGGGCTGGGGGACGCTAGGTATTACCCTTTGCTCTTGGGCAAGGCTTATTTGGCCCTCCGCCCGGGGATTGCGGGGTACTTCCTGGTGCATGAGGACGGGTCTCCGGTTACAAAGTTTCAAGTAGACCACATCATGCAGGCATGCTTGCAATTGTCAGGACAGACAGGGGGAGTCAAGAGATTCAGCAGCCACTCCTTCAGGATTGGGGCGGCAACCACAGCCTTTCTATCAGGAATGCCGCCAGAGCGAATTAAGCCGGTAGGGCGCTGGGAGTCGCAATGCTACAAACGATATATAAGGCCTTGAGCGGAAGGATATGGCGAGAGGACTCTTAGGTACTATGGCAACCGACAGTCGGGTGTTTTAAGATGTACGGTTTTGGCCCGGATTGCCAAATGATGGTGCAGTGATGTAGTTTTGTTGTGCAATTGTAGACTATTAGAATATAAAAGTTACAATAAATATGGTTTTCAAACACAACATCTCTTTATTTACCAGGAACCAAGGTCTGGGTAATTGGCCATTCAAGCATCGTGAGTGGCACGGTGGGCTGAGATAAGAAAGTGGCGACATGGCTTCTCCGCCGCAGAGATTACGTGGCTAGGTTACCCGGGTATGCGCTGGAACGAGCTGATGAGGAAGCTGCAGCAGAGACTGGGGGGAGGGATCGGTCCACCTCACATTCTGGTCATACACTTGGGAGGGAATGACCTGACGACTCTGGGGAGGAGAGTACTGCTCCAAGACATGAGGGACATCATGTGTCAATTGAGTATTCAGCTGGGGGCATGTGAACTGTGGTGGTCCGAAATTTTACCTCGCCCAGTTTGGCAAGGAGCCCGATCTGGAGACGCCATTGAGATATCACGTAGGAGAGTGAACAGCGCCATGCGTAAATTCACGGAACAAAGGGGATTTGGCTTCATCAGGCATGGTTTACTTCATGCCAAGTCTACTGGATGCTGGGAAGTGGATGGGATTCACCTCTCAAGGGTAGGCATGGACTTAATTTTGCTGGACCTTGGGGAGGCCTTGGAAGCAACAGGCTGTAGGTAGGAATATCTGCCTTGGTGGGGGGGCCCTGGTGGTGACGGTGGCCACCCCCAGAGCTGTGGAGGAGTTACAGGGCGATGCAGAGTCTGCAAGGTACAGAAGGGTACTATATTGCAGCAGCACAACAAGGGTGCTAAGCCAAGGATACCCAGGGATGTCTTAGCGTGTCCCCTGGAAGAACTACGGCGCCCCGTTAGTCCTACGGGCGGTTGTGGGTCTGAGCAACCGGGGCTGCCTGGAACGCTCCGCCCACCTGTTGGGGGGGCGTGAGTAAGGGAGTGGACTGGCGGTCCACTGATGGGAGAGGTGGCCTCTCCCAATAATTGGTAACCACCGGTTGGCGACAGCCAAGGTGCAATTTGGCTCATCAGACGGGCAGGCGGCATAGGGGCTGTCCTGCCCTGGGATCGCCCGTAAGATAACCCACCATGTTGGCATATTGGTTATGCAAATAAACCTGCAGCAAATTTCTCCACTAAAAAGGTGTCGTGTGGTTTATTTATGTATGTTGCTGTATGAGAACTGAGTGTTGCCGATATTGGCACTATGCCAAGGCTGCCCGGGGGGCCACGTAGGGGACCCTCCAACAGGGCGGCCGCCTTAGTGCCACAGGAAGGCACATAAGTCTGCGGACTAGGCTCCCTGGGCTAGGGACCAGGGGGTCTGCTGGCCGCGTCACTTCTGGCCTTGGGAGGGGGACAGGGGTACAAAAGCCTTCCCCCGCCCTCTGTACGGTCTCTTGACCGCTGCCCGTCTCGCTGTTTCCCGCCCTACCGCTACCCTGCGGACGGCCAAAGGGTAGTATGGGGAGGGGAAGAATCTAACTTATTGTTTTGTGTTGCAGGAGGAGTTACAGGGCGATCCAGAGTCTGCAAGGTACAGAAGGGTACTATATTGCAGCAGCACAACAAGGGTGCTAAGCCAAGGATACCCAGGGATGTCTTAGCATGTCCCCTGGAAGAACTATGGCGCCCGTTAGTCCTACGGGCGGTTGTGGGTCTGAGCAACCGGGGCTGCCTGGAACGCTCCGCCCACCTGTTGGGGGCGTGAGTAAGGGAGTGGACTGGCGGTCCACTGATGGGAGAGGTGGCCTCTCCCAATAATTGGTAACCACCGGTTGGCGACGGCCACGGTGCAATTTGGCTCATCAGACGGGCAGGCGGCATAGGGGCTGGCCTGCCCTGGGATCGCCCGTAAGATAACCCACCATGTTGGCATATTGGTTATGCAAATAAACCTGCAGCAAATTTCTCCACTAAAAAGGTGTCGTGTGGTTTATTTATGTATGTTGCTGTATGAGAACTGAGTGTTGCCGATATTGGCACTATGCAGTGTTCACTGCCTGCCAGTGCAATCTCTCAGGCCGGGGGGCCTTCTGCCGAGGGGAGAGGAGGGAAAATGGGGGTGAGTGAAGGTGAAGAGTGAGGGGGAAGGAGCAGAGTTTAAAGTAGGAAAAGGTAGAGAGGCAGAAGGGGTAAGCGCAGACAGAGATATGGAAGACATCCAGACGGTTATGGAAAGAGGTAGAGAGGCGTGGAGAGGGCAGATTAGAAATAGAAAGAGTGATGAGAGAGAGTGATAGGATACAATTGGGGTAACGAGAGGGACAGAATTAGCTACTAACGGGAGAGAGGTGAGTGCGGGAGGGATTTCGAGCTTAGAGATGTGAAAACAGAGAGTGTGTGTTTGATAGGAACAGAATCAGGAGGTATTTGAAAAGAAATGCATGGAATGCTTGTTTGTGTGTGTGCACCCTTGAATATTTAAGGATTGCGCCAAATGCAACCAAGTAGGAACATTAGAAATATTATGATATTAGGAAGCTGCAAATATTACAAAACAAGAAAACACCTTCATTTTGTATAACGAGTTAACACATTTTGTTTGGATTGATACATTTCTCACATGTTTTGTTCTGTTGCACAACCGGTGTAAGTGCCAGAGTCTCTCTCGTCCTAGAGCACATTGATTATTAGCCTGAAAGTGCTAAAAGTACTGTTGATGGCTTGGCTCATTCAGGGTTTTAGTTGTTAATCTGCACATATAGAAAGAGGGAGACCACTATCCAGGATAATGCAAGGACAACATGAATACTCAATAGAAGTGTTTTTGTATCATGTCTAACTCCGCCTCTAACCCCGCCCACTAGCCACGCCCCTAGCTCAATTTAATGAGTACCTGCACTTATTTTTTCCCATTTAAAGCACTGAATATGAGGTATGACATGGTATGCATAAGTCACGCAAGATGCCTAAATGTATTTTTAGTGTTTCTGAAGTGATGTGTTGAACGTTTCTAGCACAGCACGTGCAGCCGCATCACTCCGCGTTGACAGGTACCCGCTAGATGTTGTTTCTGCTCAAAAGACTCTCCTTTCAGTGAAAAGCTGTTGGAAAAATTATAGTTATGTGCAATAAAGTGCTATAGAAATGGGTAATTACGCGAGATTACGCTTGAATAAATAAATTCCTCATGCTAGGGAGCAGTGAGGTTTTTAACGCAGCTCTGGGTTAGAAGCAGCAAATGGCCCCCTCCGCCCCCCCAGTGCTGCCAGTGTGACGCCGCACCGTGGCATGGCAGCAGAGCCCCCCCCACCTCGAGTGCTGCCAGTGTGACGCCGCACCTGTGCGTCACTTTTAATTTGGGAAAAAGTCACGCACCGATGGCGCAAGGGGCTTGTAAATACGCTTTACAACCCCCCCTCCCCCCCCCCCTCGGAGGTTCCTGCGGACATCCTCCCCACGCAGCGAAAAGGACTGGGTGCACGGCAAACCCTCCAATCCAGGCGAGGGGACGCCATCGTGTCCAGGCACGGGGTGGTACAGTCAGGCACGGCAGGCTGGTGTACTCTCTGTTGACACTTCACAGTTGTCCATGCCCTACTACTTCCGCAGCACATGCAAATGCACTGCACGCATGTGCACTGTCATGCCCGGTGGCGTCACAAACATATTGCCCCCTAGAGTCTCCCATATCTCACAGATATTCATAGGCCTTGGGTTGAATGGGGCTCCTCAAGTGTTGAAGGCCCCTTGAGGGGTCAACCCCCCCCTCACACTGTGCTGCAGAGGCTTGCATTACACCCCTGAACATGGCCCTATTTTCTCTCTCCCTCATTGCCAACAGTATGGCACGGCACATGAAAAAGAGCTCACGCAAATATTCAAAGATGGGTCTTAATGATTTGATTTGATTTGCAAATTTGTAAAGCGCACGAATGCCCAAGGGCGTCTTGGAGCTGAATCAATGTAAAAGACTAGGTCTGCCGGAGAGTGGTATCTAACTAGGAAGTAAACAGCCAGGTTTTCACCTCCTTCCTGAATGAGAGTAGCGATGTGCTGTTTTTGATTGTAACTGGGAGAAGGTTCCAGGTCTTAGCTGCCTGTAGCAGGAAGCTTCTCCCCCCCCCACCTAACTTGCTTGAATTTAGGAACCTGAATCAGTTTTGCCTGGCTTGATCTCAGGCTCCTGGATGGCTCGTATGGTTTCAAATGAGTTTTTAAAAAGTGGGATCCTACTCCGTGAAGGGCTTTGTAGGCCAGGCAGACTGACTTGAACTTAATCCGCTTTTCAATAGGTAGCCAATGGAGGGCTCCTAGTCTGTGGGCGACTGGCTCGTATCTGGGAATGTCCAGCACCAGCCTTGCTGCAGCGTTCTGTAGGCGCTGTAATTTTGTTAAATGTTGAATTTGTAACCCTGCATACAGGGCATTCCCGTAATCCAACCTGGATAAGACCAGTGCGGTTACTAATGTTTTACAGGAATCTTGGGGAATAAACGGTGATAGTTTTTTTATCATTGTGAGGATGTCCCGCACCGTGGAGGATAGTTTGTTTGTCTGGGCGCTCAAAGATAGTTTGCTGTCCAGTAGCACTCCCAGGTTTCTAACTTTGTCCACTGGGGATGGGCAGTCGCCTAGGCTGTCTGGCCACCATTTTGGGGACCAGAAATTCATATCTGTCCCGAGCAACATAACCTTGGTTTTGACACCATTCAATTTTAGGCAGTTATGTTGCATCCAGTGATTGATCTGACTCATGCAGTTACTAAATCTGCCTGCTGTCTCATCTGTGTTGTTTGAGACTGCTACCACAATTTGGGTATCGTCCGCATAGGAGACTGGTAGGAAACCACAGTTCCTTATTATAGCCGCTAATGGGGCAACATATACATTAAAAAGGGTGGGGCTTAAAGAAGACCCCTGAGGTACGCCACAAGGTGAGTTAAAAGGTTTGGATGTGGCATCTCCTAATTTAACTGAGAAAGTTCTATCAGTTAAATATGAGGATAGAAGCTTAAGTGCAGTCTCGTGGACTCCTGCTTCGGCTAGTCGGGTCAGGAGTGTATTATGGTTTACCGTGTCGAAGGCCGCCGAGAGATCCAAAAGAATCAAGGCAGCCTTCCCTCCAGCATCCAGTACGCTCCTGAGTTCTTCCGCTGCCATGATCAGAGCTGTTTCAGTTCCATGTTGTTCCCGGAACCCATACTGTGAGTGGTCTAGGGCATTTACGAAGGTTAGATATTTTGACAATTGTTTGTTCAGTAGTTTTTCCAGTACTTTTGCTGGAAAAGGGATCCTTGAAATGGGTCTGTAGTTCCCGGGATCCTGTGGATCCAGATTTGACTTCTTGAGTAGCGGGAGGACTGAGGTCTTTTTCCAGGCATCTGGGAAACAGCTCGATGTAATTATCTTAGTGAAAACCAGGGATAGTTGGTCGCTCAGTAGATCTGGAAATAGGTGCATCACCTTAGGTGGGCAGGCTTAGAATAGTCAATCACCCTGTCCTTGAATTTTTGGGCCTATTGTTATGCCCCCACTCTGTTTTTCAGAAGAACCACAAAAACACGACTGCTTCCAAGAAGCATGGCCAGACTGACTGAGCATCCACAGCTATAGATTAAGAATATGACCAAACCGTACCATTAAGCTGACACACAAGTGGGTTGAGGATGTGGCTTAACGGCTAGAGTGGTCGACCTCGAAGTTGGGGAGCCGGTTCGAATCTTGGCAGGGACGCTCAACATCCTGTGATTCTGGGCAAATCACTTAATCTCCGCGTGCCCAACAAAAATGAATGTGTCCGTCCATAACGCAACTGGTGCTCATGTAAAGCGCTCTGATACATCGAGTTTACGTTATATAATGCCACCCACCCCAAAAAAAGTGCACCCCTTTTGAGAGTGACTGGTGTAGCTCCAACGAGCTGGCCTCTCCTACTAAAAGGACGGCCTCAGCCCTCCTCACTCGGATCTTTCACTCATCTGTGTGGGGGATGGATGGAGAGGGAATGCTTACTCTAGGTTTATGAGGCAGAGTGAGCATACATTGTGTGTGGAGCTTCAATGGATATAGGGCTGGAGAAAGGACTGAGATAGAAAGTGGCTGAGATAGCCAGGAGAAACCAACGAAGAAATAATTGTTATTTTTAATACGTAGTTGAACAATACATTTTAAATCATGCATTTTAAATGTTTTATGTTGCAATACGGCATTTAAAAACGCCCAGGGTATCTAAGTCTAAACTGATTTTAATGAACATAATGCACAATATATTTTAATTTGTTTTTTTATTGCAATGGTTTTAAGTAACTATGCAATTATTCAAACTTAAATGTAAAACTTAATAATAAAGCAACCAGAGAAGAAATACATTTTTAGTGTTTAACAAAGGAAATGATTAACGAACCATGCCTCGACAGCAGAGCGGCAAGCTGAAAGATGTGCACGCGGCAATGAATGGTGGGAAATACTCCTGCAAGCAGATTCCTCAGTCTGTGGAGACTGGGGCATGTTTGCTTGGGTTGTTTTCTGAGAGAGGGAAGGCTTTGAAGTGAGCAGGCCCCAGCAGCTGGGTGGTGGGAGGTGATCTCTCTTTGTGATGTAAAAGTGAAGTCTCCCCCCTTCCAGGCACAGCTCTCCCTAGCAGGGTCACTGCAGGGAGAGCTGAGTAGTGACTGGGGAGAAAGCCTCTCCCTCCAATGTGCTTTGTTTTCTGCCACCTGTCAGGGTGCACCAACATCCACCCACTCTTGTTTCTGATTGTGCAAGACACACACTATGGCTGGGACAGGGGGGTTCACTCTCCAGTACCCAGAACATTGGCTGTAACCCACAACAGAGGGGGGCGCTGGAATTCATATCTGCATGTCAGCCAGGAATAAATACTGGCAAGAACCCCAGGTCTGTGTGCCCAGGATTCCTCACTGTCCATTGTCCAGGCAGAACACACTGGTTCGAGTGCTGGAGAAGGGCCGGAGTTCCCCCAGTTCCAGGGCTTGTGTTTTCGACAGCCATTTTCCCTCCAGGTTAGGAGCTGAAGCTGTTGTATTAGGCCTTGATGGAGGCACTGTGATGCATTATGCAAGGCATGACCTACACTCCCTGTAAAAGGTGCAGGCGCTGCAGGTGCCCTCTTTGCTGAGGCACGTTGCCTAATGGAAGATGACAACACGAGTTGACCAGAGGAGGCCTAGAATCTGATTCGCCTGCACTGCGTGGCCCAAGCGGACGAGCAGCACTATTCTGAACCATAGGGATCCCTCCAGGGTCGGATTGATAACGTGGGCACTCGGGAAATGGCCAAAGGGCCGGTAGCCGAGTTCCAGCTGTGGGCTGCTTTTTTGGGCAGCCTGCGGGCTGTCTGTGCTGTTAGGATGCCGCCAGCGGCCCAGTGGGTGCCTGAGTGGCCTTTCTAGAGGCAGATCGGCGGAGGTATCACTCCCTTTCTCTCGCTGGGCCGGCCTATTAATGTATGCTGATTGAGCGGGGGCAGGGGGCCTGAGCAGAAGTGGTCTCACTTGCATTTATGTGTGGCTCAGCAGTGTGAACTAATCTGTGCATTTTTTTCTTATCTAAGTGAAGTTAATAAAACATGCCCCCCACCCCCTTTCTTTTCATAAAACTTTGCTGAAGCAGTGTTTTGCGGAAAGGCAATACGCAAATGTGGGCCACTTTTTTTTGGTGTGCCCGGGCCGATTTATGATCCCAATCCAACCCTGATCCCCTCTGTCCCTGCACTCTATAGTGTGTGCCTCTGGCTGCCTCCACTTGGACCCTGAACTGGCGCGGTCTCCATCTATGGCCTGGGAGAGGTCGGCGAGGCCCTCAGACTCTGACCCCAGCAGCTGTGAAGTGAATCTAGTTTGGAGCCCCTCCATGGTCCTCCCAACCCAGGGTCTGTGGGTATCCCTTGAGGAGGGAAAAGCTGACAATGTTCAGAGGAGGAGGAGGGTTGGCCATCAAGATAGTCCTAGCGCAATCAGCGGACAAAAAGCCTTCATGTGTTCCACCGCTCATCTTGTCATCACTTGGGCAGGGTCTCCAGGGCTCGGGCACTGAAGAGCATCAATAGTCCTTCAATGGACCTTTGGTCTGCTCCTGGGGAGATATCCACATCCTTCCAAAGATTCCCTCTCTTGGGCAGGGGTGGGCTCTCCTTTGCTTGGTGGCCGGTGTTTTGCTGTTGAGCCCAAGGAAGCCAGAAGGTCCTGAGACAGCCTCAGAGAGCGGCGGCGCCCATTCTGCCGGAAGTAGCTCTGAGAGAGAGGACTGGTGTGGCATCAAGCCACAGGAGCAGCAATAAGTGGGGTAGCTGCAGAAGGTCACTAACCCACACTCTGACACCGGGCAACTATTAATCAAAGTTTAGGTTAAAAGACAGGCGTCAGGAAACAGAGGCACGGACCACCTTGGGCAGCCACTGATGTATGTAAGTACGTATATGGCATTGCTATAGCACAAACCTATCCAAAAGGAAGCATAGCATATTTTTGTGATGAAGAGTGTATCAAGCTTGTGATTGGTGATGAGATCTGCGATGCCTGGTGCGTGGTGTACTGCATATCCAGTGTCAATCAGCGTGAGTTGTAATGTGTGTTCAGTAGTTTGAGAGTGTGTGGCAGGTAGTTTGATGTGTTCTGGGCTGGTTCTATGTGTTGTGCAAATGTTATGTGTGTGTGTGGGTTGTTTAGATCTGGGTGTGATCCTGCGGAGTGGCAGTATGGGGTGCTGGGTGAGGCACATGGTTAGGTAGGTAGGTTACCTTTCATATACATGCCAACATTTTGAAGAGTAAAGTGGGAAATAAAAAAAAAAATAATCAGAGAATGCATTTTTCCATTGACTTCTATGGAAGCAGAAGCAATTTCACGCAGAAGACAGCTAAAATAGCACCATTTCCGGGTTCAAAAATCTGGAGTCTCCTGCCTGAATCGGGTCTCTTTGCATCTATACTTTCACTGGAACAGGGATTCTGGCCCAAGGCCCTTCTAGGCTCTAAGAGGCAATGCCCTTGTCTGTGTCCACCCTTACCTGGGGATGTCTGGGAGATGGGACGGCCTAAAGTAGGAAGAAGGCAGATGGATGATGGGAAATGCAGTGATATTACTTCCTGTGCAGATGTATGATGGGAAATGCAGTCATATTACTTCCTTTGCAGATGGATGATGGGAAATGCAGTGATGTTACATCCTGTGCAGATGGGTGATGGGAAATGCAGTGATATTACTTCCTGCGCAGATGGGTGATAGGAAATGCAGTGATATTACTTCCTGTGCAGATGGATGATGTGAAATGCAGTGATATTACTTCCTGTGCAGATGTATGATGGGAAATGCAGTCATATTACTTCCTGTGCAGATGGATGATGGGAAATGCAGTGATATTACTTCCTGCGCAGATGGGTGATAGGAAATGCAGTGATATTACTTCCTGTGCAGATGGATGATGTGAAATGCAGTGATATTACTTCCTGTGCAGATGGATGATGGGAAATTCAATGAAATTACATCCTGTGCAGATGAGTGATGGGAAATGCAGTGATATTACTTCCTGTGCAGATGGATGATGGGAAATGCAATGATATTACTTCCTGTGCAGATGGGTGATGGATAACCAGTCACTGCCCAGGAGAGGCGTGTCCACTAAGAATGAGTAACTCTAGGGTGTAACCAGGACCGTGGGATACGCAATAGGCATTGGCTTATTCATTAGGATCACACTTTGTCAAAACCTTTAGGCAGGAGTTATCGATTCTGTAATGCTTTTGCCAAAGCCAGTAGGCAGGGTTTGATTATTGTAAAAAGCTGTCATAATGTTTGTTAGGTTTTTACCCTCATTGATATTTTAATGCCAGTATATGGTTCAGTGCTGCATAATGTACATTTTCTTTTTAGGAAAAATCACTGCTTTTTAATTTTTTTATTGTATTATTCTGGGTCTTGTTTCTCCAGCCTACCAAAACTCTCTTCATGAGCCTTGGACCGCTCTGTCTAGCTACTTTAATGGTCAAGTGCTAAAGGGAGCTGCAGTTTTGGTTTAATTTTGTAAGGTGGCCATGGGACATCAGAGGTAAACAGCCCCAGTTGACACTATTGGAGTCCAGTGCCCTCTGATTGCAGAGTGCAACCTAAAACCAGCTCACACTCCATATTATAAATGGGCAAGCCTGAAATACCTTCTTAGGATAATGCACTCAGAAATAGTAACAAAGCATGTATGTTTGTAGAACACATGTTCATTCTCAGACATTGCTGGGGGCTGCACAACAGATGTTGATTGCTCCCCCTACAATATAGTATTCATTTCATTGGATTCGGGAGGATTTGAGGTTTGAGGGCTCTGTCAGAAGTCACATCTATGATCATGCTTTTACACAGATCCCTGCACTGAGTCGTTAGTCCACTGAGCATCAGATTCGGGTGAATGAATACCGTACGTTCATCTGCATTTGTAGCAAAAACACTAGATTCCCTAAACAATCTATACATTCATGCAGTCAATCCCAGTTGTAATTAGAAAAGGGGCCTATAGGCAGGGCTTTAAGTGGGAAAAAAGGGGCGTGGCAAATTCTTAAAGGGGTGTGGCCTATCCGAGTAGGGGCGTGGTCTAAATCAAGATAACTAGCATTGTGTGCTTAAGAAAATCATGAAGTCGCATCCAGCAAAGGATAATAAAATAGGCAAAAAGGTATATTTATTAAGTATAAGCCATAAAATACCAAACACTTTAAAAAACATGTAAAAATTATTTACATTACTGCACTGGTAGTGGTAGTGTCACTGCTGCTGGATTCTGTTGTAGACCCTCGTCCTCGCTTGCTTTCAGGCAGAGCAGGGTCACACTGGTTGCTGGAGAAATCTTGCTGCAGGCCGTAAAAGCAGGGTCGTGCCGGTTCTAACCAGCTGTTGTTGTGCCGATGGCTGGCACGATGACGTAGGTAGCGCTGCGTGTTCAAAGAGAAGGGAAATCCCGAGAGAAAGTGTCTCTCTTCAAAGGATTTCCCTTCCTGCTACAATGACGTCATGCCTTAAGCAGTGCGCGCGCATGCTCACCCGAAACACCAAACAAAAACAGGGACGTCTGGTCACCCTACCTCTGACCTTTGAGGCCCGAAAATAGAGCCCCCTAGAGACCCCTTTCGAGGCCCCCCAAAAAAACTGGGGGTGCTCAGACCCCCACAGACCCCCCCCACTTAAAGCCCTGCCTATAGGGAGAAGTTGAGCTTCAATAAATGGCTCACAGTTCACAGGCAGAGCTGTAATGCTGGGGGTCTCAGCTGGAGATGGAATGGAAGAAATGTTGGCCCTCTCAGAGGGAGATGGAAGACGAAGTGATGCGAAGCCTCCAAGCTGAAGGTAGATTTGAGAGGGAAGTGATGTAGGGCCTCACTACTGAAGATAGACCTGGGCCTCCTAGCTGTAGGTAGAGTAGAATCATGAATGATACACTTTCTCTCAGTTAAGAGCCTAAGTAGAGTACAAAGGGATGCGTGGCCTCTCACTTGGAGGTGGCTTGAGACTAGGAAGTGATACAGGGCCTCTGAGCAAGAGATGGCGAGTACTTCAAGCTGTGCACAGAATTGGAACAGGAAGTGATGCAGGGCCTCTCAGCTCCCTGCAGAGTTGTAAGAGGAGCTGCTAAGGGGCTGCGTGCTAAGGACGCAGTTGAAACAGGAAGTGATGTAGGTTCTTTCAGACGGAGTTGAAGATGAAACAGAAAGCGATGTGATCCTCTTGGTCGCTAGGGGTAGAGCTGGAAATGGAAGTATTGCTGTATGTAGGGTTGAAACAGGAAGTAGCACAGCACCTTACAGAGCTGAAATAGTAAGAGTCGATTGGCGCCTTTGCAGTTGTGGCTACTGCCACTATGGAGTGGCGGTGCGGCAGGGCTGCAGGAGCGTTGGACAGGGAGCGGGGTTGAATAAAACATTTTTTTTTAAACGTACCTGTTCCTGCGACCGCCTCGCGCTTCGGTGCTCCTCCTTTCTGCTGCTCCCAGCAGTCCCTGGGACAACAGACTCCCCATCCAATCCAGATGCTGCAGTCCCTCTGAGTAAACGGAGCGTTTTCTGCGAGTAGCGATTCTGCACCGCTGGTTTCAGTTCATCCCGGAGGCAGCTTTTCTGAATTAACAGATATCCTTTTAAACAATATGGAAAGGAAAGATTAATGCGTGAACACATAAAGTCAGGAGTCTGGCTCTCTTTGGAGAGTATATTTTGAAGAAGAAAGAATTGTACTGTTTCGTTTTTAAATAAGGTGCTGGTTTCCGCTCTCTTGTGTTTGGAGCCTACGAGGCCTTTCACATCAGCCCCCGTGGTGGGTTTTTCATGGTGCCCTCCCTCCCCTCACTTCAGTCCTGAGGAAGACCCCCCCTTTAAGGATTACAAGAACCTACACTTTCTATTGGGGGTCGAAACGTCGACACTTGTATAGCCTGCCAGTATAATCGACAGCAATGATGTGACTGTGATTTGCATACATGGCTTTATATCATATATGGACTATAGTATTGTGAAGTTGTTGGCTAAATAATGTGCCATTATTTTATGTATATTATCTTAAGTGATTTACACAGTATTCTTGCTTCACACACCCCTGCTACCCTCACTTGAATCACTTACTTTTCCTTGAACCTTCTTTCCCCACTTTTTCTGGGCACTTTTGTTAGCAGTGTAAAAAAAGTTTTTTGCAATTACAATTCTTTTATGTTCGGTGTGATTAAATAACACTGATCGATTGTATAAACATGTTTTCTAAGTTTTTCTAATTTTGTTTATTTTTACTGTTGAATGTTATTTTGCTGGGACCATTTATTATTGTACTGCTCATACTATGAGAGCAGTGTGGGGATTGGCCTGGGCAGGCTGGTTTTACGCTTTGCTCAGGCACAGGGAGTCTGTGCCCTTCTCTAACCAGACTGTAGAATACAGCGGGTTAGAGAAACCTAAGTGCGCATGTCTGTTTGGGCGGCTTAGGACGGCCGGCTAAACAGACATGCGCACTCACTTAGAAGTGCACAACATTCCTCCTCTCCCTCCCATGGCCCCACCCCGGCCCGTCCCTCCCTACACGCGCTGGCTAAGAGCCAGCGGCTGAAAACTAAAACGATAGTAAAATATCGTTTTATTTTTCAGTTGGTGGCTCTGAGCCAGTGGGGCGGCGCTCCTCCGCATTGTGGAGGAGCCACTGCTGTGCCATCGCAGTATCTAGAGTTGGAACAGGAAGTGGTGCAGGACCACACAGCAGCGGGTAGGTTTAGCATAGGAAGTGATGCTTTGCTTTTTATCCGGATGTAGAGTTGGAACAGGAAGTGATGTTAGACATTGTAGGTTCATGTGGAATTAGATAAAAAGTGATGCTGGTTCTCTCAGTAATGTAATTTTAAAAAACGGCCTGTGGTGGTTAGACACTGACCGAAAAGAGATGAGTTAGTGAGCTTGTTGGACATACACAGTGCAATACTAAACTACCATTAACACACAAATCATTATTGTAATCTAACAAAACCCCATGCTGGTTTGCTCCCATTTGATGAGTACCGTTGAGTTGGATAATTATTTATTTCTATTATTAGCGCTTAGAGAACAGACAAATGGGAGACTGCACTATATAAGATGCGCAATTAATGTAATTTCTACTTATTATGAAATCAGCTAAATCTTAAGACATATTTGGGAGGCCTAAGACACCCACAATCATATTGTGTTCAATGCATTCAGTTGTACCAACATATTTCTTTCATTCCCTTCTTGATTACAGAAAGCAGGAAAAGATGAAGACGTGCTGAAGGGGATCTGCGGCCACATGGACATCGATGGCGATAAGCACGTCACTTTCCAAGAGTTTGGCACATTTATAGTGGCTGTTGCATCGATACTGAAAGATCATATATGCCCTGGTAAACATTAATGCGATAAAATCCAGCATTGCCAAAATGTGCTTTTATAATAAACATTTTGTAATAATGGAGTATTTGTCTGTGTACTATTTCTTTCTGTTGTTCTTTTGCACTTCTCTGTTCCAAGAGCGGAAGTAAGAGGAGGTAACACAAGTCCTCACACAGAGTGTGCTGTGCATCTGTTCACTGTCTGTTCCAAGAGGAGAAGGAAGATACAGACCCAAACACAGAGTGTGCTGTACATCTGTTCACTGTCTGTTCCAAGAGCAGTAGGAAGATACAGGCCCGACACAGAGTGTGCTCTGCATCTGTTCACTATCTGTTCCAAGGGTAGAAGGATGATACAGGCCCCAGCACAGACTGTGCTCTGCATCTTATCACTATCTGTTCCAAGGGCAGAAGGATGATATATGCCCCCAACACAGAGTGTGCTGTTCATCTGTTCAATGTCTGTTCCAAGAGCAGGAGGATGATACATGCCCCCACACAGAGTGTGCTCTGCATCTGTTCACTATCTGTTCTAAGGGTAGAAGGATGATACAGGCCCCAGCACAGAGTGTGCTGTGCATCTGTTCACTATCTGTTCCAAGAGCAGAAGGAAGATACAGACCCCAGCACAGAGTGTGCTCTGCATTTGTTCACTATCTGTTCCAAGGGCAGAAGGAAGATACAGGTCCCAGCACAGAGTGTGCTGTGCATCTGTTCACTATCTGTCCCAAGGGCAGAAGGAAGATACAGGCCCCAGCACAGAGTGTGCTGTGCATCTGTTGACTGTCTGTTCCAAGGGCAGAAGGATGATACATGCCCCCACACAGAGTGTGCTGTTCATCTGTTCACTATCTGTTCCAAGAGGAGAAGGAAGATAAAGACCCCAGCACAGAGTGTGCTCTGCATCTGTTCACTATCTGTTCCAAGAGCAGAAGGAAGATAAAGACCCCAGCACAGAGTGTGCTGTGCATCTGTTCACTATCTGTTCCAAGAGCAGTAGGAAGATACAGGCCCCAGCACAGAGTGTGCTCTGCATCTGTTCACTGTCTGTTCCAAGAGGAGAAGGAAGATACAGACCCAAACACCGAGTGTGCTGTGCATCTGTTCACTGTCTGTTCCAAGAGTAGAAGGAAGATACAGGCCCCAGCACAGAGTGTGCTGTGCATCTGTTCACTGTCTGTTCCAAGAGCAGAAGGAAGATACAGACCCCAGCACAGAGTGTGCGGTGCATCTGTTCACTGTCTGTTCCAAGAGCAGAAGGAAGATACAGGACCCAGCACAGAGTGTGCTGTGCATCTGTTCACTGTCTGTTCCAAGAGGAGAAGGAAGATACAGACCCCAGCACAGAGTGTGCTCTGCATCTGTTCACTGTCTGTTCCAAGAGCAGAAGGAAGATACAGACCCAAACACAGAGTGTGCTGTGCATCTGTTCACTGTCTGTTCCAAGAGTAGAAGGAAGATACAGACCCCAGCACAGAGTGTGCTCTGCATTTGTTCACTATCTGTTCCAAGAGCAGAAGGAAGATACAGACCCCAACACAGAGTGTGCTGTGCATCTGTTCACTATCTGTTCCAAGGGCAGGAGGAAGATACAGGCCCCAGCACAGAGTGTGCTGTGCATCTGTTCACTGTCTGTTCCAAGGGCAGAAGGATGATACATGCCCCCACACAGAGTGTGCTGTGCATCTGTTCACTATCTGTTCCAAGAGCAGAAGGAAGATACAGACCCCAGCACAGAGTGTGCTCTGCATCTGTTCACTGTCTGTTCCAAGAGGAGAAGGAAGATACAGGCCCCAGCACAGAGTGTGCTGTGCATCTGTTCACTGTCTGTTCCAAGAGCAGAAGGATGATACAGACCCCAGCACAGAGTGTGCGGTGCATCTGTTCACTGTCTGTTCCAAGAGCAGAAGGATGATACAGACCCCAGCACAGAGTGTGCTGTGCATCTGTTCACTGTCTGTTCCAAGAGCAGAAGGATGATACAGACCCAAACACAGAGTGGGCTCGGCATTTGTTCACTATCTGTTCTAAGGGTAGAAGGATGATACAGACCCAAACACAGAGTGTGCTGTGCATCTTATCACTATCTGTTCCAAGGGTAGAAGGATGATACAGACCCCAACACAGAGTGTGCTGTGCATCTGTTCACTATCTGTTCCAAGGGCAGAAGGAAGATACAGGCCCCAGCACAGAGTGTGCTGTGCATCTGTTCACTGTCTGTTCCAAGAGCAGAAGGAAGATACAGACCCCAGCACAGAGTGTGCGGTGCATCTGTTCACTGTCTGTTCCAAGAGCAGAAGGATGATACAGACCCCAGCACAGAGTGTGCGGTGCATCTGTTCACTGTCTGTTCCAAGAGCAGAAGGAAGATACAGACCCCAGCACAGAGTGTGCGGTGCATCTGTTCACTGTCTGTTCCAAGAGCAGAAGGATGATACAGACCCCAGCACAGAGTGTGCGGTGCATCTGTTCACTGTCTGTTCCAAGAGCAGAAGGATGATACAGGCCCCAGCACAGAGTGTGCGGTGCATCTTATCACTATCTGTTCCAAGGGTAGAAGGATGATACAGGCCCCAGCACAGAGTGTGCTCTGCATCTTATCACTATCTGATCCAAGGGTAGAAGGATGATACAGACCCCAACACAGAGTGTGCTGTGCATCTGTTCACTATCTGTTCCAAGGGCAGAAGGAAGATACAGGCCCCAGCACAGAGTGTGCTGTGCATCTGTTCACTGTCTGTTCCAAGAGCAGAAGGAAGATACAGACCCCAGCACAGAGTGTGCGGTGCATCTGTTCACTGTCTGTTCCAAGAGCAGAAGGATGATACAGACCCCAGCACAGAGTGTGCGGTGCATCTGTTCACTGTCTGTTCCAAGAGCAGAAGGATGATACAGACCCCAGCACAGAGTGTGCTGTGCATCTGTTCACTGTCTGTTCCAAGAGCAGAAGGATGATACAGACCCCAGCACAGAGTGTGCTCTGCATCTGTTCACTGTCTGTTCCAAGAGGAGAAGGAAGATACAGACCCCAACACAGAGTATGCTGTGCATATGTTCACTGTCTGTTCTAAGAGCAGTAGGAAGATACAGGCCCCAGCACAGAGTGTGCTCTGCATCTGTTCACTATCTGTTCCAAGAGCAGAAGGAAGATACAGACCCCAGCACAGAGTGTGCTGTGCATCTGTTCACTGTCTGTTCCAAGAGCAGAAGGATGATACAGACCCCAGCACAGAGTGTGCTCTGCATCTGTTCACTATCTGTTCTAAGAGCAGAAGGAAGATACAGACCCCAGCACAGAGTGTGCTGTGCATCTTATCACTATCTGTTCCAAGGGTAGAAGGATGATACAGGCCCCAGCACAGAGTGTGCTGTGCATCTTATCACTATCTGTTCCAAGGGTAGAAGGATGATACAGGCCGCAGCACAGAGTGTGCTCTGCATCTGTTCACTGTCTGTTCCAAGAGCAGAAGGAAGATACAGACCCCAGCACAGAGTGTGCGGTGCATCTGTTCACTGTCTGTTCCAAGAGCAGAAGGATGATACAGACCCCAGCACAGAGTGTGCTGTGCATCTGTTCACTGTCTGTTCCAAGAGCAGAAGGATGATACAGACCCCAGCACAGAGTGTGCTCTGCATCTGTTCACTGTCTGTTCCAAGAGGAGAAGGAAGATACAGACCCCAACACAGAGTGTGCTGTGCATCTGTTCACTGTCTGTTCTAAGAGCAGTAGGAAGATACAGGCCCCAGCACAGAGTGTGCTCTGCATCTGTTCACTATCTGTTCCAAGAGCAGAAGGAAGATACAGACCCCAGCACAGAGTGTGCTGTTCATCTGTTCACTATCTGTTCCAAGAGCAGAAGGAAGATACAGACCCCAGCACAGAGTGTGCTGTGCATCTGTTCACTATCTGTTCCAAGAGCAGAAGGAAGATACAGACCCCAGCACAGAGTGTGCTGTGCATCTGTTCACTATCTGTTCCAAGAGCAGAAGGAAGATACAGACCCCAGCACAGAGTGTGCTGTGCATCTGTTCACTGTCTGTTCCAAGACCAGAAGGAAGATACAGACCCCAGCACAGAGTGTGCTGTGCATCTGTTCACTATCTGTTCCAAGAGCAGTAGGAAGATACAGGCCCCAGCACAGAGTGTGCTGTGCATCTGTTCACTATCTGTTCCAAGAGCAGAAGGAAGATACAGACCACAGCACAGAGTGTGCTGTGCATCTGTTCACTATCTGTTCCAAGAGCAGTAGGAAGATACAGGCCTCAGCACAGAGTGTGCTGTTCATCTGTTCACTATCTGTTCCAAGAGCAGTAGGAAGATACAGGCCCCCACACAGAGTGTGCTGTGCATTTGTTCACTATCTGTTCTAAGAGCAGAAGGAAGATACAGACCCCAGCACAGAGTATGCTCTGCATCTGTTCACTGTCTGTTCCAAGAGCAGAAGGAAGATACAGACCCCAGCACAGAGTGTGCTGTGCATTTGTTCACTATCTGTTCTAAGAGCAGAAGGAAGATACAGTCCCCAGCACAGAGTATGCTCTGCATCTGTTCACTGTCTGTTCCAAGAGCAGAAGGAAGATACATGCCCCCACACAGAGTGTGCTCTGCATCTGTTCACTATCTGTTCCAAGAGCAGTAGGAAGATACAGGCCCCAGCACAGAGTGTGCTGTGCATCTGTTCACTATCTGTTCCAAGAGCAGTAGGAAGATACAGGCCCCAGCACAGAGTGTGCTGTGCATCTGTTCACTATCTGTTCCAAGAGCAGAAGGAAGATACAGACCCCAGCACAGAGTGTGCTGTGCATTTGTTCACTATCTGTTCTAAGAGCAGAAGGAAGATACAGATCCCAGCACAGAGTGTGCTCTGCATCTGTTCACTGTCTGTTCCAAGAGCAGAAGGAAGATACAGGCCCCAGCACAGAGTGTGCTGTGCATTTGTTCACTATCTGTTCCAAGAGCAGAAGGAAGATACAGGCCCCCCACAGAGTGTTCTCTGCGTTTGTTCACTATCTGTTCCAAGAGCAGAAGGAAGATACAGGCCCCCACACAGAGTGTTCTCTGTGTTTGTTCACTATCTGTTCCAAGAGCAGAAGGAAGATACAGGCCCCCACACAGAGTGTTCTCTGCGTTTGTTCACTATCTGTTCCAAGAGCAGAAGGAAGATACATGCCCCCACACAGAGTGTGCTCTGCATCTGTTCACTATCTGTTCCAAGAGCAGAAGGAAGATACATGCCCCCACACAGAGTGTGCTGTGCATCTGTTCACTGTCTGTTCCAAGAGTAGAAGGAAGATACAGACCCCAGCACAGAGTGTGCTCTGCATCTGTTCACTGTCTGTTCCAAGAGCAGAAGGAAGATACATGCCCCCACACAGAGTGTTCTCTGCGTTTGTTCACTATCTGTTCCAAGAGCAGAAGGAAAATACATGCCCCCACACAGAGTGTGCTCTGCATCTGTTCACTATCTGTTCCAAGAGCAGTAGGAAGATACATGCCCCCACACAGAGTGTGCTGTGCATCTGTTCACTGTCTGTTCCAAGAGTAGAAGGAAGATACAGACCCAGCACAGAGTGTGCTCTGCATCTGTTCACTGTCTGTTCCAAGAGCAGAAGGAAGATACATGCCCCCACACAGAGTGTGCTGTGCATCTGTTCACTGTCTGTTCCAAGAGGAGAAGGAAGATACAGACCCCAGCACAGAGTGTGCTCTGCATCTGTTCACTGTCTGTTCCAAGAACAGAAGGAAGATACATGCCCCCACACAGAGTGTGCTGTGCATCTGTTCACTGTCTGTTACAAGAGCAGAAGGAAGATACAGACCCCAGCACAGAGTGTGCTCTGCATCTGTTCACTGTCTGTTCCAAGAGCAGAAGGAAGATACATGCCCCCACACAGAGTGTGCTCTGCATCTGTTCACTGTCTGTTTCAAGAGGAGAAGGAAGATACAGGCCCCAGCACAGAGTGTGCTGTTCATCTGTTCACTGTCTGTTCCAAGAGAAGAAGGAAGATACAGACCCAAACACAGAGTGTGCTCTGCATCTGTTCACTGTCTGTTTCAAGAGGAGAAGGAAGATACAGGCCCCAGCACAGAGTGTGCTGTGCATCTGTTCACTGTCTGTTCCAAGAGCAGAAGGAAGATACAGACCCAAACACAGAGTGTGCTGTGCATCTGTTCACTGTCTGTGCCAAGAGCAGAAGGAAGATACAGACCCCAACACAGAGTGTGCTGTACATCTGTTCACTATCAGTTCCAAGAGCAGAAGGAAGATACAGGCCCCAGTACAGAGTGTGCTGTGCATCTGTTCACTATCTGTTCCAAGAGGAGAAGGAAGATACAGACCCCAACACAGAGTGTGCTCTGCATCTGTTCACTGTCTGTTCCAAGAGCAGAAGGAAGATACATGCCCCCACACAGAGTGTGCTGTGCATCTGTTCACTGTCTGTTCCAAGAGCAGAAGGAAGATACAGACCCCAGCACAGAGTGTGCTCTGCATCTGTTCACTGTCTGTTCCAAGAGCAGAAGGAAGATACATGCCCCCACACAGAGTGTGCTCTGCATCTGTTCACTGTCTGTTTCAAGAGGAGAAGGAAGATACAGGCCCCAGCACAGAGTGTGCTGTGCATCTGTTCACTGTCTGTTCCAAGAGCAGAAGGAAGATACAGACCCAAACACAGAGTGTGCTGTGCATCTGTTCACTGTCTGTTCCAAGAGGAGAAGGAAGATACAGACCCAAACACAGAGTGTGCTGTGCATCTGTTCACTGTCTGTGCCAAGAGCAGAAGGAAGATACAGACCCAGCACAGAGTGTGCTCTGCATCTGTTCACTGTCTGTTCCAAGAGCAGAAGGAAGATACATGCCCCCACACAGAGTGTGCTGTGCATCTGTTCACTGTCTGTTCCAAGAGGAGAAGGAAGATACAGACCCCAGCACAGAGTGTGCTCTGCATCTGTTCACTGTCTGTTCCAAGAGCAGAAGGAAGATACATGCCCCCACACAGAGTGTGCTGTGCATCTGTTCACTGTCTGTTCCAAGAGCAGAAGGAAGATACAGACCCCAGCACAGAGTGTGCTCTGCATCTGTTCACTGTCTGTTCCAAGAGCAGAAGGAAGATACATGCCCCCACACAGAGTGTGCTCTGCATCTGTTCACTGTCTGTTTCAAGAGGAGAAGGAAGATACAGGCCCCAGCACAGAGTGTGCTGTGCATCTGTTCACTGTCTGTTCCAAGAGCAGAAGGAAGATACAGACCCAAACACAGAGTGTGCACTGCATCTGTTCACTGTCTGTTTCAAGAGGAGAAGGAAGATACAGGCCCCAGCACAGAGTGTGCTGTGCATCTGTTCACTGTCTGTTCCAAGAGCAGAAGGAAGATACAGACCCAAACACAGAGTGTGCTCTGCATCTGTTCACTGTCTGTTTCAAGAGGAGAAGGAAGATACAGGCCCCAGCACAGAGTGTGTTGTGCATCTGTTCACTGTCTGTTCCAAGAGCAGAAGGAAGATACAGACCCAAACACAGAGTGTGCTGTGCATCTGTTCACTGTCTGTGCCAAGAGCAGAAGGAAGATACAGGCCCCAGTACAGAGTGTGCTGTGCATCTGTTCACTATCTGTTCCAAGAGGAGAAGGAAGATACAGACCCCAGCACAGAGTGTGCTCTGCATCTGTTCACTGTCTGTTCCAAGAGCAGAAGGAAGATACATGCCCCCACACAGAGTGTGCTGTGCATCTGTTCACTGTCTGTTCCAAGAGCAGAAGGAAGATACAGACCCCAGCACAGAGTGTGCTCTGCATCTGTTCACTGTCTGTTCCAAGAGCAGAAGGAAGATACATGCCCCCACACAGAGTGTGCTCTGCATCTGTTCACTGTCTATTTCAAGAGGAGAAGGAAGATACAGGCCCCAGCACAGAGTGTGCTGTGCATCTGTTCACTGTCTGTTCCAAGAGCAGAAGGAAGATACAGACCCAAACACAGAGTGTGCTGTGCATCTGTTCACTGTCTGTTCCAAGAGGAGAAGGAAGATACAGACCCAAACACAGAGTGTGCTGTGCATCTGTTCACTGTCTGTGCCAAGAGCAGAAGGAAGATACAGACCCCAACACAGAGTGTGCTCTGCATTTGTTCACTATCTGTTCTAAGGGTAGAAGGAAGATACAGACCCCAACACAGAGTGTGCTGTGCATCTGTTCACTATCAGTTCCAAGAGCAGAAGGAAGATACAGGCCCCAGCACAGAGTGTGCTCTGCATTTGTTCACTATCTGTTCTAAGGGTAGAAGGAAGATACAGACCCCAGCACACAGTGTGCTCTGCATCTGTTCACTGTCTGTTCCAAGAGTAGAAGGAAGATACAGGCCCCAACACAGAGTGTGCTCTGCATTTGTTCACTATCTGTTCTAAGGGTAGAAGGAAGATACAGACCCCAACACAGAGTGTGCTGTACATCTGTTCACTATCAGTTCCAAGAGCAGAAGGAAGATACAGGCCCCAGCACAGAGTGTGCTCTGCATTTGTTCACTATCTGTTCTAAGGGTAGAAGGAAGATACAGACCCCAACACAGAGTGTGCTGTTCATCTGTTCACTGTCTGTTCCAAGAGGAGAAGGAAGATACAGGCCCCAACACACAGTGTGCTCTGCATCTGTTCACTGTCTGTTCCAAGAGTAGATGGAAGATACAGGCCCCAGCACAGAGTGTGCTCTGCATCTGTTCACTGTCTGTTCCAAGAGTAGAAGGAAGATACATGCCCCCACACAGAGTGTGCTGTGCATCTGTTCACTATCTGTTCCAAGAGCAGTAGGAAGATACAGACCCCAACACAGAGTGTGCTATGCATCTTATCACTATCTGTTCCAAGGGCAGAAGGAAGATACAGACCCCAACACAGAGTGTGCTCTGCATTTGTTCACTATCTGTTCTAAGGGTAGAAGGAAGATACAGACCCCAACACAGAGTCTGCTCTGCATTTGTTCACTATCTGTTCTAAGGGTAGAAGGAAGATACAGACCCCAACACAGAGTGTGCTCTGCATCTGTTCACTATCTGTTCTAAGGGTAGAAGGACGATACAGACCCCAACACAGAGTGTGCTGTGCATCTGTTCACTATCTGTTCTAAGGGTAGAAGGATGATACAGGCCCCAGCACAGAGTGTGCTCTGCATCTGTTCACTGTCTGTTCCAAGAGGAGAAGGAAGATACAGGCCCCAGCACAGAGTGTGCTGTGCATCTGTTCACTGTCTGTTCCAAGAGGAGAAGGAAGATACAGACCCAAACACAGAGTGTGCTGTGCATCTGTTCACTGTCTGTTCCAAGAGTAGAAGGAAGATACAGACCCCAGCACAGAGTGTGCTGTTCATCTGTTCACTGTCTGTTCCAAGAGCAGAAGGAAGATACAGACCCAAACACAGAGTGTGCTGTGCATCTGTTCACTGTCTGTTCCAAGAGGAGAAGGAAGATACAGACCCAAACACAGAGTGTGCTGTGCATCTGTTCACTGTCTGTTCCAAGAGTAGAAGGAAGATACAGACCCCAGCACAGAGTGTGCTGTTCATCTGTTCACTGTCTGTTCCAAGAGCAGAAGGAAGATACAGACCCAAACACAGAGTGTGCTGTGCATCTGTTCACTGTCTGTTCCAAGAGCAGAAGGAAGATACAGACCCAAACACAGAGTGTGCTGTGCATCTGTTCACTGTCTGTTCCAAGAGTAGAAGGAAGATACAGGCCCCAGTACAGAGTGTGCTGTGCATCTGTTCTCTGTCTGTTCTAAGAGCAGTAGGAAGATACTGACCCCAGCACAGTGTGCTGTGCATCTGTTCACTGTCTGTTCCAAGAGTAGAAGGAAGATACAGGCCCCAGTACAGAGTGTGCTGTGCATCTGTTCACTGTCTGTTCCAAGAGTAGAAGGAAGATACATGCCCCCACACAGAGTGTGCTGTGCATCTGTTCACTATCTGTTCCAAGAGCAGTAGGAAGATACAGACCCCAACACAGAGTGTGCTATGCATCTTATCACTATCTGTTCCAAGGGCAGAAGGAAGATACAGACCCCAACACAGAGTGTGCTCTGCATTTGTTCACTATCTGTTCTAAGGGTAGAAGGAAGATACAGACCCCAACACAGAGTCTGCTCTGCATTTGTTCACTATCTGTTCTAAGGGTAGAAGGAAGATACAGACCCCAACACAGAGTGTGCTCTGCATCTGTTCACTATCTGTTCTAAGGGTAGAAGGACGATACAGACCCCAACACAGAGTGTGCTGTGCATCTGTTCACTATCTGTTCTAAGGGTAGAAGAAAGATACAGACCCCAACACAGAGTGTGCTCTGCATCTGTTCACTGTCTGTTCCAAGAGGAGAAGGAAGATACAGACCCAAACACAGAGTGTGCTGTGCATCTGTTCACTGTCTGTTCCAAGAGTAGAAGGAAGATACAGACCCCAGCACAGAGTGTGCTGTTCATCTGTTCACTGTCTGTTCCAAGAGCAGAAGGAAGATACAGACCCAAACACAGAGTGTGCTGTGCATCTGTTCACTGTCTGTTCCAAGAGGAGAAGGAAGATACAGACCCAAACACAGAGTGTGCTGTGCATCTGTTCACTGTCTGTTCCAAGAGTAGAAGGAAGATACAGACCCCAGCACAGAGTGTGCTGTTCATCTGTTCACTGTCTGTTCCAAGAGCAGAAGGAAGATACAGACCCAAACACAGAGTGTGCTGTGCATCTGTTCACTGTCTGTTCCAAGAGCAGAAGGAAGATACAGACCCAAACACAGAGTGTGCGCTGCATCTGTTCACTGTCTGTTCCAATAGCAGAAGGAAGATACAGACCCCGACACAGAGTGTGCTGTGCATCTGTTCACTGTCTGTTCCAAGAGTAGAAGGAAGATACAGGCCCCAGTACAGAGTGTGCTGTGCATCTGTTCTCTGTCTCTTCTAAGAGCAGTAGGAAGATACAGACCCCAGCACACAGTGTGCTGTGCATCTGTTCACTGTCTGTTCCAATAGCAGAAGGAAGATACAGACCCCGACACAGAGTGTGCTGTGCATCTGTTCACTGTCTGTTCCAAGAGTAGAAGGAAGATACAGGCCCCAGTACAGAGTGTGCTGTGCATCTGTTCTCTGTCTGTTCTAAGAGCAGTAGGAAGATACAGGCCCCAGCACAGAGTGTGCTCTGCATTTGTTCACTATCTGTTCTAAGGGTAGAAGGAAGATACAGACCCCAACATAGAGTGTGCTGTGCATCTTATCACTATCTGTTCCAAGGGTAGAAGGAAGATACAGGCCCCAGCACAGACTGTGCTCTGCATCTGTTCACTATCTGTTCCAAGAGGAGAAGGAAGAGGAGGTAACACAGGCCCCAACACAGAGTGTGCTGTGCATCTGTTCACTATCTGTTCCAAGAGCAGAAGGAAGATACAGACCCCAACACAGAGTGTGCTCTGCATTTGTTCACTATCTGTTCCAAGAGCAGAAGGAAGATACAGACCCCAGCACAGAGTGTGCTGTGCATTTGTTCACTATCTGTTCTAAGGGTAGAAGGAAGATACAGACCCCAACACAGAGTCTGCTCTGCATTTGTTCACTATCTGTTCTAAGGGTAGAAGGAAGATACAGACCCCAACACAGAGTCTGCTCTGCATTTGTTCACTATCTGTTCTAAGGGTAGAAGGAAGATACAGACCCCAACACAGAGTGTGCTCTGCATCTGTTCACTGTCTGTTTCAAGAGGAGAAGGAAGATACAGGCCCCAGCACAGAGTGTGCGGTGCATCTGTTCACTATCTGTTCCAAGAGCAGAAGGAAGATACAGACCCCAACACAGAGTGTGCTCTGCATTTGTTCACTATCTGTTCTAAGGGTAGAAGGAAGATACAGACCCCAGCACAGAGTGTGCACTGCATTTGTTCACTATCTGTTCTAAGGGTAGAAGGAAGATACAGACCCCAACACAGAGTGTGCTGTTCATCTGTTCACTGTCTGTTCTAAGAGCAGAAGGAAGATACAGACCCCAGCACAGAGTGTGCTCTGCATCTGTTCACTGTCTGTTCTAAGAGCAGAAGGAAGATACAGACCCCAGCACAGAGTGTGCTCTGCATTTGTTCACTATCTGTTCTAAGGGTAGAAGGAAGATACAGACCCCAACACAGAGTGTGCTGTTCATCTGTTCACTGTCTGTTCCAAGAGCAGAAGGAAGATACATGCCCCCACACAGAGTGTGCTCTGCATCTGTTCACTGTCTGTTCCAAGAGCAGAAGGAAGATACAGACACAAACACAGAGTGTGCTGTGCATCTGTTCACTGTCTGTTCCAAGAGCAGAAGGATGATACAGATCCCAGCACAGAGTGTGCTGTGCATCTGTTCACTGTCTGTTCCAAGAGCAGAAGGATGATACAGATCCCAGCACAGAGTGTGCGGTGCATCTGTTCACTGTCTGTTCCAAGAGCAGAAGGATGATACAGGCCCCAGCACAGAGTGTGCTCTGCATCTGTTCACTATCTGTTCTAAGGGTAGAAGGAAGATACAGGCCCCAGCACAGAGTGTGCTGTTCATCTGTTCACTGTCTGTTCCAAGAGGAGAAGGAAGATACAGACCCAAACACAGAGTGTGCGGTGCATCTGTTCACTGTCTGTTCCAATAGCAGAAGGAAGATACAGACCCCGACACAGAGTGTGCGGTGCATCTGTTCACTATCAGTTCCAAGAGCAGAAGGAAGATACAGGCCCCAGTACAGAGTGTGCTGTGCATCTGTTCACTGTCTGTTCCAAGAGTAGAAGGAAGATACAGGCCCCAGTACAGAGTGTGCTCTGCATTTGTTCACTATCTGTTCTAAGGGTAGAAGGAAGATACAGGCCCCAGCACAGAGTGTGCTCTGCATTTGTTCACTATCTGTTCTAAGGGTAGAAGGAAGATACAGACCCCAGCACAGAGTGTGCACTGCATTTGTTCACTATCTGTTCTAAGGGTAGAAGGAAGATACAGACCCCAACACAGAGTGTGCTGTTCATCTGTTCACTGTCTGTTCTAAGAGCAGAAGGAAGATACAGTCCCCAGCACAGAGTGTGCTCTGCATTTGTTCACTATCTGTTCTAAGGGTAGAAGGAAGATACAGAACCCAACACAGAGTGTGCTGTTCATCTGTTCACTGTCTGTTCCAAGAGGAGAAGGAAGATACAGACCCCAACACAGAGTGTGCTGTTCATCTGTTCACTGTCTGTTCCAAGAGGAGAAGGAAGATACAGACCCCAACACAGAGTGTGCACTGCATTTGTTCACTATCTGTTCTAAGGGTAGAAGGAAGATACAGACCACAACACAGAGTGTGCTGTTCATCTGTTCACTGTCTGTTCTAAGAGCAGAAGGAAAATACAGTCCCCAGCACAGAGTGTGCTCTGCATTTGTTCACTATCTGTTCTAAGGGTAGAAGGAAGATACAGACCCCAACACAGAGTGTGCTCTGCATTTGTTCACTATCTGTTCTAAGGGTAGAAGGAAGATACAGGCCCCAGCACAGAGTGTGCTCTGCATTTGTTCACTATCTGTTCTAAGGGTAGAAGGAAGATACAGACCCCAACACAGAGTGTGCTGTTCATCTGTTCACTGTCTGTTCCAAGAGGAGAAGGAAGATACAGGCCCCAACACACAGTGTGCTCTGCATCTGTTCACTGTCTGTTCCAAGAGTAGAAGGAAGATACAGGCCCCAGCACAGAGTGTGCTCTGCATCTGTTCACTGTCTGTTCCAAGAGTAGAAGGAAGATACAGACCCCAACACAGAGTGTGCTCTGCATTTGTTCACTATCTGTTCTAAGGGTAGAAGGAAGATACAGACCCCAACACAGAGTCTGCTCTGCATTTGTTCACTATCTGTTCTAAGGGTAGAAGGAAGATACAGGCCCCAGCACAGAGTGTGCTCTGCATTTGTTCACTATCTGTTCTAAGGGTAGAAGGAAGATACAGACCCCAACACAGAGTGTGCTGTTCATCTGTTCACTGTCTGTTCCAAGAGGAGAAGGAAGATACAGACCCCAAACACAGAGTGTGCTGTGCATCTGTTCACTGTCTGTTCCAAGAGTAGAAGGAAGATACAGGCCCCAGCACAGAGTGTGCTCTGCATCTGTTCACTGTCTGTTCCAAGAGTAGAAGGAAGATACAGGCCCCAGCACAGAGTGTGCTCTGCATCTGTTCACTGTCTGTTCCAAGAGTAGAAGGAAGATACAGGCCCCAGCACAGAGTGTGCTCTGCATTTGTTCACTATCTGTTCTAAGGGTAGAAGGAAGATACAGGCCCCAGCACAGAGTGTGCTCTGCATTTGTTCACTATCTGTTCTAAGGGTAGAAGGAAGATACAGACCCCAACACAGAGTGTGCTCTGCATTTGTTCACTATCTGTTCTAAGGGTAGAAGGAAGATACAGACCCCAACACAGAGTCTGCTCTGCATTTGTTCACTATCTGTTCTAAGGGTAGAAGGAAGATACAGACCCCAACAGAGAGTGTGCTCTGCATTTGTTCACTATCTGTTCTAAGGGTAGAAGGATGATACAGGCCCCAGCACAGAGTGTGCTGTTCATCTGTTCACTGTCTGTTCCAAAAGGAGAAGGAAGATACAGACCCCAACACAGAGTGTGCTCTGCATCTGTTCACTATCTGTTCCAAGAGAAGAAGGAAGATACAGACCCCAACACAGAGTGTGCTGTGCATCTGTTCACTATCAGTTCCAAGAGCAGAAGGAAGATACAGGCCCCAGCACAGAGTGTGCTCTGCATTTGTTCACTATCTGTTCTAAGGGTAGAAGGAAGATACAGACCCCAGCACAGAGTGTGGTCTGCATTTGTTCACTATCTGTTCTAAGGGTAGAAGGAAGATACAGACCCCAGCACACAGTGTGCTCTGCATCTGTTCACTGTCTGTTCCAAGAGTAGAAGGAAGATACAGGCCCCAGCACAGAGTGTGCTCTGCATTTGTTCACTATCTGTTCTAAGGGTAGAAGGAAGATTCAGACCCCAACACAGAGTGTGCTCTGCATTTGTTCACTATCTGTTCTAAGGGTAGAAGGAAGATACAGACCCCAGCACAGAGTGTGCTCTGCATTTGTTCACTATCTGTTCTAAGGGTAGAAGGATGATACAGGCCCCAGCACAGAGTGTGCTGTTCATCTGTTCACTGTCTGTTCCAAAAGGAGAAGGAAGATACAGACCCCAACACAGAGTGTGCTCTGCATCTGTTCACTATCTGTTCCAAGAGTAGAAGGAAGATACAGGCCCCAGCACAGAGTGTGCTCTGCATCTGTTCACTATCTGTTCCAAGAGTAGAAGGAAGATACAGGCCCCAGCACAGAGTGTGCTCTGCATTTGTTCACTATCTGTTCTAAGGGTAGAAGGAAGATACAGGCCCCAGCACAGAGTGTGCTCTGCATCTGTTCACTGTCTGTTCCAAGAGTAGAAGGAAGATACAGACCCCAACACAGAGTGTGCTCTGCATTTGTTCACTATCTGTTCTAAGGGTAGAAGGAAGATACAGACCCCAGCACAGAGTGTGCTCTGCATTTGTTCACTATCTGTTCTAAGGGTAGAAGGAAGATACAGACCCCAACACAGAGTGTGCTGTTCATCTGTTCACTGTCTGTTCCAAGAGGAGAAGGAAGATACAGACCCCAACACAGTGTGCTCTGCATCTGTTCACTATCTGTTCTAAGGGTAGAAGGAAGATACAGAACCCAACACAGAGTGTGCTGTGCATCTGTTCACTATCAGTTCCAAGAGCAGAAGGAAGATACAGGCCCCAGCACAGAGTGTGCTCTGCATTTGTTCACTATCTGTTCTAAGGGTAGAAGGAAGATACAGGCCCCAGCACAGAGTGTGCTGTGCATTTGTTCACTATCTGTTCCAAGAGCAGTAGGAAGATACAGGCCCCAGCACAGAGTGTGCTGTTCATCTGTTCACTGTCTGTTCCAAGAGCAGAAGGAAGATACAGGCCCCAGCACAGAGTGTGCTGTGCATTTGTTCACTATCTGTTCTAAGAGCAGAAGGAAGATACAGACCCCAGCACAGAGTATGCTCTGCATCTGTTCACTGTCTGTTCCAAGAGCAGAAGGAAGATACAGACCCCAGCACAGAGTGTGCTGTGCATTTGTTCACTATCTGTTCTTAGAGCAGAAGGAAGATACAGTCCCCAGCACAGAGTATGCTCTGCATCTGTTCACTGTCTGTTCCAAGAGCAGAAGGAAGATACATGCCCCCACACAGAGTGTGCTCTGCATCTGTTCACTATCTGTTCCAAGAGCAGTAGGAAGATACAGGCCCCAGCACAGAGTGTGCTGTGCATCTGTTCACTATCTGTTCCAAGAGCAGTAGGAAGATACAGGCCCCAGCACAGAGTGTGCTGTGCATCTGTTCACTATCTGTTCCAAGAGCAGAAGGAAGATACAGACCCCAGCACAGAGTGTGCTGTGCATTTGTTCACTATCTGTTCTAAGAGCAGAAGGAAGATACAGATCCCAGCACAGAGTGTGCTCTGCATCTGTTCACTGTCTGTTCCAAGAGCAGAAGGAAGATACAGGCCCCAGCACAGAGTGTGCTGTGCATTTGTTCACTATCTGTTCCAAGAGCAGAAGGAAGATACAGGCCCCCCACAGAGTGTTCTCTGCGTTTGTTCACTATCTGTTCCAAGAGCAGAAGGAAGATACAGGCCCCCACACAGAGTGTTCTCTGTGTTTGTTCACTATCTGTTCCAAGAGCAGAAGGAAGATACAGGCCCCCACACAGAGTGTTCTCTGCGTTTGTTCACTATCTGTTCCAAGAGCAGAAGGAAGATACATGCCCCCACACAGAGTGTGCTCTGCATCTGTTCACTATCTGTTCCAAGAGCAGAAGGAAGATACATGCCCCCACACAGAGTGTGCTGTGCATCTGTTCACTGTCTGTTCCAAGAGTAGAAGGAAGATACAGACCCCAGCACAGAGTGTGCTCTGCATCTGTTCACTGTCTGTTCCAAGAGCAGAAGGAAGATACATGCCCCCACACAGAGTGTTCTCTGCGTTTGTTCACTATCTGTTCCAAGAGCAGAAGGAAAATACATGCCCCCACACAGAGTGTGCTCTGCATCTGTTCACTATCTGTTCCAAGAGCAGTAGGAAGATACATGCCCCCACACAGAGTGTGCTGTGCATCTGTTCACTGTCTGTTCCAAGAGTAGAAGGAAGATACAGACCCAGCACAGAGTGTGCTCTGCATCTGTTCACTGTCTGTTCCAAGAGCAGAAGGAAGATACATGCCCCCACACAGAGTGTGCTGTGCATCTGTTCACTGTCTGTTCCAAGAGGAGAAGGAAGATACAGACCCCAGCACAGAGTGTGCTCTGCATCTGTTCACTGTCTGTTCCAAGAACAGAAGGAAGATACATGCCCCCACACAGAGTGTGCTGTGCATCTGTTCACTGTCTGTTACAAGAGCAGAAGGAAGATACAGACCCCAGCACAGAGTGTGCTCTGCATCTGTTCACTGTCTGTTCCAAGAGCAGAAGGAAGATACATGCCCCCACACAGAGTGTGCTCTGCATCTGTTCACTGTCTGTTTCAAGAGGAGAAGGAAGATACAGGCCCCAGCACAGAGTGTGCTGTTCATCTGTTCACTGTCTGTTCCAAGAGAAGAAGGAAGATACAGACCCAAACACAGAGTGTGCTCTGCATCTGTTCACTGTCTGTTTCAAGAGGAGAAGGAAGATACAGGCCCCAGCACAGAGTGTGCTGTGCATCTGTTCACTGTCTGTTCCAAGAGCAGAAGGAAGATACAGACCCAAACACAGAGTGTGCTGTGCATCTGTTCACTGTCTGTGCCAAGAGCAGAAGGAAGATACAGACCCCAACACAGAGTGTGCTGTACATCTGTTCACTATCAGTTCCAAGAGCAGAAGGAAGATACAGGCCCCAGTACAGAGTGTGCTGTGCATCTGTTCACTATCTGTTCCAAGAGGAGAAGGAAGATACAGACCCCAACACAGAGTGTGCTCTGCATCTGTTCACTGTCTGTTCCAAGAGCAGAAGGAAGATACATGCCCCCACACAGAGTGTGCTGTGCATCTGTTCACTGTCTGTTCCAAGAGCAGAAGGAAGATACAGACCCCAGCACAGAGTGTGCTCTGCATCTGTTCACTGTCTGTTCCAAGAGCAGAAGGAAGATACATGCCCCCACACAGAGTGTGCTCTGCATCTGTTCACTGTCTGTTTCAAGAGGAGAAGGAAGATACAGGCCCCAGCACAGAGTGTGCTGTGCATCTGTTCACTGTCTGTTCCAAGAGCAGAAGGAAGATACAGACCCAAACACAGAGTGTGCTGTGCATCTGTTCACTGTCTGTTCCAAGAGGAGAAGGAAGATACAGACCCAAACACAGAGTGTGCTGTGCATCTGTTCACTGTCTGTGCCAAGAGCAGAAGGAAGATACAGACCCAGCACAGAGTGTGCTCTGCATCTGTTCACTGTCTGTTCCAAGAGCAGAAGGAAGATACATGCCCCCACACAGAGTGTGCTGTGCATCTGTTCACTGTCTGTTCCAAGAGGAGAAGGAAGATACAGACCCCAGCACAGAGTGTGCTCTGCATCTGTTCACTGTCTGTTCCAAGAGCAGAAGGAAGATACATGCCCCCACACAGAGTGTGCTGTGCATCTGTTCACTGTCTGTTCCAAGAGCAGAAGGAAGCTACAGACCCCAGCACAGAGTGTGCTCTGCATCTGTTCACTGTCTGTTCCAAGAGCAGAAGGAAGATACATGCCCCCACACAGAGTGTGCTCTGCATCTGTTCACTGTCTGTTTCAAGAGGAGAAGGAAGATACAGGCCCCAGCACAGAGTGTGCTGTGCATCTGTTCACTGTCTGTTCCAAGAGCAGAAGGAAGATACAGACCCAAACACAGAGTGTGCACTGCATCTGTTCACTGTCTGTTTCAAGAGGAGAAGGAAGATACAGGCCCCAGCACAGAGTGTGCTGTGCATCTGTTCACTGTCTGTTCCAAGAGCAGAAGGAAGATACAGACCCAAACACAGAGTGTGCTCTGCATCTGTTCACTGTCTGTTTCAAGAGGAGAAGGAAGATACAGGCCCCAGCACAGAGTGTGTTGTGCATCTGTTCACTGTCTGTTCCAAGAGCAGAAGGAAGATACAGACCCAAACACAGAGTGTGCTGTGCATCTGTTCACTGTCTGTGCCAAGAGCAGAAGGAAGATACAGGCCCCAGTACAGAGTGTGCTGTGCATCTGTTCACTATCTGTTCCAAGAGGAGAAGGAAGATACAGACCCCAGCACAGAGTGTGCTCTGCATCTGTTCACTGTCTGTTCCAAGAGCAGAAGGAAGATACATGCCCCCACACAGAGTGTGCTGTGCATCTGTTCACTGTCTGTTCCAAGAGCAGAAGGAAGATACAGACCCCAGCACAGAGTGTGCTCTGCATCTGTTCACTGTCTGTTCCAAGAGCAGAAGGAAGATACATGCCCCCACACAGAGTGTGCTCTGCATCTGTTCACTGTCTGTTTCAAGAGGAGAAGGAAGATACAGGCCCCAGCACAGAGTGTGCTGTGCATCTGTTCACTGTCTGTTCCAAGAGCAGAAGGAAGATACAGACCCAAACACAGAGTGTGCTGTGCATCTGTTCACTGTCTGTTCCAAGAGGAGAAGGAAGATACAGACCCAAACACAGAGTGTGCTGTGCATCTGTTCACTGTCTGTGCCAAGAGCAGAAGGAAGATACAGACCCCAACACAGAGTGTGCTCTGCATTTGTTCACTATCTGTTCTAAGGGTAGAAGGAAGATACAGACCCCAACACAGAGTGTGCTGTGCATCTGTTCACTATCAGTTCCAAGAGCAGAAGGAAGATACAGGCCCCAGCACAGAGTGTGCTCTGCATTTGTTCACTATCTGTTCTAAGGGTAGAAGGAAGATACAGACCCCAGCACACAGTGTGCTCTGCATCTGTTCACTGTCTGTTCCAAGAGTAGAAGGAAGATACAGGCCCCAACACAGAGTGTGCTCTGCATTTGTTCACTATCTGTTCTAAGGGTAGAAGGAAGATACAGACCCCAACACAGAGTGTGCTGTACATCTGTTCACTATCAGTTCCAAGAGCAGAAGGAAGATACAGGCCCCAGCACAGAGTGTGCTCTGCATTTGTTCACTATCTGTTCTAAGGGTAGAAGGAAGATACAGACCCCAACACAGAGTGTGCTGTTCATCTGTTCACTGTCTGTTCCAAGAGGAGAAGGAAGATACAGGCCCCAACACACAGTGTGCTCTGCATCTGTTCACTGTCTGTTCCAAGAGTAGATGGAAGATACAGGCCCCAGCACAGAGTGTGCTCTGCATCTGTTCACTGTCTGTTCCAAGAGTAGAAGGAAGATACAGACCCCAACACAGAGTGTGCTCTGCATTTGTTCACTATCTGTTCTAAGGGTAGAAGGAAGATACAGACCCCAGCACAGAGTGTGCTCTGCATTTGTTCACTATCTGTTGTAAGGGTAGAAGGAAGATACAGACCCCAACACAGAGTGTGCTGTTCATCTGTTCACTGTCTGTTCCAAAAGGAGAAGGAAGATACAGACCCCAACACAGAGTGTGCTCTGCATCTGTTCACTATCTGTTCCAAGAGTAGAAGGAAGATACAGGCCCCAGCACAGAGTGTGCTCTGCATTTGTTCACTATCTGTTCTAAGGGTAGAAGGAAGATACAGGCCCCAGCACAGAGTGTGCTCTGCATCTGTTCACTGTCTGTTCCAAGAGTAGAAGGAAGATACAGACCCCAACACAGAGTGTGCTCTGCATTTGTTCACTATCTGTTCTAAGGGTAGAAGGAAGATACAGACCCCAGCACAGAGTGTGCTCTGCATTTGTTCACTATCTGTTGTAAGGGTAGAAGGAAGATACAGACCCCAACACAGAGTGTGCTGTTCATCTGTTCACTGTCTGTTCCAAGAGGAGAAGGAAGATACAGACCCCAACACAGTGTGCTCTGCATCTGTTCACTATCTGTTCTAAGGGTAGAAGGAAGATACAGACCCCAACACAGAGTGTGCTGTGCATCTGTTCACTATCAGTTCCAAGAGCAGAAGGAAGATACAGGCCCCAGCACAGAGTGTGCTCTGCATTTGTTCACTATCTGTTCTAAGGGTAGAAGGAAGATACAGGCCCCAGCACCGAGTGTGCTGTGCATTTGTTCACTATCTGTTCTAAGGGTAGAAGGAAGATACAGGCCCCAGCACAGAGTGTGCTGTGCATTTGTTCACTATCTGTTCTAAGGGTAGAAGAAAGATACAGACCCCAACACAGAGTGTGCTGTGCATTGGTTCACTATCTGTTCCAAGAGTAGAAGGAAGAGGAGGTAACACAGGCCCCAACACAGAGTGTGCTGTGCATCTGTTCACTATCTGTTCCAAGAGCAGAAGGAAGATACAGACCCCAACACAGAGTGTGCTCTGCATTTGTTCACTATCTGTTCCAAGAGCAGAAGGAAGATACAGACCCCAGCACAGAGTGTGCTGTGCATTTGTTCACTATCTGTTCTAAGGGTAGAAGGAAGATACAGGCCCCAGCACAGAGTGTGCTGTGTATTTGTTCACTATCTGTTCCAAGAGTAGAAGGAAGATACAGGCCCCAGCACAGAGTGTGCTCTGCATTTGTTCACTGTCTGTTCCAAGAGTAGAAGGAAGAAACAGACCCCAACACAGAGTGTGCTCTGCATCTGTTCACTATCTGTTCCAAGAGCAGAAGGAAGATACAGACCCCAACACAGAGTGTGCTCTGCATCTGTTCACTGTCTGTTCCAAGAGCAGAAGGAAGATACAGACCCCAACACAGAGTGTGCTGTGCATCTGTTCACTGTCTGTTCCAAGAGCAGAAGGAAGATACAGACCCCAGCACAGAGTGTGCTGTGCATCTGTTCACTGTCTGTTCCAAGAGTAGAAGGAAGATACAGACCCCAGCACAGAGTGTGCTCTGCATTTGTTCACTATCTGTTCCAAGAGCAGAAGGAAGATACAGACCCCAGCACAGAGTGTGCTCTGCATTTGTTCACTATCTGTTCCAAGAGCAGAAGGAAGATACAGACCCCAGCACAGAGTGTGCTGTGCATCTGTTCACTGTCTGTTCCAAGAGTAGAAGGAAGATACAGACCCCAGCACAGAGTGTGCTCTGCATTTGTTCACTATCTGTTCCAAGAGCAGAAGGAAGATACAGACCCCAGCACAGAGTGTGCTGTGCATCTGTTCACTGTCTGTTCCAAGAGTAGAAGGAAGATACAGACCCCAGCACAGAGTGTGCTCTGCATTTGTTCACTATCTGTTCCAAGAGCAGAAGGAAGATACAGACCCCAGCACAGAGTATGCTCTGCATCTGTTCACTGTCTGTTCCAAGAGCAGAAGGAAGATACAGACCCCAGCACAGAGTGTGCTGTGCATCTGTTCACTGTCTGTTCCAAGGGCAGAAGGATGATACATGCCCCCACACACAGATTGTGCTGTGCATCGGTTCACTATCTGTTCCAAGAGCAGAAGGAAGATACAGACCCCAGCACAGAGTGTGCTCTGCATCTGTTCACTGTCTGTTCCAAGAGTAGAAGTAAGAGGAGGTAATAAGGGCCCCAGCACAGAGTGTGCTCTGCATTTGTTCACTATCTGTTCCAAGAGCAGAAGGAAGATACAGACCCCAGCACAGAGTGTGCTCTGCATTTGTTCACTATCTGTTCCAAGAGCAGAAGGAAGATACAGACCCCAGCACAGAGTGTGCTGTGCATCTGTTCACTGTCTGTTCCAAGGGCAGAAGGATGATACATGCCCCCACACAGAGTGTGCTGTGCATCTGTTCACTATCTGTTCCAAGAGCAGAAGGAAGATACAGACCCCAGCACAGAGTGTGCACTGCATCTGTTCACTGTCTGTTCCAAGAGTAGAAGTAAGAGGAGGTAATAAGGGCCCCAGCACAGAGTGTGCTCTGCATTTGTTCACTATCTGTTCTAAGGGTAGAAGGAAGATACAGACCCCAACACAGAGTGTGCTGTTCATCTGTTCACTGTCTGTTCCAAGAGGAGAAGGAAGATACAGACCCCAACACAGTGTGCTCTGCATCTGTTCACTATCTGTTCTAAGGGTAGAAGGAAGATACAGACCCCAACACAGAGTGTGCTGTGCATCTGTTCACTATCAGTTCTAAGAGCAGAAGGAAGATACAGGCCCCAGCACAGAGTGTGCTCTGCATTTGTTCACTATCTGTTCTAAGGGTAGAAGGAAGATACAGGCCCCAGCACAGAGTGTGCTGTGCATTTGTTCACTATCTGTTCCAAGAGCAGTAGGAAGATACAGGCCCCAGCACAGAGTGTGCTGTTCATCTGTTCACTATCTGTTCCAAGAGCAGTAGGAAGATACAGGCCCCCACACAGAGTGTGCTGTGCATTTGTTCACTATCTGTTCTAAGAGCAGAAGGAAGATACAGACCCCAGCACAGAGTATGCTCTGCATCTGTTCACTGTCTGTTCCAAGAGCAGAAGGAAGATACAGACCCCAGCACAGAGTGTGCTGTGCATTTGTTCACTATCTGTTCTAAGAGCAGAAGGAAGATACAGACCCCAGCACAGAGTATGCTCTGCATCTGTTCACTGTCTGTTCCAAGAGCAGAAGGAAGATACATGCCCCCACACCGAGTGTGCTGTGCATCTGTCCACTATCTGTTCCAAGAGCAGAAGGAAGATACAGACCCCAGCACAGAGTGTGCTGTGCATTTGTTCACTATCTGTTCTAAGAGCAGAAGGGAGATACAGACCCCAGCACAGAGTATGCTCTGCATCTGTTCACTGTCTGATCCAAGAGCAGAAGGAAGATACATGCCCCCACACAGAGTGTGCTCTGCATCTGTTCACTATCTGTTCCAAGAGCAGTAGGAAGATACATGCCCCCACACAGAGTGTGCTGTGCATCTGTTCACTGTCTGTTCCAAGAGTAGAAGGAAGATACAGACCCCAGCACAGAGTGTGCTCTGCATCTGTTCACTGTCTGTTCCAAGAGCAGAAGGAAGATACATGCCCCCACACAGAGTGTGCTGTGCATCTGTTCACTGTCTGTTCCAAGAGCAGAAGGAAGATACAGACCCCAGCACAGAGTGTGCTCTGCATCTGTTCACTGTCTGTTCCAAGAGCAGAAGGAAGATACAGACCCCAACACAGAGTGTGCTGTGCATCTGTTCACTGTCTGTTCAAAGAGCAGAAGGAAGATACAGACCCCAACACAGAGTGTGCTGTGCATCTGTTCACTGTCTGTTCCAAGAGCAGAAGGAAGATACAGTCCCAAACACAGAGTGTGCTGTGCATCTGTTCACTGTCTGTTCCAAGAGGAGAAGGAAGATACAGACCCAAACACAGAGTGTGCTGTGCATCTGTTCACTGTCTGTGCCAAGAGCAGAAGGAAGATACAGACCCCAACACAGAGTGTGCTCTGCATTTGTTCACTATCTGTTCTAAGGGTAGAAGGAAGATACAGGCCCCAGCACAGAGTGTGCTCTGCATCTGTTCACTATCTGTTCTAAGGGTAGAAGGAAGATACAGGCCCCAGCACAGAGTGTGCTGTTCATCTGTTCACTGTCTGTTCCAAGAGGAGAAGGAAGATACAGACCCCAACACAGAGTGTGCGCTGCATCTGTTCACTGTCTGTTCCAAGAGGAGAAGGAAGATACAGACCCAAACACAGAGTGTGCGCTGCATCTGTTCACTGTCTGTTCCAATAGCAGAAGGAAGATACAGACCCCGACACAGAGTGTGCTGTACATCTGTTCACTATCAGTTCCAAGAGCAGAAGGAAGATACAGGCCCCAGTACAGAGTGTGCTGTGCATCTGTTCACTATCTGTTCCAAGAGCAGTAGGAAGATACAGACCCAAACACAGAGTGTGCTGTGCATCTGTTCACTATCTGTTCTGAGGGTAGAAGGAAGATACAGACCCCAGCACAGAGTGTGCTCTGCATTTGTTCACTATCTGTTCCAAGAGCAGTGGGAAGATACAGACCCCAACACAGAGTGTGCTCTACATCTGTTCACTGTCTGTTCTAACGGTAGGAGGAAGATACAGACCCCAGCACAGAGTGTGCTGTTCATCTGTTCACTGTCTGTTCCAAGAGAAGAAGGAAGATACAGACCCCAACACAGAGTGTGCTCTGCATTTGTTCACTATCTGTTCTAAGGGTAGAAGGAAGATACAGACCCCAATACAGAGTGTGCTGTACATCTGTTCACTATCAGTTCCAAGAGCAGAAGGAAGATACAGGCCCCAGCACAGAGTGTGCTCTGCATTTGTTCACTATCTGTTCTAAGGGTAGAAGGAAGATACAGACCCCAACACAGAGTGTGCTGTTCTTCTGTTCACTGTCTGTTCCAAGAGGAGAAGGAAGATACAGGCCCCAACACACAGTGTGCTCTGCATCTGTTCACTGTCTGTTCCAAGAGTAGAAGGAAGATACAGGCCCCAGCACAGAGTGTGCTCTGCATCTGTTCACTGTCTGTTCCAAGAGTAGAAAGAAGATACAGACCCCAACATAGAGTGTGCTCTGCATCTGTTCACTATCTGTTCCAAGAGCAGAAGGAAGATACAGACCCCAACACAGAGTGTGCTATGCATCTTATCACTATCTGTTCCAAGGGCAGAAGGAAGATACAGACCCCAACACAGAGTGTGCTCTGCATTTGTTCACTATCTGTTCTAAGGGTAGAAGGAAGATACAGACCCCAACACAGAGTCTGCTCTGCATTTGTTCACTATCTGTTCTAAGGGTAGAAGGAAGATACAGACCCCAACAGAGAGTGTGCTCTGTATTTGTTCACTATCTGTTCTAAGGGTAGAAGGATGATACAGGCCCCAGCACAGAGTGTGCTGTTCATCTGTTCACTGTCTGTTCCAAAAGGAGAAGGAAGATACAGACCCCAACACAGAGTGTGCTCTGCATCTGTTCACTATCTGTTCCAAGAGTAGAAGGAAGATACAGACCCCAACACAGAGTGTGCTGTGCATCTGTTCACTATCAGTTCCAAGAGCAGAAGGAAGATACAGGCCCCAGCACAGAGTGTGCTCTGCATTTGTTCACTATCTGTTCTAAGGGTAGAAGGAAGATACAGACCCCAGCACACAGTGTGCTCTGCATCTGTTCACTGTCTGTTCCAAGAGTAGAAGGAAGATACAGGCCCCAGCACAGAGTGTGCTCTGCATTTGTTCACTATCTGTTCTAAGGGTAGAAGGAAGATTCAGACCCCAACACAGAGTGTGCTCTGCATTTGTTCACTATCTGTTCTAAGGGTAGAAGGAAGATACAGGCCCCAGCACAGAGTGTGCTGTTCATCTGTTCACTGTCTGTTCCAAAAGGAGAAGGAAGATACAGACCCCAACACAGAGTGTGCTCTGCATCTGTTCACTATCTGTTCCAAGAGTAGAAGGAAGATACAGGCCCCAGCACAGAGTGTGCTCTGCATTTGTTCACTATCTGTTCTAAGGGTAGAAGGAAGATACAGGCCCCAGCACAGAGTGTGCTCTGCATCTGTTCACTGTCTGTTCCAAGAGTAGAAGGAAGATACAGACCCCAACACAGAGTGTGCTCTGCATTTGTTCACTATCTGTTCTAAGGGTAGAAGGAAGATACAGACCCCAGCACAGAGTGTGCTCTGCATTTGTTCACTATCTGTTCTAAGGGTAGAAGGAAGATACAGACCCCAACACAGAGTGTGCTGTTCATCTGTTCACTGTCTGTTCCAAGAGGAGAAGGAAGATACAGACCCCAACACAGTGTGCTCTGCATCTGTTCACTATCTGTTCTAAGGGTAGAAGGAAGATACAGACCCCAACACAGAGTGTGCTGTGCATCTGTTCACTATCAGTTCCAAGAGCAGAAGGAAGATACAGGCCCCAGCACAGAGTGTGCTCTGCATTTGTTCACTATCTGTTCTAAGGGTAGAAGGAAGATACAGGCCCCAGCACAGAGTGTGCTGTGCATTTGTTCACTATCTGTTCTAAGGGTAGAAGGAAGATACAGGCCCCAGCACAGAGTGTGCTGTGCATTTGTTCACTATCTGTTCTAAGGGTAGAAGAAAGATACAGACCCCAACACAGAGTGTGCTGTGCATCTGTTCACTATCTGTTCCAAGAGTAGAAGGAAGAGGAGGTAACACAGGCCCCAACACAGAGTGTGCTGTGCATCTGTTCACTATCTGTTCCAAGAGCAGAAGGAAGATACAGACCCCAACACAGAGTGTGCTCTGCATTTGTTCACTATCTGTTCCAAGAGCAGAAGGAAGATACAGACCCCAGCACAGAGTGTGCTGTGCATTTGTTCACTATCTGTTCTAAGGGTAGAAGGAAGATACAGGCCCCAGCACAGAGTGTGCTGTGCATTTGTTCACTATCTGTTCCAAGAGTAGAAGGAAGATACAGGCCCCAGCACAGAGTGTGCTCTGCATTTGTTCACTGTCTGTTCCAAGAGTAGAAGGAAGAAACAGACCCCAACACAGAGTGTGCTCTGCATCTGTTCACTATCTGTTCCAAGAGCAGAAGGAAGATACAGACCCCAACACAGAGTGTGCTCTGCATCTGTTCACTGTCTGTTCCAAGAGCAGAAGGAAGATACAGACCCCACTACAGAGTGTGCTGTGCATCTGTTCACTGTCTGTTCCAAGAGCAGAAGGAAGATACAGACCCCAGCACAGAGTGTGCTGTGCATCTGTTCACTGTCTGTTCCAAGAGTAGAAGGAAGATACAGACCCCAGCACAGAGTGTGCTCTGCATTTGTTCACTATCTGTTCCAAGAGCAGAAGGAAGATACAGACCCCAGCACAGAGTGTGCTCTGCATTTGTTCACTATCTGTTCCAAGAGCAGAAGGAAGATACAGACCCCAGCACAGAGTGTGCTGTGCATCTGTTCACTGTCTGTTCCAAGAGTAGAAGGAAGATACAGACCCCAGCACAGAGTGTGCTCTGCATTTGTTCACTATCTGTTCCAAGAGCAGAAGGAAGATACAGACCCCAGCACAGAGTGTGTTCTGCATTTGTTCACTATCTGTTCCAAGAGCAGAAGGAAGATACAGACCCCAGCACAGAGTATGCTCTGCATCTGTTCACTGTCTGTTCCAAGAGCAGAAGGAAGATACAGACCCCAGCACAGAGTGTGCTGTGCATCTGTTCACTGTCTGTTCCAAGGGCAGAAGGATGATACATGCCCCCACACACAGATTGTGCTGTGCATCGGTTCACTATCTGTTCCAAGAGCAGAAGGAAGATACAGACCCCAGCACAGAGTGTGCTCTGCATCTGTTCACTGTCTGTTCCAAGAGTAGAAGTAAGAGGAGGTAATAAGGGCCCCAGCACAGAGTGTGCTCTGCATTTGTTCACTATCTGTTCCAAGAGCAGAAGGAAGATACAGACCCCAGCACAGAGTGTGCTCTGCATTTGTTCACTATCTGTTCCAAGAGCAGAAGGAAGATACAGACCCCAGCACAGAGTGTGCTGTGCATCTGTTCACTGTCTGTTCCAAGGGCAGAAGGATGATACATGCCCCCACACAGAGTGTGCTGTGCATCTGTTCACTATCTGTTCCAAGAGCAGAAGGAAGATACAGACCCCAGCACAGAGTGTGCACTGCATCTGTTCACTGTCTGTTCCAAGAGTAGAAGTAAGAGGAGGTAATAAGGGCCCCAGCACAGAGTGTGCTCTGCATTTGTTCACTATCTGTTCTAAGGGTAGAAGGAAGATACAGACCCCACACAGAGTGTGCTCTGCATTTGTTCACTATCTGTTCTAAGGGTATAAGGAAGATACAGGCCCCAGCACAGAGTGTGCTCTGCATTTGTTCACTATCTGTTCTAAGGGTAGAAGGAAGATACAGGCCCCAGCACAGAGTGTGCTGTGCATCTGTTCACTGTCTGTTCCAAGGGCAGAAGGATGATACATGCCCCCACACAGAGTGTGCTGTGCATCTGTTCACTATCTGTTCCAAGAGCAGAAGGAAGATACAGACCCCAGCACAGAGTGTGCTGTGCATCTGTTCTCTGTCTGTTCTAAGAGCAGAAGGAAGATACAGGCCCCAGCACAGAGTGTGCTGTGCATCTGTTCACTATCAGTTCAAGAGCAGAAGAAAGACACAGGCCCCAACACACAGTGTGCTGTTCATCTGTTCACTGTCTGTTCCAAGAGCAGAAGGAAGATACAGGCCCCAGCACAGAGTGTGCTGTGCATTTGTTCACTATCTGTTCTAAGGGTAGAAGGATGATACAGGCCCCAGCACAGAGTGTGCTGTTCATCTGTTCACTATCTGTTCCAAGAGGAGAAGGAAGATACAGACCCCAACACAGAGTGTGCTCTGCATTTGTTCACTATCTGTTCTAAGGGTAGAAGGAAGATACAGGCTCCAGTACAGAGTGTGCTGTTCATCTGTTCACTGTCTGTTCCAAGAGGAGAAGGAAGATACAGACCCCAACACAGAGTGTGCTCTGCATTTGTTCACTATCTGTTCTAAGGGTAGAAGGAAGATACAGACCCCAGCACAGAGTGTGCTCTGCATTTGTTCACTATCTGTTCTAAGGGTAGAAGGAAGATACAGACCCCAACACAGAGTCTGCTGTGCATCTGTTCACTGTCTGTTCCAAGAGGAGAAGGAAGATACAGGCCCCAGCACAGAGTGTGCTGTGCATCTGTTCACTGTCTGTGCCAAGAGCAGAAGGAAGATACAGACCCCAACACAGAGTGTGCTGTGCATTTGTTCACTATCTGTTCTAAGGGTAGAAGGAAGATACAGACCCCAACAGAGAGTGTGCTCTGCATTTGTTCACTATCTGTTCTAAGGGTAGAAGGATGATACAGGCCCCAGACAGAGTGTGCTCTGCATTTGTTCACTATCTGTTCTAAGGGTAGAAGGAAGATACAGGCCCCAGCACAGAGTGTGCTGTGCATCTGTTCACTATCTGTTCTAAGGGTAGAAGGAAGATACAGACCCCAACACAGAGTGTGCTCTGCATTTGTTCACTATCTGTTCTAAGGGTAGAAGGAAGATACAGACCCCAGCACAAAGTGTGCTCTGCATTTGTTCACTGTCTGTTCTAAGGGTAGAAGGAAGATACAGACCCCAACACAGAGTGTGCTCTGCATTTGTTCACTATCTGTTCTAAGGGTAGAAGGACGATACAGACCCCAACACAGAGTGTGCTGTGCATCTGTTCACTATCTGTTCTAAGGGTAGGAGGAAGATACAGGCCCCAGCACAGAGTGTGCTGTTCATCTGTTCACTGTCTGTTCCAAGAGGAGAAGGAAGATACAGACCCCAACACAGAGTGTGCTGTTCATCTGTTCACTGTCTGTTCCAAGAGGAGAAGGAAGATACAGACCCCAAACACAGAGTGTGCTGTGCATCTGTTCACTGTCTGTTCCAAGAGTAGAATGAAGAAACAGACCCCAACACAGAGTGTGCACTGCATTTGTTCACTATCTGTTCCAAGAGTAGAAGGAAGATACAGACCCCAACACAGAGTGTGCTGTGCATCTGTTCACTGACTGTTCCAAGAGCAGAAGGAAGATACAGGCCCCAGCACAGAGTGTGCTCTGCATTTGTTCACTATCTGTTCTAAGGGTAGAAGAAAGATACAGACCCCAACACAGAGTGGGCTCTGCATCTGTTCACTATCTGTTCCAAGAGTAGAAGGAAGAGGAGGTAACACAGGCCCCAACACAGAGTGTGCTGTGCATCTGTTCACTATCTGTTCCAAGAGCAGAAGGAAGATACAGACCCCAACACAGAGTGTGCTCTGCATTTGTTCACTATCTGTTCCAAGAGCAGAAGGAAGATACAGACCCCAGCACAGAGTGTGCTGTGCATTTGTTCATTATCTGTTCTAAGGGTAGAAGGAAGATACAGGCCCCAGCACAGAGTGTGCTGTGCATTTGTTCACTATCTGTTCCAAGAGTAGAAGGAAGATACAGGCCCCAGCACAGAGTGTGCTCTGCATTTGTTCACTATCTGTTCTAAGGGTAGAAGGATGATACAGGCCCCAGCACAGAGTGTGCTGTTCATCTGTTCACTATCTGTTCCAAGAGGAGAAGGAAGATACAGACCCCAACACAGAGTGTGCTCTGCATTTGTTCACTATCTGTTCTAAGGGTAGAAGGAAGATACAGGCTCCAGTACAGAGTGTGCTGTTCATCTGTTCACTGTCTGTTCCAAGAGGAGAAGGAAGATACAGACCCCAACACAGAGTGTGCTCTGCATTTGTTCACTATCTGTTCTAAGGGTAGAAGGAAGATACAGACCACAGCACAGAGTGTGCTCTGCATTTGTTCACTATCTGTTCTAAGGGTAGAAGGAAGATACAGACCCCAACACAGAGTCTGCTCTGCATTTGTTCACTATCTGTTCTAAGGGTAGAAGGAAGATACAGACCCCAACAGAGAGTGTGCTCTGCATTTGTTCACTATCTGTTCTAAGGGTAGAAGGATGATACAGGCCCCAGACAGAGTGTGCTGTTTATCTGTTCACTATCTGTTCTAAGGGTAGGAGGAAGATACAGGCCCCAGCACAGAGTGTGCTGTTCATCTGTTCACTGTCTGTTCCAAGAGGAGAAGGAAGATACAGACCCAAACACAGAGTGTGCTGTGCATCTGTTCACTATCTGTTCCAAGAGGAGAAGGAAGATACAGACCCCAACACAGAGTGTGCTGTTCATCTGTTCACTGTCTGTTCCAAGAGGAGAAGGAAGATACAGACCCCAAACACAGAGTGTGCTGTGCATCTGTTCACTGTCTGTTCCAAGAGTAAAAGGAAGAAACAGACCCCAACACAGAGTGTGCACTGCATTTGTTCACTATCTGTTCCAAGAGTAGAAGGAAGATACAGGCCCCAGCACAGAGTGTGCTCTGCATTTGTTCACTATCTGTTCTAAGGGTAGAAGAAAGATACAGACCCCAACACAGAGTGTGCTGTGCATCTGTTCACTATCTGTTCCAAGAGCAGAAGGAAGAAACAGACCCCAACACAGAGTGTGCTGTGCATCTGTTCACTATCTGTTCCAAGAGCAGAAGGAAGATACAGACCCCAACACAGAGTGTGCTCTGCATTTGTTCACTATCTGTTCCAAGAGCAGAAGGAAGATACAGACCCCAGCACAGAGTGTGCTGTGCATTTGTTCACTATCTGTTCTAAGGGTAGAAGGAAGATACAGGCCCCAGCACAGAGTGTGCTGTGCATTTGTTCACTATCTGTTCCAAGAGTAGAAGGAAGATACAGGCCCCAGCACAGAGTGTGCTCTGCATTTGTTCACTATCTGTTCCAAGAGTAGAAGGAAGAAACAGACCCCAACACAGAGTGTGCTCTGCATCTGTTCACTATCTGTTCCAAGAGCAGAAGGAAGATACAGACCCCAACACAGAGTGTGCTCTGCATTTGTTCACTATCTGTTCCAAGAGCAGAAGGAAGATACAGACCCCAGCACAGAGTGTGCTCTGCATTTGTTCACTATCTGTTCCAAGAGCAGAAGGAAGATACAGACCCCAGCACAGAGTGTGCTGTGCATCTGTTCACTGTCTGTTCCAAGAGTAGAAGGAAGATACAGACCCCAGCACAGAGTGTGCTCTGCATTTGTTCACTATCTGTTCCAAGAGCAGAAGGAAGATACAGACCCCAGCACAGAGTGTGCTCTGCATGTGTTCACTATCTGTTCCAAGAGCAGAAGGAAGATACAGACCCCAGCACAGAGTGTGCTGTGCATCTGTTCACTGTCTGTTCCAAGGGCAGAAGGATGATACATGCCCCCACACAGAGTGTGCTGTGCATCTGTTCACTATCTGTTCCAAGAGCAGAAGGAAGATACAGACCCCAGCACAGAGTGTGCACTGCATCTGTTCACTGTCTGTTCCAAGAGTAGAAGTAAGAGGAGGTAATAAGGGCCCCAGCACAGAGTGTGCTCTGCATTTGTTCACTATCTGTTCTAAGGGTAGAAGGAAGATACAGACCCCACACAGAGTGTGCTCTGCATTTGTTCACTATCTGTTCTAAGGGTATAAGGAAGATACAGGCCCCAGCACAGAGTGTGCTCTGCATTTGTTCACTATCTGTTCTAAGGGTAGAAGGAAGATACAGGCCCCAGCACAGAGTGTGCTGTGCATCTGTTCACTGTCTGTTCCAAGGGCAGAAGGATGATACATGCCCCCACACAGAGTGTGCTGTGCATCTGTTCACTATCTGTTCCAAGAGCAGAAGGAAGATACAGACCCCAGCACAGAGTGTGCTGTGCATCTGTTCTCTGTCTGTTCTAAGAGCAGAAGGAAGATACAGGCCCCAGCACAGAGTGTGCTGTGCATCTGTTCACTATCAGTTCAAGAGCAGAAGAAAGACACAGGCCCCAACACACAGTGTGCTGTTCATCTGTTCACTGTCTGTTCCAAGAGCAGAAGGAAGATACAGGCCCCAGCACAGAGTGTGCTGTGCATTTGTTCACTATCTGTTCTAAGGGTAGAAGGATGATACAGGCCCCAGCACAGAGTGTGCTGTTCATCTGTTCACTATCTGTTCCAAGAGGAGAAGGAAGATACAGACCCCACACAGAGTGTGCTCTGCATTTGTTCACTATCTGTTCTAAGGGTATAAGGAAGATACAGGCCCCAGCACAGAGTGTGCTCTGCATTTGTTCACTATCTGTTCTAAGGGTAGAAGGAAGATACAGGCCCCAGCACAGAGTGTGCTCTGCATCTGTTCACTGTCTGTTCCAAGAGCAGAAGGAAGATACATGACCCCAACACAGAGTGTGCTCTGCATCTGTTCACTATCTGTTTCTAAGAGGTAGAAGGAAGATACAGGCCCCAGCACAGAGTGTGCTGTGCATCTGTTCACTATCTGTTCCAAGCGCAGAAGGAAGATACAGACCCCAACACAGAGTGTGCTCTGCATCTGTTCACTGTCTGTTTCAAGAGGAGAAGGAAGATACAGGCCCCAGCACAGAGTGTGCTGTGCATCTGTTCACTGTCTGTTCCAAGAGCAGAAGGAAGATACAGACCCAAACACAGAGTGTGCTGTGCATCTGTTCACTGTCTGTTCTAAGGGCAGAAGGAAGATACAGACCCCAACACAGAGTGTGCTGTACATCTGTTCACTATCAGTTCCAAGAGCAGAAGGAAGATACAGGCCCCAGTACAGAGTGTGCTGTGCATCTGTTCACTATCTGTTCCAAGAGGTAGAAGGAAGATACAGACCCCAACACAGAGTGTGCTCTGCATCTGTTCACTGTCTGTTCCAAGAGCAGAAGGAAGATACATGACCCCAACACAGAGTGTGCTGTGCATCTGTTCACTGTCTGTTCCAAGAGCAGAAGGAAGATACAGACCCCAGCACAGAGTGTGCTCTGCATCTGTTCACTGTCTGTTCCAAGAGCAGAAGGAAGATACATGACCCCAACACAGAGTGTGCTCTGCATCTGTTCACTGTCTGTTTCAAGAGGAGAAGGAAGATACAGGCCCCAGCACAGAGTGTGCTGTGCATCTGTTCACTGTCTGTTCCAAGAGCAGAAGGAAGATACAGACCCCAACACAGAGTGTGCTCTGCATCTGTTCACTATCTGTTCCAAGAGTAGAAGGAAGATACAGACCCAAACACAGAGTGTGCTGTGCATCTGTTCACTGTCTGTTCCAAGAGCAGAAGGAAGATACAGACCCCAGCACAGAGTGTGCTCTGCATCTGTTCACTATCTGTTCCAAGAGCAGAAGGAAGATACATGCCCCACACAGAGTGTGCTGTGCATCTGTTCACTGTCTGTTCCAAGAGTAGAAGGAAGATACAGACCCCAGCACAGAGTGTGCTCTGCATCTGTTCACTATCTGTTCCAAGAGTAGAAGGAAGATACAGGCCCCAACACAGAGTGTGCTGTGCATCTGTTCACTATCTGTTCCAAGAGCAGAAGGAAGATACAGACCCCAGCACAGAGTGTGCTCTGCATCTGTTCACTATCTGTTCCAAGAGCAGAAGGAAGATACATGACCCCAGCACAGAGTGTGCTCTGCATCTGTTCACTATCTGTTCCAAGAGGAGAAGGAAGATACAGGCCCCAGCACAGAGTGTGCTGTGCATCTGTTCACTGTCTGTTCCAAGAGCAGAAGGAAGATACAGACCCAAACACAGAGTGTGCACTGCATCTGTTCACTGTCTGTTTCAAGAGGAGAAGGAAGATACAGGCCCCAGCACAGAGTGTGCTCTGCATCTGTTCACTGTCTGTTCCAAGAGCAGAAGGAAGATACAGACCCAAACACAGAGTGTGCTCTGCATCTGTTCACTGTCTGTTCCAAGAGGAGAAGGAAGATACAGGCCCCAGCACAGAGTGTGCTGTGCATCTGTTCACTGTCTGTTCCAAGAGCAGAAGGAAGATACAGACCCCAGCACAGAGTGTGCTGTGCATCTGTTCACTGTCTGTGCCAAGAGCAGAAGGAAGATACAGGCCCCAGTACAGAGTGTGCTGTGCATCTGTTCACTATCTGTTCCAAGAGAGAAGGAAGATACAGACCCCAGCACAGAGTGTGCTCTGCATCTGTTCACTGTCTGTTCCAAGAGCAGAAGGAAGATACATGCCCCCAGCACAGAGTGTGCTGTGCATCTGTTCACTGTCTGTTCCAAGAGCAGAAGGAAGATACAGACCCCAGCACAGAGTGTGCTCTGCATCTGTTCACTGTCTGTTCCAAGAGCAGAAGGAAGATACATGCCCCCACACAGAGTGTGCTCTGCATCTGTTCACTGTCTATTTCAAGAGAGAAGGAAGATACAGGCCCCAGCACAGAGTGTGCTGTGCATCTGTTCACTGTCTGTTCCAAGAGCAGAAGGAAGATACAGACCCCAACACAGAGTGTGCTGTGCATCTGTTCACTGTCTGTTCCAAGAGGAGAAGGAAGATACAGACCCAAGCACAGAGTGTGCTGTGCATCTGTTCACTGTCTGTGCCAAGAGCAGAAGGAAGATACAGACCCCAACACAGAGTGTGCTCTGCATTTGTTCACTATCTGTTCTAAGGGTAGAAGGAAGATACAGACCCCAACACAGAGTGTGCTGTGCATCTGTTCACTATCAGTTCCAAGGGCAGAAGGAAGATACAGGCCCCAGCACAGAGTGTGCTCTGCATTTGTTCACTATCTGTTCTAAGGGTAGAAGGAAGATACAGGCCCCAGCACAGAGTGTGCTGTGCATCTGTTCACTGTCTGTTCCAAGAGTAGAAGGAAGATACAGGCCCCAACACAGAGTGTGCTGTGCATTTGTTCACTATCTGTTCTAAGGGTAGAAGGAAGATACAGACCCCAACACAGAGTGTGCTGTGCATCTGTTCACTGTCAGTTCCAAGAGCAGAAGGAAGATACAGGCCCCAGCACAGAGTGTGCTCTGCATTTGTTCACTATCTGTTCTAAGGGTAGAAGGAAGATACAGGCCCCAACACAGAGTGTGCTGTTCATCTGTTCACTGTCTGTTCCAAGAGGAGAAGGAAGATACAGGCCCCAACACACAGTGTGCTCTGCATCTGTTCACTGTCTGTTCTAAGGGTAGATGGAAGATACAGGCCCCAGCACAGAGTGTGCTGTTCATCTGTTCACTGTCTGTTCCAAGAGTAGAAGGAAGATACATGCCCCAACACAGAGTGTGCTGTGCATCTGTTCACTATCTGTTCCAAGAGCAGTAGGAAGATACAGACCCCAGCACAGAGTGTGCTATGCATCTGTATCACTATCTGTTCCAAGAGGCAGAAGGAAGATACAGACCCCAACACAGAGTGTGCTCTGCATTTGTTCACTATCTGTTCTAAGGGTAGAAGGAAGATACAGACCCCAGCACAGAGTCTGCTCTGCATTTGTTCACTATCTGTTCTAAGGGTAGAAGGAAGATACAGACCCCAACACAGAGTGTGCTCTGCATCTGTTCACTATCTGTTCTAAGGGTAGAAGGACGATACAGACCCCAACACAGAGTGTGCTGTGCATCTGTTCACTATCTGTTCTAAGGGTAGAAGGATGATACAGGCCCCAGCACAGAGTGTGCTCTGCATCTGTTCACTGTCTGTTCTAAGAGGTAGAAGGAAGATACAGGCCCCAGCACAGAGTGTGCTGTGCATCTGTTCACTGTCTGTTCCAAGAGGAGAAGGAAGATACAGACCCAAACACAGAGTGTGCTGTGCATCTGTTCACTATCTGTTCCAAGAGGAGAAGGAAGATACAGACCCCAGCACAGAGTGTGCTGTTCATCTGTTCACTGTCTGTTCCAAGAGCAGAAGGAAGATACAGACCCCAAACACAGAGTGTGCTGTGCATCTGTTCACTGTCTGTTCCAAGAGTAGAAGGAAGAAACAGACCCCAACACAGAGTGTGCACTGCATTTGTTCACTATCTGTTCCAAGAGTAGAAGGAAGATACAGGCCCCAGCACAGAGTGTGCTGCTGCATTTGTTCACTATCTGTTCTAAGAGCAGAAGGAAGATACAGACCCCAACACAGAGTGTGCTGTGCATCTGTTCACTATCTGTTCCAAGAGCAGAAGGAAGATACAGACCCCAACACAGAGTGTGCTGTGCATCTGTTCACTATCTGTTCCAAGAGCAGAAGGAAGATACAGACCCCAGCACAGAGTGTGCTCTGCATTTGTTCACTATCTGTTCCAAGAGCAGAAGGAAGATACAGACCCCAGCACAGAGTGTGCTGTGCATTTGTTCACTATCTGTTCTAAGGGTAGAAGGAAGATACAGGCCCCAGCACAGAGTGTGCTGTGCATCTGTTCACTATCTGTTCCAAGAGTAGAAGGAAGATACAGGCCCCAGCACAGAGTGTGCTGTGCATCTGTTCACTATCTGTTCCAAGAGCAGAAGGAAGATACAGACCCCAACACAGAGTGTGCTCTGCATCTTATCACTATCTGTTCCAAGAGCAGAAGGAAGATACAGACCCCAACACAGAGTGTGCTCTGCATTTGTTCACTATCTGTTCTAAGGGTAGAAGGAAGATACAGACCCCAGCACAGAGTGTGCTCTGCATTTGTTCACTATCTGTTCCAAGGGTAGAAAGGAAGATACAGACCCCAACACAGAGTGTGCTCTGCATCTGTTCACTATCTGTTCTAAGGGTAGAAGGAAGATACAGACCCCAACACAGAGTGTGCTGTGCATCTGTTCACTATCTGTTCTAAGGGCAGAAGGAAGATACAGACCCCAGCACAGAGTGTGCTCTGCATCTGTTCACTATCTGTTCCAAGAGCAGAAGGAAGATACAGACCCCAGCACAGAGTGTGCTGTGCATCTGTTCACTGTCTGTTCCAAGAGCAGAAGGAAGATACAGACCCCAGCACAGAGTGTGCTGTGCATCTGTTCACTGTCTGTTCCAAGAGCAGAAGGAAGATACAGACCCCAGCACAGAGTGTGCTGTGCATCTGTTCACTGTCTGTTCCAAGAGGAAGAAGGAAGATACAGACCCCAAACACAGAGTGTGCTGTGCATCTGTTCACTATCTGTTCCAAGGGTAGAAGGAAGATACAGACCCCAGCACAGAGTGTGCTGTTGCATCTGTTCACTATCTGTTCCAAGAGTAGAAGGAAGATACAGACCCCAGCACAGAGTGTGCTCTGCATCTGTTCACTGTCTGTTCTAAGAGCAGAAGGAAGATACAGGCCCCAGCACAGAGTGTGCTGTGCATCTGTTCACTGTCTGTTCCAAGAGCAGAAGGAAGATACAGACCCCGACACAGAGTGTGCTGTGCATCTGTTCACTGTCTGTTCTAAGAGTAGAAGGAAGATACAGGCCCCAGCACAGAGTGTGCTGTGCATCTGTTCTCTGTCTGTTCTAAGAGCAGAAGGAAGATACAGGCCCCAGCACACAGTGTGCTGTGCATCTGTTCACTGTCTGTTCCAAGAGCAGAAGGAAGATACAGACCCCGACACAGAGTGTGCTGTGCATCTGTTCACTGTCTGTTCCAAGAGTAGAAGGAAGATACAGGCCCCAGCACAGAGTGTGCTGTGCATCTGTTCTCTATCTGTTCTAAGAGCAGAAGGAAGATACAGGCCCCAGCACAGAGTGTGCTGTTCATTTGTTCACTATCTGTTCTAAGGGTAGAAGGAAGATACAGACCCCAACACAGAGTGTGCTGTGCATCTTGTTCACTATCTGTTCCAAGGAGTAGAAGGAAGATACAGGCCCCAGCACAGAGTGTGCTGCTGCATCTGTTCACTATCTGTTCCAAGAGGAGAAGGAAGAGGTAGCACAGGCCCCAACACAGAGTGTGCTGTGCATCTGTTCACTATCTGTTCCAAGAGCAGAAGGAAGATACAGACCCCAACACAGAGTGTGCTCTGCATTTGTTCACTATCTGTTCCAAGGGCAGAAGGAAGATACAGACCCCAGCACAGAGTGTGCTGTGCATTTGTTCACTATCTGTTCCTAAGGGTAGAAGGAAGATACAGACCCCAACACAGAGTGTGCTCTGCATTTGTTCACTATCTGTTCCAAGGGTAGAAGGAAGATACAGACCCCAACACAGAGTGTGCTCTGCATTTGTTCACTATCTGTTCTAAGGGTAGAAGGAAGATACAGACCCCAACACAGAGTGTGCTCTGCATCTGTTCACTGTCTGTTCTCAAGAGGAGAAGGAAGATACAGGCCCCAGCACAGAGTGTGCGGTGCATCTGTTCACTATCTGTTCCAAGAGCAGAAGGAAGATACAGACCCCAACACAGAGTGTGCTGTGCATTTGTTCACTATCTGTTCTAAGGGTAGAAGGAAGATACAGACCCCAGCACAGAGTGTGCACTGCATTTGTTCACTATCTGTTCTAAGGGTAGAAGGAAGATACAGACCCCAACACAGAGTGTGCTCTGCATCTGTTCACTGTCTGTTCTAAGAGTAGAAGGAAGATACAGACCCCAGCACAGAGTGTGCTCTGCATCTGTTCACTATCTGTTCTAAGAGCAGAAGGAAGATACAGACCCCAGCACAGAGTGTGCTCTGCATTTGTTCACTATCTGTTCTAAGGGTAGAAGGAAGATACAGACCCCAGCACAGAGTGTGCTGTTCATCTGTTCACTGTCTGTTCCAAGAGCAGAAGGAAGATACAGACCCCAACACAGAGTGTGCTCTGCATCTGTTCACTGTCTGTTCCAAGAGCAGAAGGAAGATACAGACCCAAACACAGAGTGTGCTGTGCATCTGTTCACTGTCTGTTCCAAGAGCAGAAGGAAGATACAGACCCCAGCACAGAGTGTGCTGTGCATCTGTTCACTGTCTGTTCCAAGAGCAGAAGGAAGATACAGACCCCAGCACAGAGTGTGCTGTGCATCTGTTCACTGTCTGTTCCAAGAGCAGAAGGATGATACAGGCCCCAGCACAGAGTGTGCTCTGCATCTGTTCACTATCTGTTCTAAGGGTAGAAGGAAGATACAGGCCCCAGCACAGAGTGTGCTGTTCATCTGTTCACTGTCTGTTCCAAGAGGAGAAGGAAGATACAGACCCCAAACACAGAGTGTGCTGTGCATCTGTTCACTGTCTGTTCCAAGAGCAGAAGGAAGATACAGACCCCAACACAGAGTGTGCGTGTGCATCTGTTCACTATCTGTTCCAAGAGCAGAAGGAAGATACAGACCCCAGCACAGAGTGTGCTGTGCATCTGTTCACTGTCTGTTCCAAGAGTAGAAGGAAGATACAGGCCCCAGCACAGAGTGTGCTCTGCATTTGTTCACTATCTGTTCTAAGGGTAGAAGGAAGATACAGGCCCCAGCACAGAGTGTGCTCTGCATTTGTTCACTATCTGTTCCAAGAGTAGAAGGAAGATACAGACCCCAGCACAGAGTGTGCTCTGCATTTGTTCACTATCTGTTCTAAGGGTAGAAGGAAGATACAGACCCCAACACAGAGTGTGCTGTGCATCTGTTCACTATCTGTTCTAAGAGCAGAAGGAAGATACAGACCCCAGCACAGAGTGTGCTCTGCATTTGTTCACTATCTGTTCCAAGGGTAGAAGGAAGATACAGACCCCAGCACAGAGTGTGCTGTGCATCTGTTCACTGTCTGTTCCAAGAGTAGAAGGAAGATACAGACCCCAACACAGAGTGTGCTGTTCATCTGTTCACTATCTGTTCCAAGAGCAGAAGGAAGATACAGACCCCAACACAGAGTGTGCTCTGCATTTGTTCACTATCTGTTCCAAGAGTAGAAGGAAGATACAGACCCCAGCACAGAGTGTGCTGTTCATCTGTTCACTGTCTGTTCCAAGAGCAGAAGGAAGATACAGTCCCCAGCACAGAGTGTGCTCTGCATTTGTTCACTATCTGTTCCAAGAGTAGAAGGAAGATACAGACCCCAGCACAGAGTGTGCTCTGCATTTGTTCACTATCTGTTCTAAGGGTAGAAGGAAGATACAGGCCCCAGCACAGAGTGTGCTCTGCATTTGTTCACTATCTGTTCTAAGGGTAGAAGGAAGATACAGACCCCAACACAGAGTGTGCTGTGCATCTGTTCACTGTCTGTTCCAAGAGGCAGAAGGAAGATACAGGCCCCAACACAGAGTGTGCTCTGCATCTGTTCACTGTCTGTTCCAAGAGTAGAAGGAAGATACAGGCCCCAGCACAGAGTGTGCTCTGCATCTGTTCACTGTCTGTTCCAAGAGTAGAAGGAAGATACAGACCCCAACACAGAGTGTGCTCTGCATTTGTTCACTATCTGTTCTAAGGGTAGAAGGAAGATACAGACCCCAACACAGAGTGTGCTCTGCATTTGTTCACTATCTGTTCTAAGGGTAGAAGGAAGATACAGGCCCCAGCACAGAGTGTGCTCTGCATTTGTTCACTATCTGTTCTAAGGGTAGAAGGAAGATACAGACCCCAGCACAGAGTGTGCTGTGCATCTGTTCACTGTCTGTTCCAAGAGCAGAAGGAAGATACAGACCCCAACACAGAGTGTGCTGTGCATCTGTTCACTGTCTGTTCCAAGAGCAGAAGGAAGATACAGGCCCCAGCACAGAGTGTGCTGCTGCATCTGTTCACTATCTGTTCAAGAGCAGAAGGAAGATACAGGCCCCAGCACAGAGTGTGCTGTGCATCTGTTCACTGTCTGTTCCAAGAGCAGAAGGAAGATACAGGCCCCAGCACAGAGTGTGCTGTGCATTTGTTCACTATCTGTTCTAAGGGTAGAAGGAAGATACAGGCCCCAGCACAGAGTGTGCTGTGCATCTGTTCACTATCTGTTCTAAGAGGTAGAAGGAAGATACAGACCCCAACACAGAGTGTGCTCTGCATTTGTTCACTATCTGTTCTAAGGGTAGAAGGAAGATACAGACCCCAACACAGAGTGTGCTCTGCATTTGTTCACTATCTGTTCTAAGGGTAGAAGGAAGATACAGGCCCCAACACAGAGTGTGCTCTGCATTTGTTCACTATCTGTTCTAAGGGTAGAAGGAAGATACAGGCCCCAGCACAGAGTGTGCTGTTCATCTGTTCACTGTCTGTTCCAAGAGGCAGAAGGAAGATACAGACCCCAACACAGAGTGTGCTCTGCATCTGTTCACTATCTGTTCCAAGAGCAGAAGGAAGATACAGACCCCAACACAGAGTGTGCTGTGCATCTGTTCACTATCTGTTCCAAGAGCAGAAGGAAGATACAGGCCCCAGCACAGAGTGTGCTCGTGCATTTGTTCACTATCTGTTCTAAGGGTAGAAGGAAGATACAGACCCCAGCACAGAGTGTGCTCTGCATTTGTTCACTATCTGTTCTAAGGGTAGAAGGAAGATACAGACCCCAGCACACAGTGTGCTGTGCATCTGTTCACTGTCTGTTCCAAGAGTAGAAGGAAGATACAGGCCCCAGCACAGAGTGTGCTGTGCATTTGTTCACTATCTGTTCTAAGGGTAGAAGGAAGATACAGACCCCAGCACAGAGTGTGCTCTGCATTTGTTCACTATCTGTTCTAAGGGTAGAAGGAAGATACAGACCCCAGCACAGAGTGTGCTCTGCATTTGTTCACTATCTGTTCTAAGGGTAGAAGGATGATACAGGCCCCAGCACAGAGTGTGCTGTTCATCTGTTCACTGTCTGTTCCAAGAGGAGAAGGAAGATACAGACCCCAACACAGAGTGTGCTCTGCATCTGTTCACTATCTGTTCTAAGGGTAGAAGGAAGATACAGACCCCAGCACAGAGTGTGCTCTGCATTTGTTCACTATCTGTTCCAAGGGTAGAAGGAAGATACAGGCCCCAGCACAGAGTGTGCTCTGCATTTGTTCACTATCTGTTCTAAGGGTAGAAGGAAGATACAGGCCCCAGCACAGAGTGTGCTGTGCATCTGTTCACTGTCTGTTCCAAGAGTAGAAGGAAGATACAGACCCCAACACAGAGTGTGCTCTGCATTTGTTCACTATCTGTTCTAAGGGTAGAAGGAAGATACAGACCCCAGCACAGAGTGTGCTCTGCATTTGTTCACTATCTGTTCTAAGGGTAGAAGGAAGATACAGACCCCAGCACAGAGTGTGCTGTTCATCTGTTCACTGTCTGTTCCAAGAGGTAGAAGGAAGATACAGACCCCAACACGAGTGTGCTCTGCATCTGTTCACTATCTGTTCTAAGGGTAGAAGGAAGATACAGACCCCAACACAGAGTGTGCTGTGCATCTGTTCACTATCAGTTCCAAGAGCAGAAGGAAGATACAGGCCCCAGCACAGAGTGTGCTCTGCATTTGTTCACTATCTGTTCTAAGGGTAGAAGGAAGATACAGGCCCCAGCACAGAGTGTGCTGTTCATCTGTTCACTATCTGTTCCAAGAGGAGAAGGAAGATACAGACCCCAACACAGAGTGTGCTGTTCATCTGTTCACTGTCTGTTCCAAGAGGAGAAGGAAGATACAGGCCCCAAACACAGAGTGTGCTGTGCATCTGTTCACTGTCTGTTCCAAGAGTAGAAGGAAGAAACAGACCCCAACACAGAGTGTGCTCTGCATTTGTTCACTATCTGTTCCAAGAGTAGAAGGAAGATACAGACCCCAACACAGAGTGTGCTGTGCATCTGTTCACTGATCTGTTCCAAGAGCAGAAGGAAGATACAGGCCCCAGCACAGAGTGTGCTCTGCATTTGTTCACTATCTGTTCTAAGAGTAGAAGGAAGATACAGACCCCAACACAGAGTGTGCTCTGCATCTGTTCACTATCTGTTCCAAGAGCAGAGAAGGAAGATACAAGGCCCCAGCACAGAGTGTGCTGTGCATCTGTTCACTATCTGTTCCAAGAGCAGAAGGAAGATACAGACCCCAACACAGAGTGTGCTGTGCATCTGTTCACTATCTGTTCCAAGAGCAGAAGGAAGATACAGACCCCAGCACAGAGTGTGCTGTGCATTTGTTCACTATCTGTTCTAAGAGCAGAAGGAAGATACAGACCCCAGCACAGAGTGTGCTCTGCATTTGTTCACTATCTGTTCCAAGAGCAGAAGGAAGATACAGGCCCCAGCACAGAGTGTGCTGTGCATTTGTTCACTATCTGTTCCAAGAGTAGAAGGAAGATACAGGCCCCAGCACAGAGTGTGCTCTGCATTTGTTCACTATCTGTTCCAAGAGTAGAAGGAAGATACAGGCCCCAGCACAGAGTGTGCTCTGCATTTGTTCACTATCTGTTCCAGGTGAAGAAGAAACAGACCCCAACACAGAGTGTGCTCTGCATCTGTTCACTATCTGTCCCAAGAGCAGAAGGAAGATACAGACCCCAACACAGAGTGTGCTCTGCATTTGTTCACTATCTGTTCCAAGAGCAGAAGGAAGATACAGACCCCAGCACAGAGTGTGCTGTGCATCTGTTCACTGTCTGTTCCAAGAGTAGAAGGAAGATACAGACCCCAGCACAGAGTGTGCTCTGCATTTGTTCACTATCTGTTCCAAGAGCAGAAGGAAGATACAGACCCCAGCACAGAGTGTGCTCTGCATTTGTTCACTATCTGTTCCAAGAGCAGAAGGAAGATACAGACCCCAGCACACAGTGTGCTGTGCATCTGTTCACTGTCTGTTCCAAGAGTAGAAGGAAGATACAGAGCCCAGCACAGAGTGTGCTCTGCATTTGTTCACTATCTGTTCCAAGAGCAGAAGGAAGATACAGACCCCAGCACAGAGTGTGCTCTGCATTTGTTCACTATCTGTTCCAAGAGCAGAAGGAAGATACAGACCCCAGCACAGAGTGTGCTGTGCATCTGTTCACTGTCTGTTCCAAGGGCAGAAGGATGATACATGCCCCCACACAGAGTGTGCTGTGCATCTGTTCACTATCTGTTCCAAGAGCAGAAGGAAGATACAGACCCCAGCACAGAGTGTGCACTGCATCTGTTCACTGTCTGTTCCAAGAGTAGAAGTAAGAGGAGGTAATAAGGGCCCCAGCACAGAGTGTGCTCTGCATTTGTTCACTATCTGTTCTAAGGGTAGAAGGAAGATACAGACCCCAACACAGAGTGTGCTCTGCATTTGTTCACTATCTGTTCTAAGGGTAGAAGGAAGATACAGGCCCCAGCACAGAGTGTGCTCTGCATTTGTTCACTATCTGTTCTAAGGGTAGAAGGAAGATACAGGCCCCAGCACAGAGTGTGCTGTGCATCTGTTCTCTGTCTGTTCTAAGAGCAGAAGGAAGATACAGGCCCCAGCACAGAGTGTGCTGTGCATCTGTTCACTATCAGTTCAAGAGCAGAAGAAAGACACAGGCCCCAACACACAGTGTGCTGTTCATCTGTTCACTGTCTGTTCCAAGAGCAGAAGGAAGATACAGGCCCCAGCACAGAGTGTGCTGTGCATTTGTTCACTATCTGTTCTAAGGGTAGAAGGATGATACAGGCCCCAGCACAGAGTGTGCTGTTCATCTGTTCACTATCTGTTCCAAGAGGAGAAGGAAGATACAGACCCCAACACAGAGTGTGCTCTGCATTTGTTCACTATCTGTTCTAAGGGTAGAAGGAAGATACAGGCTCCAGTACAGAGTGTGCTGTTCATCTGTTCACTGTCTGTTCCAAGAGGAGAAGGAAGATACAGACCCCAACACAGAGTGTGCTCTGCATTTGTTCACTATCTGTTCTAAGGGTAGAAGGAAGATACAGACCCCAACACAGAGTCTGCTCTGCATTTGTTCACTATCTGTTCTAAGGGTAGAAGGAAGATACAGACCCCAACAGAGAGTGTGCTCTGCATTTGTTCACTATCTGTTCTAAGGGTAGAAGGATGATACAGGCCCCAGACAGAGTGTGCTGTTCATCTGTTCACTATCTGTTCTAAGGGTAGGAGGAAGATACAGGCCCCAGCACAGAGTGTGCTGTTCATCTGTTCACTGTCTGTTCCAAGAGGAGAAGGAAGATACAGACCCAAACACAGAGTGTGCTGTGCATCTGTTCACTATCTGTTCCAAGAGGAGAAGGAAGATACAGACCCCAACACAGAGTGTGCTGTTCATCTGTTCACTGTCTGTTCCAAGAGGAGAAGGAAGATACAGACCCCAAACACAGAGTGTGCTGTGCATCTGTTCACTGTCTGTTCCAAGAGTAAAAGGAAGAAACAGACCCCAACACAGAGTGTGCACTGCATTTGTTCACTATCTGTTCCAAGAGTAGAAGGAAGATACAGGCCCCAGCACAGAGTGTGCTCTGCATTTGTTCACTATCTGTTCTAAGGGTAGAAGAAAGATACAGACCCCAACACAGAGTGTGCTGTGCATCTGTTCACTATCTGTTCCAAGAGCAGAAGGAAGAAACAGACCCCAACACAGAGTGTGCTGTGCATCTGTTCACTATCTGTTCCAAGAGCAGAAGGAAGATACAGACCCCAACACAGAGTGTGCTCTGCATTTGTTCACTATCTGTTCCAAGAGCAGAAGGAAGATACAGACCCCAGCACAGAGTGTGCTGTGCATTTGTTCACTATCTGTTCTAAGGGTAGAAGGAAGATACAGGCCCCAGCACAGAGTGTGCTGTGCATTTGTTCACTATCTGTTCCAAGAGTAGAAGGAAGATACAGGCCCCAGCACAGAGTGTGCTCTGCATTTGTTCACTATCTGTTCCAAGAGTAGAAGGAAGAAACAGATCCCAACACAGAGTGTGCTCTGCATCTGTTCACTATCTGTTCCAAGAGCAGAAGGAAGATACAGACCCCAACACAGAGTGTGCTCTGCATTTGTTCACTATCTGTTCCAAGAGCAGAAGGAAGATACAGACCCCAGCACAGAGTGTGCTGTGCATCTGTTCACTGTCTGTTCCAAGAGTAGAAGGAAGATACAGACCCCAGCACAGAGTGTGCTCTGCATTTGTTCACTATCTGTTCCAAGAGCAGAAGGAAGATACAGACCCCAGCACAGAGTGTGCTCTGCATTTGTTCACTATCTGTTCCAAGAGCAGAAGGAAGATACAGACCCCAGCACACAGTGTGCTGTGCATCTGTTCACTGTCTGTTCCAAGAGTAGAAGGAAGATACAGAGCCCAGCACAGAGTGTGCTCTGCATTTGTTCACTATCTGTTCCAAGAGCAGAAGGAAGATACAGACCCCAGCACAGAGTGTGCTCTGCATTTGTTCACTATCTTTTCCAAGAGCAGAAGGAAGATACAGACCCCAGCACAGAGTGTGCTGTGCATCTGTTCACTGTCTGTTCCAAGGGCAGAAGGATGATACATGCCCCCACACAGAGTGTGCTGTGCATCTGTTCACTATCTGTTCCAAGAGCAGAAGGAAGATACAGACCCCAGCACAGAGTGTGCACTGCATCTGTTCACTGTCTGTTCCAAGAGTAGAAGTAAGAGGAGGTAATAAGGGCCCCAGCACAGAGTGTGCTCTGCATTTGTTCACTATCTGTTCTAAGGGTAGAAGGAAGATACAGACCCCACACAGAGTGTGCTCTGCATTTGTTCACTCTCTGTTCTAAGGGTATAAGGAAGATACAGGCCCCAGCACAGAGTGTGCTCTGCATTTGTTCACTATCTGTTCTAAGGGTAGAAGGAAGATACAGGCCCCAGCACAGAGTGTGCTGTGCATCTGTTCACTGTCTGTTCCAAGGGCAGAAGGATGATACATGCCCCCACACAGAGTGTGCTGTGCATCTGTTCACTATCTGTTCCAAGAGCAGAAGGAAGATACAGACCCCAGCACAGAGTGTGCTGTGCATCTGTTCTCTGTCTGTTCTAAGAGCAGAAGGAAGATACAGGCCCCAGCACAGAGTGTGCTGTGCATCTGTTCACTATCAGTTCAAGAGCAGAAGAAAGACACAGGCCCCAACACACAGTGTGCTGTTCATCTGTTCACTGTCTGTTCCAAGAGCAGAAGGAAGATACAGGCCCCAGCACAGAGTGTGCTGTGCATTTGTTCACTATCTGTTCTAAGGGTAGAAGGATGATACAGGCCCCAGCACAGAGTGTGCTGTTCATCTGTTCACTATCTGTTCCAAGAGGAGAAGGAAGATACAGACCCCAACACAGAGTGTGCTCTGCATTTGTTCACTATCTGTTCTAAGGGTAGAAGGAAGATACAGGCTCCAGTACAGAGTGTGCTGTTCATCTGTTCACTGTCTGTTCCAAGAGGAGAAGGAAGATACAGACCCCAACACAGAGTGTGCTCTGCATTTGTTCACTATCTGTTCTAAGGGTAGAAGGAAGATACAGACCCCAGCACAGAGTGTGCTCTGCATTTGTTCACTATCTGTTCTAAGGGTAGAAGGAAGATACAGACCCCAACACAGAGTCTGCTGTGCATCTGTTCACTGTCTGTTCCAAGAGGAGAAGGAAGATACAGGCCCCAGCACAGAGTGTGCTGTGCATCTGTTCACTGTCTGTGCCAAGAGCAGAAGGAAGATACAGACCCCAACACAGAGTGTGCTGTGCATTTGTTCACTATCTGTTCTAAGGGTAGAAGGAAGATACAGACCCCAACAGAGAGTGTGCTCTGCATTTGTTCACTATCTGTTCTAAGGGTAGAAGGATGATACAGGCCCCAGACAGAGTGTGCTGTTCATCTGCTCACTGTCTGTTCCAAGAGGAGAAGGAAGATACAGGCCCCAGCACAGAGTGCGCTCTGCATTTGTTCACTATCTGTTCTAAGGGTAGAAGGAAGATACAGACCCCAACACAGAGTGTGCTCTGCATTTGTTCACTATCTGTTCTAAGGGTAGAAGGAAGATACAGACCCCAACAGAGAGTGTGCTCTGCATTTGTTCACTATCTGTTCTAAGGGTAGAAGGACGATACAGACCCCAACACAGAGTGTGCTGTGCATCTGTTCACTATCTGTTCTAAGGGTAGGAGGAAGATACAGGCCCCAGCACAGAGTGTGCTCTGCATTTGTTCACTATCTGTTCCAAGAGTAGAAGGAAGAAACAGACCCCAACACAGAGTGTGCTCTGCATCTGTTCACTATCTGTTCCAAGAGCAGAAGGAAGATACAGACCCCAACACAGAGTGTGCTCTGCATTTGTTCACTATCTGTTCCAAGAGCAGAAGGAAGATACAGACCCCAGCACAGAGTGTGCTGTGCATCTGTTCACTGTCTGTTCCAAGAGTAGAAGGAAGATACAGACCCCAGCACAGAGTGTGCTCTGCATTTGTTCACTATCTATTCCAAGAGCAGAAGGAAGATACAGACCCCAGCACAGAGTGTGCTCTGCATTTGTTCACTATCTGTTCCAAGAGCAGAAGGAAGATACAGACCCCAGCACACAGTGTGCTGTGCATCTGTTCACTGTCTGTTCCAAGAGTAGAAGGAAGATACAGAGCCCAGCACAGAGTGTGCTCTGCATTTGTTCACTATCTGTTCCAAGAGCAGAAGGAAGATACAGACCCCAGCACAGAGTGTGCTCTGCATTTGTTCACTATCTGTTCCAAGAGCAGAAGGAAGATACAGACCCCAGCACAGAGTGTGCTGTGCATCTGTTCACTGTCTGTTCCAAGGGCAGAAGGATGATACATGCCCCCACACAGAGTGTGCTGTGCATCTGTTCACTATCTGTTCCAAGAGCAGAAGGAAGATACAGACCCCAGCACAGAGTGTGCACTGCATCTGTTCACTGTCTGTTCCAAGAGTAGAAGTAAGAGGAGGTAATAAGGGCCCCAGCACAGAGTGTGCTCTGCATTTGTTCACTATCTGTTCTAAGGGTAGAAGGAAGATACAGACCCCAACACAGAGTGTGCTCTGCATTTGTTCACTATCTGTTCTAAGGGTAGAAGGAAGATACAGGCCCCAGCACAGAGTGTGCTCTGCATTTGTTCACTATCTGTTCTAAGGGTAGAAGGAAGATACAGGCCCCAGCACAGAGTGTGCTGTGCATCTGTTCACTGTCTGTTCCAAGGGCAGAAGGATGATACATGCCCCCACACAGAGTGTGCTGTGCATCTGTTCACTATCTGTTCCAAGAGCAGACGGAAGATACAGACCCCAGCACAGAGTGTGCTGTGCATCTGTTCTCTGTCTGTTCTAAGAGCAGAAGGAAGATACAGGCCCCAGCACAGAGTGTGCTGTGCATCTGTTCACTATCAGTTCAAGAGCAGAAGAAAGACACAGGCCCCAACACACAGTGTGCTGTTCATCTGTTCACTGTCTGTTCCAAGAGCAGAAGGAAGATACAGGCCCCAGCACAGAGTGTGCTGTGCATTTGTTCACTATCTGTTCTAAGGGTAGAAGGATGATACAGGCCCCAGCACAGAGTGTGCTGTTCATCTGTTCACTATCTGTTCCAAGAGGAGAAGGAAGATACAGACCCCAACACAGAGTGTGCTCTGCATTTGTTCACTATCTGTTCTAAGGGTAGAAGGAAGATACAGGCTCCAGTACAGAGTGTGCTGTTCATCTGTTCACTGTCTGTTCCAAGAGGAGAAGGAAGATACAGACCCCAACACAGAGTGTGCTCTGCATTTGTTCACTATCTGTTCTAAGGGTAGAAGGAAGATACAGACCCCAGCACAGAGTGTGCTCTGCATTTGTTCACTATCTGTTCTAAGGGTAGAAGGAAGATACAGACCCCAACACAGAGTCTGCTCTGCATTTGTTCACTATCTGTTCTAAGGGTAGAAGGAAGATACAGACCCCAACAGAGAGTGTGCTCTGCATTTGTTCACTATCTGTTCTAAGGGTAGAAGGATGATACAGGCCCCAGACAGAGTGTGCTGTTCATCTGTTCACTATCTGTTCTAAGGGTAGGAGGAAGATACAGGCCCCAGCACAGAGTGTGCTGTTCATCTGTTCACTGTCTGTTCCAAGAGGAGAAGGAAGATACAGACCCAAACACAGAGTGTGCTGTGCATCTGTTCACTATCTGTTCCAAGAGGAGAAGGAAGATACAGACCCCAACACAGAGTGTGCTGTTCATCTGTTCACTGTCTGTTCCAAGAGGAGAAGGAAGATACAGACCCCAAACACAGAGTGTGCTGTGCATCTGTTCACTGTCTGTTCCAAGAGTAAAAGGAAGAAACAGACCCCAACACAGAGTGTGCACTGCATTTGTTCACTATCTGTTCCAAGAGTAGAAGGAAGATACAGGCCCCAGCACAGAGTGTGCTCTGCATTTGTTCACTATCTGTTCTAAGGGTAGAAGAAAGATACAGACCCCAACACAGAGTGTGCTGTGCATCTGTTCACTATCTGTTCCAAGAGCAGAAGGAAGAAACAGACCCCAACACAGAGTGTGCTGTGCATCTGTTCACTATCTGTTCCAAGAGCAGAAGGAAGATACAGACCCCAACACAGAGTGTGCTCTGCATTTGTTCACTATCTGTTCCAAGAGCAGAAGGAAGATACAGACCCCAGCACAGAGTGTGCTGTGCATTTGTTCACTATCTGTTCTAAGGGTAGAAGGAAGATACAGGCCCCAGCACAGAGTGTGCTGTGCATTTGTTCACTATCTGTTCCAAGAGTAGAAGGAAGATACAGGCCCCAGCACAGAGTGTGCTCTGCATTTGTTCACTATCTGTTCCAAGAGTAGAAGGAAGAAACAGACCCCAACACAGAGTGTGCTCTGCATCTGTTCACTATCTGTTCCAAGAGCAGAAGGAAGATACAGACCCCAACACAGAGTGTGCTCTGCATTTGTTCACTATCTGTTCCAAGAGCAGAAGGAAGATACAGACCCCAGCACAGAGTGTGCTGTGCATCTGTTCACTGTCTGTTCCAAGAGTAGAAGGAAGATACAGACCCCAGCACAGAGTGTGCTCTGCATTTGTTCACTATCTGTTCCAAGAGCAGAAGGAAGATACAGACCCCAGCACAGAGTGTGCTCTGCATTTGTTCACTATCTGTTCCAAGAGCAGAAGGAAGATACAGACCCCAGCACACAGTGTGCTGTGCATCTGTTCACTGTCTGTTCCAAGAGTAGAAGGAAGATACAGAGCCCAGCACAGAGTGTGCTCTGCATTTGTTCACTATCTGTTCCAAGAGCAGAAGGAAGATACAGACCCCAGCACAGAGTGTGCTCTGCATTTGTTCACTATCTTTTCCAAGAGCAGAAGGAAGATACAGACCCCAGCACAGAGTGTGCTGTGCATCTGTTCACTGTCTGTTCCAAGGGCAGAAGGATGATACATGCCCCCACACAGAGTGTGCTGTGCATCTGTTCACTATCTGTTCCAAGAGCAGAAGGAAGATACAGACCCCAGCACAGAGTGTGCACTGCATCTGTTCACTGTCTGTTCCAAGAGTAGAAGTAAGAGGAGGTAATAAGGGCCCCAGCACAGAGTGTGCTCTGCATTTGTTCACTATCTGTTCTAAGGGTAGAAGGAAGATACAGACCCCACACAGAGTGTGCTCTGCATTTGTTCACTCTCTGTTCTAAGGGTATAAGGAAGATACAGGCCCCAGCACAGAGTGTGCTCTGCATTTGTTCACTATCTGTTCTAAGGGTAGAAGGAAGATACAGGCCCCAGCACAGAGTGTGCTGTGCATCTGTTCACTGTCTGTTCCAAGGGCAGAAGGATGATACATGCCCCCACACAGAGTGTGCTGTGCATCTGTTCACTATCTGTTCCAAGAGCAGAAGGAAGATACAGACCCCAGCACAGAGTGTGCTGTGCATCTGTTCTCTGTCTGTTCTAAGAGCAGAAGGAAGATACAGGCCCCAGCACAGAGTGTGCTGTGCATCTGTTCACTATCAGTTCAAGAGCAGAAGAAAGACACAGGCCCCAACACACAGTGTGCTGTTCATCTGTTCACTGTCTGTTCCAAGAGCAGAAGGAAGATACAGGCCCCAGCACAGAGTGTGCTGTGCATTTGTTCACTATCTGTTCTAAGGGTAGAAGGATGATACAGGCCCCAGCACAGAGTGTGCTGTTCATCTGTTCACTATCTGTTCCAAGAGGAGAAGGAAGATACAGACCCCAACACAGAGTGTGCTCTGCATTTGTTCACTATCTGTTCTAAGGGTAGAAGGAAGATACAGGCTCCAGTACAGAGTGTGCTGTTCATCTGTTCACTGTCTGTTCCAAGAGGAGAAGGAAGATACAGACCCCAACACAGAGTGTGCTCTGCATTTGTTCACTATCTGTTCTAAGGGTAGAAGGAAGATACAGACCCCAGCACAGAGTGTGCTCTGCATTTGTTCACTATCTGTTCTAAGGGTAGAAGGAAGATACAGACCCCAACACAGAGTCTGCTGTGCATCTGTTCACTGTCTGTTCCAAGAGGAGAAGGAAGATACAGGCCCCAGCACAGAGTGTGCTGTGCATGTGTTCACTGTCTGTGCCAAGAGCAGAAGGAAGATACAGACCCCAACACAGAGTGTGCTGTGCATTTGTTCACTATCTGTTCTAAGGGTAGAAGGAAGATACAGACCCCAACAGAGAGTGTGCTCTGCATTTGTTCACTATCTGTTCTAAGGGTAGAAGGATGATACAGGCCCCAGACAGAGTGTGCTGTTCATCTGCTCACTGTCTGTTCCAAGAGGAGAAGGAAGATACAGGCCCCAGCACAGAGTGCGCTCTGCATTTGTTCACTATCTGTTCTAAGGGTAGAAGGAAGATACAGACCCCAACACAGAGTGTGCTCTGCATTTGTTCACTATCTGTTCTAAGGGTAGAAGGAAGATACAGACCCCAACACAGAGTGTGCTCTGCATATGTTCACTATCTGTTCTAAGGGTAGAAGGACGATACAGACCCCAACACAGAGTGTGCTGTGCATCTGTTCACTATCTGTTCTAAGGGTAGGAGGAAGATACAGGCCCCAGCACAGAGTGTGCTGTTCATCTGTTCACTGTCTGTTCCAAGAGGAGAAGGAAGATACAGACCCCAAACACAGAGTGTGCTGTGCATCTGTTCACTGTCTGTTCCAAGAGTAGAAGGAAGATACAGACCCCAACACAGAGTGTGCTGTTCATCTGTTCACTGTCTGTTCCAAGAGGAGAAGGAAGATACAGACCCCAAACACAGAGTGTGCTGTGCATCTGTTCACTGTCTGTTCCAAGAGTAGAAGGAAGAAACAGACCCCAACACAGAGTGTGCACTGCATCTGTTCACTATCTGTTCCAAGAGTAGAAGGAAGATACAGACCCCAACACAGAGTGTGCTCTGCATCTGTTCACTATCTGTTCTAAGGGTAGGAGGAAGATACAGGCCCCAGCACAGAGTGTGCTGTTCATCTGTTCACTGTCTGTTCCAAAAGGAGAAGGAAGATACAGACCCCAACACAGAGTGTGCTGTGCATCTGTTCACTGTCTGTTCCAAGAGCAGAAGGAAGATACAGGCCCCAGCACAGAGTGTGCTCTGCATTTGTTCACTATCTGTTCTAAGGGTAGAAGAAAGATACAGACCCCAACACAGAGTGTGCTCTGCATCTGTTCACTATCTGTTCCAAGAGTAGAAGGAAGAGGAGGTAACACAGGCCCCAACACAGAGTGTGCTGTGCATCTGTTCACTATCTGTTCCAAGAGCAGAAGGAAGATACAGACCCCAACACAGAGTGTGCTCTGCATTTGTTCACTATCTGTTCCAAGAGCAGAAGGAAGATACAGACCCCAGCACAGAGTGTGCTGTGCATTTGTTCACTATCTGTTCTAAGGGTAGAAGGAAGATACAGGCCCCAGCACAGAGTGTGCTGTGCATTTGTTCACTATCTGTTCCAAGAGTAGAAGGAAGATACAGGCCCCAGCACAGAGTGTGCTCTGCATTTGTTCACTATCTGTTCCAAGAGTAGAAGGAAGAAACAGACCCCAACACAGAGTGTGCTCTGCATCTGTTCACTATTTGTTCCAAGAGCAGAAGGAAGATACAGACCCCAACACAGAGTATGCTCTGCATTTGTTCACTATCTGTTCCAAGAGCAGAAGGAAGATACAGACCCCAGCACAGAGTGTGCTGTGCATCTGTTCACTGTCTGTTCCAAGAGTAGAAGGAAGATACAGACCCCAGCACAGAGTGTGCTCTGCATTTGTTCACTATCTGTTCCAAGAGCAGAAGGAAGATACAGACCCCAGCACAGAGTGTGCTCTGCATTTGTTCACTATCTGTTCCAAGAGCAGAAGGAAGATACAGACCCCAGCACACAGTGTGCTGTGCATCTGTTCACTGTCTGTTCCAAGAGTAGAAGGAAGATACAGAGCCCAGCACAGAGTGTGCTCTGCATTTGTTCACTATCTGTTCCAAGAGCAGAAGGAAGATACAGACCCCAGCACAGAGTGTGCTCTGCATTTGTTCACTATCTGTTCCAAGAGTAGAAGGAAGATACAGAGCCCAGCACAGAGTGTGCTGTGCATCTGTTCACTGTCTGTTCCAAGGGCAGAAGGATGATACATGCCCCCACACAGAGTGTGCTGTGCATCTGTTCACTATCTGTTCCAAGAGCAGAAGGAAGATACAGACCCCAGCACAGAGTGTGCACTGCATCTGTTCACTGTCTGTTCCAAGAGTAGAAGTAAGAGGAGGTAATAAGGGCCCCAGCACAGAGTGTGCTCTGCATTTGTTCACTATCTGTTCTAAGGGTAGAAGGAAGATACAGAGCCCAGCACAGAGTGTGCTCTGCATTTGTTCACTATCTGTTCCAAGAGTAGAAGGAAGATACAGAGCCCAGCACAGAGTGTGCTGTGCATCTGTTCACTGTCTGTTCCAAGGGCAGAAGGATGATACATGCCCCCACACAGAGTGTGCTGTGCATCTGTTCACTATCTGTTCCAAGAGCAGAAGGAAGATACAGACCCCAGCACAGAGTGTGCACTGCATCTGTTCACTGTCTGTTCCAAGAGTAGAAGTAAGAGGAGGTAATAAGGGCCCCAGCACAGAGTGTGCTCTGCATTTGTTCACTATCTGTTCTAAGGGTAGAAGGAAGATACAGACCCCAACACAGAGTGTGCTCTGCATTTGTTCACTATCTGTTCTAAGGGTAGAAGGAAGATACAGGCCCCAGCACAGAGTGTGCTCTGCATTTGTTCACTATCTGTTCTAAGGGTAGAAGGAAGATACAGGCCCCAGCACAGAGTGTGCTGTGCATCTGTTCACTGTCTGTTCCAAGGGCAGAAGGATGATACATGCCCCCACACAGAGTGTGCTGTGCATCTGTTCACTATCTGTTCCAAGAGCAGAAGGAAGATACAGACCCCAGCACAGAGTGTGCTGTGCATCTGTTCTCTGTCTGTTCTAAGAGCAGAAGGAAGATACAGGCCCCAGCACAGAGTGTGCTGTGCATCTGTTCACTATCAGTTCAAGAGCAGAAGAAAGACACAGGCCCCAACACACAGTGTGCTGTTCATCTGTTCACTGTCTGTTCCAAGAGCAGAAGGAAGATACAGGCCCCAGCACAGAGTGTGCTGTGCATTTGTTCACTATCTGTTCTAAGGGTAGAAGGATGATACAGGCCCCAGACAGAGTGTGCTGTTCATCTGCTCACTGTCTGTTCCAAGAGGAGAAGGAAGATACAGGCCCCAGCACAGAGTGCGCTCTGCATTTGTTCACTATCTGTTCTAAGGGTAGAAGGAAGATACAGACCCCAACACAGAGTGTGCTCTGCATTTGTTCACTATCTGTTCTAAGGGTAGAAGGAAGATACAGACCCCAACACAGAGTGTGCTCTGCATTTGTTCACTATCTGTTCTAAGGGTAGAAGGACGATACAGACCCCAACACAGAGTGTGATGTGCATCTGTTCACTATCTGTTCTAAGGGTAGGAGGAAGATACAGGCCCCAGCACAGTGTGTGCTGTTCATCTGTTCACTGTCTGTTCCAAGAGGAGAAGGAAGATACAGACCCCAACACAGAGTGTGCTGTTCATCTGTTCACTGTCTGTTCCAAGAGGAGAAGGAAGATACAGACCCCAAACACAGAGTGTGCTGTGCATCTGTTCACTGTCTGTTCCAAGAGTAGAAGGAAGAAACAGACCCCAACACAGAGTGTGCACTGCATTTGTTCACTATCTGTTCCAAGAGTAGAAGGAAGATACAGACCCCAACACAGAGTGTGCTCTGCATCTGTTCACTATCTGTTCTAAGTGTAGGAGGAAGATACAGGCCCCAGCACAGAGTGTGCTGTTCATCTGTTCACTGTCTGGTCCAAAAGGAGAAGGAAGATACAGACCCCAACACAGAGTGTGCTGTGCATCTGTTCACTGTCTGTTCCAAGAGCAGAAGGAAGATACAGGCCCCAGCACAGAGTGTGCTCTGCATTTGTTCACTATCTGTTCTAAGGGTAGAAGAAAGATACAGACCCCAACACAGAGTGTGCTCTGCATCTGTTCACTATCTGTTCCAAGAGTAGAAGGAAGAGGAGGTAACACAGGCCCCAACACAGAGTGTGCTGTGCATCTGTTCACTATCTGTTCCAAGAGCAGAAGGAAGATACAGACCCCAACACAGAGTGTGCTCTGCATTTGTTCACTATCTGTTCCAAGAGCAGAAGGAAGATACAGACCCCAGCACAGAGTGTGCTGTGCATTTGTTCACTATCTGTTCTAAGGGTAGAAGGAAGATACAGGCCCCAGCACAGAGTGTGCTGTGCATTTGTTCACTATCTGTTCCAAGAGTAGAAGGAAGATACAGGCCCCAGCACAGAGTGTGCTCTGCATTTGTTCACTATCTGTTCCAAGAGTAGAAGGAAGAAACAGACCCCAACACAGAGTGTGCTCTGCATCTGTTCACTATCTGTTCCAAGAGCAGAAGGAAGATACAGACCCCAACACAGAGTGTGCTCTGCATTTGTTCACTATCTGTTCCAAGAGCAGAAGGAAGATACAGACCCCAGCACAGAGTGTGCTGTGCATCTGTTCACTGTCTGTTCCAAGAGTAGAAGGAAGATACAGACCCCAGCACAGAGTGTGCTCTGCATTTGTTCACTATCTGTTCCAAGAGCAGAAGGAAGATACAGACCCCAGCACAGAGTGTGCTCTGCATTTGTTCACTATCTGTTCCAAGAGCAGAAGGAAGATACAGACCCCAGCACACAGTGTGCTGTGCATCTGTTCACTGTCTGTTCCAAGAGTAGAAGGAAGATACAGAGCCCAGCACAGAGTGTGCTCTGCATTTGTTCACTATCTGTTCCAAGAGCAGAAGGAAGATACAGACCCCAGCACAGAGTGTGCTGTGCATCTGTTCACTGTCTGTTCCAAGAGTAGAAGGAAGATACAGACCCCAGCACAGAGTGTGCTCTGTATTTGTTCACTATCTGTTCCAAGAGCAGAAGGAAGATACAGAGCCCAGCACAGAGTGTGCTCTGCATTTGTTCACTATCTGTTCCAAGAGCAGAAGGAAGATACAGACCCCAGCACAGAGTGTGCTGTGCATCTGTTCACTGTCTGTTGCAAGGGCAGAAGGATGATACATGCCCCCCCACAGAGTGTGCTGTGCATCTGTTCACTATCTGTTCCAAGAGCAGAAGGAAGATACAGACCCCAGCAGAGAGTGTGCACTGCATCTGTTCACTGTCTGTTCCAAGAGTAGAAGTAAGAGGAGGTAATAAGGGCCCCAGCACAGAGTGTGCTCTGCATTTGTTCACTATCTGTTCTAAGGGTAGAAGGAAGATACAGACCCCAACACAGAGTCTGCTCTGCATTTGTTCACTATCTGTTCTAAGGGTAGAAGGAAGATACAGGCCCCAGCACAGAGTGTGCTCTGCATTTGTTCACTATCTGTTCTAAGGGTAGAAGGAAGATACAGGCCCCAGCACAGAGTGTGCTGTGCATCTGTTCACTGTCTGTTCCAAGGACAGAAGGATGATACATGCCCCCACACAGAGTGTGCGGTGCATCTGTTCACTATCTGTTCCAAGAGCAGAAGGAAGATACAGACCCCAGCACAGAGTGTGCTCTGCATTTGTTCACTATCTGTTCCAAGAGCAGAAGGAAGATACAGACCCCAGCACAGAGTGTGCTGTGCATCTGTTCACTATCTGTTCTAAGGGTAGAAGGATGATACAGGCCCCAGCACAGAGTGTGCTGTTCATCTGTTCACTATCTGTTCCAAGAGCAGAAGGAAGATACAGACCCCAGCACAGAGTGTGCTGTGCATCTGTTCTCTGTCTGTTCTAAGAGCAGAAGGAAGATACAGACCCCAGCACACAGTGTGCTGTGCATCTGTTCACTGTCTGTTCCAAGAGTAGAAGGAAGATACAGAGCCCAGCACAGAGTGTGCTCTGCATTTGTTCACTATCTGTTCCAAGAGCAGAAGGAAGATACAGACCCCAGCACAGAGTGTGCTGTGCATCTGTTCACTGTCTGTTCCAAGGGCAGAAGGATGATACATGCCCCCACACAGAGTGTGCTGTGCATCTGTTCACTATCTGTTCCAAGAGCAGAAGGAAGATACAGACCCCAGCACAGAGTGTGCACTGCATCTGTTCACTGTCTGTTCCAAGAGTAGAAGTAAGAGGAGGTAATAAGGGCCCCAGCACAGAGTGTGCTCTGCATTTGTTCACTATCTGTTCTAAGGGTAGAAGGAAGATACAGACCCCAGCACAGAGTGTGCTCTGCATTTGTTCACTATCTGTTCTAAGGGTAGAAGGAAGATACAGGACCCAGCACAGAGTGTGCTCTGCATTTGTTCACTATCTGTTCTAAGGGTAGAAGGAAGATACAGGCCCCAGCACAGAGTGTGCTGTGCATCTGTTCACTGTCTGTTCCAAGGGCAGAAGGATGATACATGCCCCCACACAGAGTGTGCGGTGCATCTGTTCACTATCTGTTCCAAGAGCAGAAGGAAGATACAGACCCCAGCACAGAGTGTGCTGTGCATCTGTTCTCTGTCTGTTCTAAGAGCAGAAGGAAGATACAGGCCCCAGCACAGAGTGTGCTGTGCATCTGTTCACTATCAGTTCAAGAGCAGAAGAAAGACACAGGCCCCAACACACAGTGTGCTGTTCATCTGTTCACTGTCTGTTCCAAGAGCAGAAGGAAGATACAGGCCCCAGCACAGAGTGTGCTGTGCATTTGTTCACTATCTGTTCTAAGGGTAGAAGGATGATACAGGCCCCAGCACAGAGTGTACTGTTCATCTGTTCACTATCTGTTCCAAGAGGAGAAGGAAGATACAGACCCCAACACAGAGTGTGCTCTGCATTTGTTCACTATCTGTTCTAAGGGTAGAAGAAAGATACAGGCTCCAGTACAGAGTGTGCTGTTCATCTGTTCACTGTCTGTTCCAAGAGGAGAAGGAAGATACAGACCCCAACACAGAGTGTGCTCTGCATTTGTTCACTATCTGTTCTAAGGGTAGAAGGAAGATACAGACCCCAGCACAGAGTGTGCTCTGCATTTGTTCACTATCTGTTCTAAGGGTAGAAGGAAGATACAGACCCCAACACAGAGTCTGCTCTGCATTTGTTCACTATCTGTTCTAAGGGTAGAAGGAAGATACAGACCCCAACAGAGAGTGTGCTCTGCATTTGTTCACTATCTGTTCTAAGGGTAGAAGGATGATACAGGCCCCAGACAGAGTGTGCTGTTCATCTGTTCACTATCTGTTCTAAGGGTAGGAGGAAGATACAGGCCCCAGCACAGAGTGTGCTGTTCATCTGTTCACTGTCTGTTCCAAGAGGAGAAGGAAGATACAGACCCCAACACAGAGTGTGCTGTTCATCTGTTCACTGTCTGTTCCAAGAGGAGAAGGAAGATACAGACCCCAAACACAGAGTGTGCTGTGCATCTGTTCACTGTCTGTTCCAAGAGTAGAAGGAAGATACAGACCCCAGCACAGAGTGTGCTGTTCATCTGTTCACTGTCTGTTCCAAGAGGAGAAGGAAGATACAGACCCCAAACACAGAGTGTGCTGTGCATCTGTTCACTGTCTGTTCCAAGAGTAGAAGGAAGAAACAGACCCCAACACAGAGTGTGCACTGCATTTGTTCACTATCTGTTCCAAGAGTAGAAGGAAGATACAGGCCCCAGCACAGAGTGTGCTCTGCATTTGTTCACTATCTGTTCTAAGGGTAGGAGGAAGATACAGGCCCCAGCACAGAGTGTGCTGTTCATCTGTTCACTGTCTGTTCCAAGAGGAGAAGGAAGATACAGACCCCAACACAGAGTGTGCTGTTCATCTGTTCACTGTCTGTTCCAAGAGGAGAAGGAAGATACAGACCCCAACACAGAGTGTGCTGTTCATCTGTTCACTGTCTGTTCCAAGAGGAGAAGGAAGATACAGACCCCAAACACAGAGTGTGCTGTGCATCTGTTCACTGTCTGTTCCAAGAGTAGAAGGAAGAAACAGACCCCAACACAGAGTGTGCACTGCATTTGTTCACTATCTGTTCCAAGAGTAGAAGGAAGATACAGACCCCAACACAGAGTGTGCTCTGCATCTGTTCACTATCTGTTCTAAGGGTAGGAGGAAGATACAGGCCCCAGCACAGAGTGTGCTGTTCATCTGTTCACTGTCTGTTCCAAAAGGAGAAGGAAGATACAGACCCCAACACAGAGTGTGCTGTGCATCTGTTCACTGTCTGTTCCAAGAGCAGAAGGAAGATACAGGCCCCAGCACAGAGTGTGCTCTGCATTTGTTCACTATCTGTTCTAAGGGTAGAAGAAAGATACAGACCCCAACACAGAGTGTGCTGTGCATCTGTTCACTATCTGTTCCAAGAGCAGAAGGAAGATACAGGCCCCAGCACAGAGTGTGCTCTGCATTTGTTCACTATCTGTTCTAAGGGTAGAAGGAAGATACAGACCCCAACACAGAGTGTGCTGTACATCTGTTCACTGTCTGTTCCAAGAGGAGAAGGAAGATACAGACCCCAACACAGAGTGTGCTGTACATCTGTTCACTGTCTGTTCCAAGAGGAGAAGGAAGATACAGACCCCAACACAGAGTGTGCTGTACATCTGTTCACTGTCTGTTCCAAGAGGAGAAGGAAGATACAGACCCCAACACAGAGTGTGCTGTTCATCTGTTCACTGTCTGTTCCAAGAGCAGAAGGAAGATATAGACCCCAACACAGAGTGTGCTGTGCATCTGTTCACTATCTGTTCCAAGAGCAGAAGGAAGATACAGGCCCCAGCACAGAGTGTGCTCTGCATCTGTTCACTATCTGTTCCAAGAGCAGTAGGAAGATACAGACCCAAACACAGAGTGTGCTGTGCATCTGTTCACTATCTGTTCTAAGGGTAGAAGGAAGATACAGACCCCAGCACAGAGTGTGCTGTGCATCTGTTCACTATCAGTTCCAATAGTAGAAGGAAGATACAGGCCCCAGGACAGTGTGGTCTGTACATCTGTTCACTGTCTGTTCCAAGAGCAGAAGTAAGAGGAGGTAACACAAGTTGTTAGACCCGGCTTCCTGGGCACCAGGGCACTCAGGGGCTACTGCGCTCCAATGGCATCAACTGGAGTGTTCCCCCACTGGTGTCCTGGGGCCTCAGTACTAGTGGACCCAAAACTGGATAACCAAGTACTCCTCTCCAGCACTTGACTCTCTCAGGGTAGCGAGACAGAGCAGTCCAAGGCTTACTCAAGGAGGTGAGGTGGGGTTAGACATTCAGAATACAGTGCACACCGTACTACCAGCTGATAAACTCAATGTCCAGTCAGTGCTTTACTTTTTATAAAAGAAAAGTACTTTAATACATACAAGATAATTATACTACACATAAAACTAGGATAAACAGTGAAAACCAGATGTCTCTACAACCCTCTGGGCCAGAGTTCTGACCCCAAACAGTCTTATAGCGCCTAGACGCCAAGCACTATAAAAACACACTTAACATGAAAACACACAATTAGCATTGCATATTACAGACCATGTTTCACAGGTCTGCTCTCATTCGCTAGAGCCTTGATACCAATCTTTGGATTGAAAGGATATAGTTTCAGCATATAATGTGAAGTCAAATGTTCTTGATCAGCCCCATAACCCCCACCCAAAGCAACAGAAGTGCCCTCCCGCCCTGAGTGAGGACACTGCTCTAGTGGTGTCAGGGATCTGACCACAGGTGCCTGATGTCTTGGCACAGTTTACTGGAGTCCCACTAGTCCAGTAGCCACTGGCTAGCTGTAGGAGGGTAGTGGCTGGACAGAGTGCCAGTTCACCCTGATACCCCCAGAGATCACAAAAAGAAAGGTGGGGGCCTGTTTCACTGGCCTCTATTCCCAGCTACTGCTTGTACAGGCTCCCACAGCGCAAGGGAGGAGCTTAGAGGGGATTTGATCTCACCTTCAAGGACTAGAATCAAGCTTCCCCCTCTCTGGCTCCCTTGATGTGCTGCAAGCTTCCTTCCACACCAGCTTCCTTGATGTGCCGCAAGCTTCCTTTCCACACCAGCTTCCTTGATGTGCCGCAAGCTTCCTTTCCACACCAACTCCCTTGATGTGCTGTAAGCTTCCTTTCCACACCTTGGGCAGCTGTCTGCAATTTCCTTGTTCAAAAGCGCACGCTCCACAAGTCTCACAGAAACAGCTGATCTTCTCCCATGCTGCTGATGCCCTGGATTCTCATTGAACTCTTGGCAGCAGACTCCATCCGTCATAGAGAAAACTTCCTTAAGTTCCAGGCGCAGTGAGAAAGTGTCTTATCTACTGCCTTCAGACTGCGGGTCGCAGCTGGTTACCTTCGGACGTACCTGGTGTGGCCGCCTCTTCAGTCATAAAACCAGTCTTGAACAACAGCTGACCACTCAGGCCAGACTTTTATCACCTCTGATTGATAGGCTCATCCAATCAGAAGGTCTGCTACTTTTGCATCCTGAATACACCTCCAATCACAAACCATTCATGGCATGTTCAATGCATGGCTAAAGCATGCACAGATGACCTACAGTCTTATCAGCCTGTGCAATTCCCTAAAGAGGAATTTTAATTAACTCCAGCCCAGGAGGCACTGACCAGTGGGGGAGGGTCCTCTTAGCAGAGTTAGTGCAGCTAAACCCAGATAAGAGCTGAGTGTCTACCCCAGCCCACCAGGCCTATCCAAGGAAATGGGGAGGGGCACGGGGGGAGCTGGGATGTCCAGCAGAACAGCTCCCATTCCTCACACTGGCTCAACTCATCATTCTTCCCCAGTACACCTACGGGCTCTCATACACACGTCAGGCAGACAAAGGCAACAGGACCACAGGCATGGCAGACTGCACAGACTTGATCAGGAGGGTGGCTAGTGACTCACCCCTCCTGACTATAGATTTATTGCTGCCACCACTGTCAGTCTACCACCGCCTGGGTAGAGAGGGCAGTGGCCACTCTCTGAAAAATAGGGGTGCACTAGGCATGCCCCTCGGCCTCAGAGCCAAGCTCTAGGGTCTCAATCAATTTAAACAGGGAGACCCTCAGTGGACATGCATGACTGTCATGCTCACTGAGGTAGGGATCTAGAAACCATACAGTAGCTTTTGAGTGACTTGCCTGGAGATTAGCATAAGGCAGGGGAAGCACTCTCTCCAGAGACATGCAGGAGACTTCCCGTCCCAACACAAGTCCTCACACAGAGTGTGCTCTGCATCTGTTCACTATCAGTTCCAAGAGTAGAAGGAAGAGGAGGTAATACAGGCCCCAACACAGAGTGTGCTGTGCATCTGTTCACTATCTGTTCCAAGAGTAGAAGGAAGATACAGGCCCGACACAGAGTGTGCTGTGCATCTGTTCACTGTCTGTTCCAAGAGTAGAAGGAAGAGGAGGTAACACAGGCCCCAACACAGAGTGTGCTGTGCATCTGTTCACTATCAGTTCCAAGAGTAGAAGGAAGATACAGGCCCCGACACAGAGTGTGCTGTGCATCTGTTCACCATCTGTTCCAAGAGTAGAAGGAAGAGGAGGTAATACAGGCCCCAACACAGAGTGTGCTGTGCATCTATTCACTATCTATTCCAAGAGCAGAAGGAAGCTACAGGCCCCCGCACAGAGTGTGCTGTGCATCTGTTCAGTATCGTTTGCAAGAGTAAAAGCAGGAGGAGGTAATACAGGCCCCAACACAGAGTGTGCTGTACATCTGTTCACTATCTGTTCCAAGAGCAGAAGGATGAGGAGTTAATACAGGCCCCAATACAGAGTGTGCTGTACATCTGTTCACCACCCATCTGTTGACAATGGGGGTGAGAAGTAGAAGGGACAAAAGACGAGCCAGAGAGAGGAAAATAGGATCATGTGGGACACTGGGGAGTTTTCTCTGGCTGGATATCTTTCCAAAGCTACACAGAATGGGATACTCTTGGGGTTCTTTTTCTACTCCATGCGGCGATGCCACAGCGTATTTCAATATGGCGATGGCTTGTTTTTAGGTCGAGCCTAGCGCAGCGCGCATGCGCTACTCTAGGAGATGACCTTTTGGAATCGGTCTGCACTTTTCAAACACTCATGCTTCTGTGGCATCCACCTTGCGGGAGCGAGCAGCGGTCCGCAGGGGCCATCTGTTTCCAATTAGCGTGGCCGCGCATGCTTGTTGACATTTCTCTACTCTCGCTCCCCTGCCTGTCTCACCCTCGCCCTCCCTTGTCAACCGTCTCCTCCTAAACAAGTTTGTGGCTTGTTGATCTCCGTCTCCTCCTGAGTATGTATTTATGAAACAGTTTAAGCATAAAGCATACATACAGTCCACGATTAAATCGATTAAAAAAACCTGGGACAACAGTTCTCTGCTTCCATGCCTTCACAGGTATTTTTTTTCCTACAGTTAAGGTTTTTTGTGCTTGATTTGTTAACGATGCTACTTCAGTGTGAACCGCTCGTTCCTCCTGATCTAGAGAAACGCGAGTGTTTTCATGACCTACTCCGTCTGCCAGAGTACCGGCTTCAGCAAAGGTTGCCTTTGTTTATAATACAGGGGTCATTGAAAAAGGGTCCAAATGGTACAATACGTATTCGTTTATTTAGATATGTCTTTCTAGCTCTCTTCACTGCCTTCTTTTCTTCTTTTGTTTTTCTTTTTAATAGCTTCCTATTTCAGTTTAATTGTTCACCTCCTTCTCTTCTTTCTTTTACTCCTTTGTATTCTTCTTTCTTCTCGTCTTTCTTTCATCTTTGCTGCTTTCCATCATCTTTCCCCCTCTAGCTTCACACTTTATTTTGCTTTCTTACAATTTTACTGTGCATATCTCTATTGTGTTTGTCGCTGTCCCTCTTTCTCTATCTTTCTTCCATGTTAATTGCACATATGTGCTCTCCGAATTTATTTCCATAACTGCAATGTGTTCAAACAAGTGAGTATCTCATTCAGAAGCCCGTAATACACTTTGATGGTTTGTGCAAATGTAACATGTGGATTGCTGGGGTCTGGATAGCGCTTAGAGGGGTATATTCACAAGAACGTGTGATAACTACCGCAAGAGTAGCGTAACGCAACTTCCAATATCGCAGCCCATCGCAGGAAAATAACCCCATGTCAACGTGGAATTCACAACAAGGCGGTACCATGCGATAGTCTGCCGAAACCGCGGACAAAGTCCGCGATACAACCACCACGATGGAGATAAAAACACAAACCACAACACCAAAAAACACGCGATGGGCCAAAGCGCGATGAGGAAACCAGCAACAAGCAGCGCCAGGCCTGCAACACACACCTGGCAGGCGTCAAAAACCTCCATAAAAGTAGAAAAAAACACTCACACACAAACTGACCAACACACAAGCACCATGGAGTCAGCCGGAGCAGGCGCAGAGGACGAGCGCAACCCCACAAGCACCCCGGACGACCAGCCTGGGACCTCGGGGACAGGGAAGGGCAAGGACAAGAAGACCAGGAAGACCAAGTTCAGTCCGCAGGCGAACAGGATCATAGTCACGGAGGTGATGGAACACCATCAACAACTCTTCGTCACCTCCAACGTGTCATTGGGCACCAAAACTGGAATATGGCGGGACATCGTCGACAAGGTGAATGCCGTCGGAGAGCACAAGCGGACAATGGACGAGGTCAAGAGGCGATGGAATGACATCAAGCGGAAGACCAAGGAGAAACTCTCCGCCAACCTGAAGGCAGCAACGCAGACCGGAGGTGGGGGCCCAGCGCCACAGCTGGAGCTGGATGACATGGAGGAGCTGGTGTCAACAGTCATCAGTGTGGAGACTGTGGCCGGAGTCGGGGGACCGGACACTGCTCGACAGGGCACAACACAACCGCAACAGGGTGAGTGACCACCAGGTACTGGGGGACGGGGGAGATGGCCACAATGGCACACATGCACAAGCAAGCAGGGCACAGTGCACACCTACAATCACTCTGGGTCCTCGCCCAGACCCACAGACTGTCACAATGTACAATGCCATGCTGTCTGAATGTCAACCTGTACCATGCGGCTGCATGCATGTGGACACATTGTAATACACCATCTCCCCTTCACATAGCAGGGGCATCGTCAACACCTCCTGCAGAGCAGTCACAGCCACTCTTCACTGATGACGAGGAGGAGGACAACACCAGCATCGACACCCAAACCATCCAAGACCTCATTCACCTCATCCGCAACTCACCTCCAGGATCAGGGCAGCCCAGCTACATCCATGAGACCCCACCCACCACCCAAACCACCCACCAGGAGGCACCCACAGCCCCGGCACCCTCCCAAGACCCCCAGGAACAACAAATGGCCTTCCAACGCCGTGTGCTGGAGGGCCAGAGGGAGACGGCCGAGCAGGTGCGGGTGGGGTTCGAGCTCATGGCTAACAAACTGGACGCCATCCTTGGGTGTCTATGTCCGCCCCATGGACTCCAGCGAGCCCTGACTGACATCTCTGGAGTCATGACGCGGAGGGAAGAATACCTCTCCGCTCAGAGTGGCCCCAGCGATGCCAGCCGTGAGCTGGCACACATGCGGAGGCTCATGGAGGACATGGTGCGGATGGAGGCAGAAAGGATGGCAGCCTCCGCTGCACATCAGCGAAATGTAGCTGGGATCTACCGTGCCCTGCATGTCCTCGTCATGGCATTGCTGCCACAAGGCCTGGCGATGATGAATGCTGCTGCCCCCACACCATCCACATCTCCGCCCCCTGGTGTGTCAGTGCCTCCCAGTGCAGCAGGCGTATCCACTCCGGCACCTGATGTGTCACTGCCACACAGTGCGGCCGACAATCCTCCTCCGGCCCCTGATGTGTCAGTGGCACACAGTGCCGCAGCCGGCACTGCAACACCCACAGGTGGGGCAGGGCACACACCCGGGGACGAGGACGTGGATGGGACTGTGGTCAGGAGGGCCAGGCACTAGCATCCATTTCCGCCACCTTGCCTGTTTCTGCTTGGTGCCGCACATGGCCTCAAGACCTACCACTGACCCCCGATACACTCCGAGGCACTCACCTTGGACAGCGACATGGACTGCCACATCCTGTTTGACGAACAATGACACGGCGGACAGACTGCGGACTGTACCCTTCCTCTTCCGCAGTACAGCTCATCCCGGGATGGACACTGGCTGGCCCTCCACGGGCCCATATTGCGTGGTGTGCTCGGCATTGCCCTGTACCGCTCCAGCTGCATGACTGCACTGGATGTGCAAATAAACATCCAGTTACGCACTGCTGTGTAATGTCTTACGTCATTCCTGTGTGGATGTGTGGATGAATGTGGGGACAGTGCCTTCCCTTGCGTCAATGATGTTCATCCTGTGGGATGCCAGTAAGAGGGTGCGACATTGCATTTTGTGTAGCGGGTTCCGTGAACACTACAGCAGGGACACACGCATCAGTCACTTCCTTGTCCGGACATGGACTGGACCACGCCCAGAGCCCACGAGTCATTGTTGCAAGGCCTGCGCTGGTCGGGCGTAAGGCAGGCCAGACCACTCCGCTAACGGCCCGAGGGGGGGCCCTCATTGCTACCCGTCGCAGCCGTACTCGCTGGTGGTGTGCAGGTTACTGGTCTAGTTGTCAGCATGTCACAGCCACTCCCTGAGGGCAGGTTTTCACGCACACCACACCCATCCAGCACAGGCCTCACGGGCCATGTGACTCCGCCAACATAAGGGGCTGACGACTTCACATTCCCCTCTTCCGGTGGTGACTGGATGACGGCCGCTCCACGGTTCTCACTCATGTAGGGCCCATGAGTTGTTGCGCACAGGGTTAGTGGCATCCGAGGCCTTGCAGACGGCATGGGCCTACCACCACGTGGCGCAGACTGGGGTTGCACAGGGGTAGTGGCACCCGGGGCCTTGTGGATGGCACAGGCACCCCGCCACGGGACAGTGACTTGGGGTGCACTGTGTCAGTGGCACCTTGAGCTGCTGAGCGGGTATGCAGCCTGCGATGATGCCCCGTCCAGGCTGTCCGGACAGCTCAGGTTCTGTGTGCCCTGCTGGACCGCAGTGTAGGCCAGAGCCAGCGGGCAGCGCGGGCCTACCGCCACGTGGCATCGCTTCCAGGGTCCCAGAGTTGGTGGCACCCATTGGGCTGAGCGGGTGTGCAGCCTGCGATGGTGCCGGGTGCACTGGTATGTCCTATGCCATGGAGTAATCAAGACCCAGCACCAAATGTGAGACCTGGTAGCCTGCGGAGCGTGGCTGCATGATGTGGAGGGTGCCATGTCCGCGGGCCCCGGGCTTGTGGCTTGCAGCGGCACGTGGTGGGACCTCCTGTCTATGCGCCGGTGGCGGAAGGTGAACAGTGTGGCCTGGGTGCGCAGGGGCGGCACTCTCTCTCTCTCTCTCTCTCCCTCTCTTCCTCTCTCTCTCTCTCCTCTTCTCTCTCTCTCTCCCTCTCTCTCTCCTCTTCTCTCTCTCTCTCTCTCTCTCCCTCTCTTCCTCTCTCTCTCCCTCCCTCTCTTCCTCTCTCTCTCCTCTTCTCTCTCTCTCTCTCTCCCTCTCTTCCTCTCTCTCTCTCTCTCTCTCTTTCTCTCTCCCACTCTTCCTCTCTCTCTCCCTTCGCTCTCTCTCTGTCCTCTGATGTGCGCAGGACACACCTTCTCATCATGTTTTTTGTCTTACAGGCTGTGACCTACGTATTGTCCGGAGGGAGCGGCCATGTGTCTTCATTTCATTTCGTTGTTCATTTTAATAAAGTTTCATTTGTTGCTTCGACAGTGAATGTGTGCTGGTCATTTCTGTGACGACACATCCATGTCACCAGTTGTGATTGTGCGGCATCAAGCGGAATATTTTGTACATGTTTAGGTGTGGCTGATGTGGCATGTCTTTGGTCGGGGGGTGCCAGGGAGGGGTGGTCCTGGGGTGGTGGCTGTGGGTGTTGTGGCCCTCTTGGGTGTCCGGGCCGCATGATGGGTGGCTCCATGGCATCTGTTGCCCTTCCGATGTAGCCCTGGGCTGTGCTCCCTTTTGGTTTGCAGGCTGCCGTCCGAGTTTACACCAGGTCAGAGCAGGTGTAGATTTCCTGGTGCTAACGCGCCTTATCGCCTGTTTTGTGTTGTTAGCGCGGATGTGGCTGGTCGCTGTGAATGTTGAGGTGTGCTGTTGTCTCGACTTTTGTCACGGGAACGCCCACTCTGCATCTCATTAGCGATATTTGCGGGGGTCCTCTGTGGCGATGTTTTTTGCGGCTGCTATCGCGGGTAAACTGGTGCTGTGGGCTGTTAACACCGGCTTGTGAATGGAGAGGTAAATTTATCACGACTTTGGCTGCGATAAAGTGCCGTTAATTAGGCGATAGCTCCTTGTGAATATGCCCCAGAGTGTTGCTTGAAGGCGCTGAAACATTTAGGAGAGACTCAACTGAAAAGCCACCAGACACATTGATTTATGTGAACTGCACAGAGTTGTCTTCTAAATGACAGGCGCTAGGGCAGTCCGGGTGTAAGGCGCTAGAGTTACCGACCTCATCAAAGTTCGAGTCTGTGAAGCCGAACGCTCCATGTCACACGCTGATCTCCGCAGCAGGGGCCCAACTCGCTCATCTGCCTCACCTGACATTTACTGCAGCTTAAATGTATGAAGCGAGGTAGCTTATATCGCAACCAAAGGGTCAACAAATGGAACCTCACAGTATTATAATGTAAATATAATCGTGTGTCCCTCTTATAGAACAATACAATGGGTCCTAAGGAGTTAAAAAGCTTTGGTCTTACAATGATGAGCTTGCACATAAATGGAGCGGGCTGTGACAAAGAGGTAGGTGATCAGTCTGTCTGGTCTTGGGGTGCCCCCCCCCCCCATGTGGAGTGGAGGAGCCGTCTGCCTTCTCTCTGACACTCCCTCTCTAGCCAGAAGGCCCGGATGCGCCTTGAATCAGCTCCTGCATCGGTCCGCCTTAGACAGTGGTTCCCAATCTGTGCGCCGCGGCACCCCGGTGCGCCATCAAAACTAGCCAGGGGCGCCGCAAACAGATGTGCACCAAGCTCACAGTTTGGGAACCACTGACAGATACACAATAAGAGTAATACCTGCGGTGAAGGGCAGGATGCTTCAGACACTGATTTGTAATCGGTGGCAGTTTTGTTTATTCTTTCAGTAATGCAGTTCAGGAGCGGGGAAACTGGAGTTCAGGAGAAAGTTAAGAAATCCCGGACGGAAACGTGCAAGCACTGCAGCACCGTTATTAGGAGTTCAGGCAGAGCCTTTCTGGGGAGGAGGATGGGGCCTACGTGGGACACACAAGGTCAGCAAGTTGGTAGACAGGGCTGCCAGGATTTAGGTCGGAGGTGTTACTTAAGAAGGAAATAAAATGTGCTGCGGCGCTCAAAGCGAAACTAAACATTTGCAAACAACCTGCTTTTACACACAACGCCCCTTGAAAAATAATGATTCACAGCGCCGGGTAGCCCTCTCTGGTGCAGCAGTGCAGGCACAAGGGGGCAGGCGAAAACTCATGGCCACTAGCCGCGTTCTCAGATTTACACATATAATGGAAAAGATCTCAGTTGGTAAATGTGCCAGCTGCTAAGAGCTGTGCAAAACCTGTGGGTTATAGAGAGTTTGCAAAGACTAATCCTGGATTAGAATGCAAATGATGTGCATTTGCTTCCCTAATTTATGGCTTGAGAACAATACTTGTCTATGTCTGCTGCTATTCGTCATTAACATGACATTTCCTATTTGCTTTATCCATGTCCTCAATGCAAGGATCAAGTAGTATGTGCTGCCCTCTGGGTGTAGGCCCCACCACCCACTCACTGATCTCCACTTCCTGACACGCCACTGACTATTGTACTTTGTCTTTGCCTTCACAATTTTCTATTTTGCAAAGCTTAAACACAATGGGGTTGTGCAAGGGCAGTGATTGCCTTTCAATATTCAAATGAGTCCTGTGCACTCAGACACAGCCAGCATTTCGGTCCTGATGTGTGCCACCGATTGTTTTAAAACAACCCTCTTGTTAGATTTTGCACAATGTCACCGTAATAGTCCAAGGACATTTTTGTCTTATATATGTCACTGCTTTGAATGTCCTGTTCGAACAAACCATGCTTTTTATGCCTCCCGGACTAGACTGATGCAAAACAAATGGGCTGCAAAAGCACCGTAAATTGAAATGTACATTAATACTGTGTAGTTTACTTACTGTATCATAATATAGTTTCCAGCATTAAAATCAACCTCTCCAATCATGCATCTGTTGGTCCTGAGTTGGCCTTGATGCAGGCAGCACTGTGCTCACATGAATATAGAAGTCTATCTTTGACTCTCCACAACTGCTTGCTCTGTAGACTCAGTGGAAATGATTTAGTAACGCTTATTGTGCAGTGTAGTAAACAAGGCATGGTGGGACACTGATAGCAGGACAGGAGCACAACAATAATCAGAACAGCAAAACTTGAAGTTCTAAGGCAGCAGGGGGAAGCTTGCTTCAGATTCCATGGCTGGCCATGCACACCATAATACTGACAATGCGCTTTCCAGATCTGTGAGCACATATGAGAGGGCTTCCAAAGCAAATTTCTGGGTTGCACTGCCAATCATAGGGCTATCCAGTGCATGCCAAAGAGCCCCCAGTGCACACTCCAGGTCTTCCAGTGCATCCAAGGAATATAAGGGCTGCTTTGCCCTCTGCATGATCTGAGTGCCCCTGGTTTGTTAAAGTGCAGCCATGCACCACTCTATTCTACACATATCCAATGGGCTTTGACGCCACAAATTATGAAACACACAATAGCTGCACTCTTACACCTAGCGATCATGCAAAAGGTGCCAATGAGAATAAGTTTTTTCATCTCCCCCCATTTGGTTCCCAAGAGTGAGCCCCACATCAATCATTATAATACCTTTGTCGGCTTCATCCCAATTATTTTCAGGGAGAAAAATGGAAGTACTCCTAAGGCTGGGTTTACATCCCCCCACCGCCAAAAGAAAGTAACATATTAGGGAGCCGCAGCCAACGGCCAATAGGGCAAAGGAGCCGTGGGTTGAAAAAGTTTGGGAACCACTGGCCTTAGATCCTGTTTCCCGGGATCACGCTGATTACCTTGGCTGCCTTTGTTGTTGTGCTGGTCTGCATCCAGTACTACTGCTCCCGCGTGCACTCTCACACACGCACAAACACCCCCTCCCTGTGCCACACAAGGAATGCACGGTTAAGAGTTAAGAGTGTGTGGGCATGCCAGTGGGGGATAATGTACTGCATTGCTAAAGACTTATAAGGTCCCAAAGGCGAGACCTATTGGCTATGCCAATGCTTGTTCTCCTATGGGGACAATTTTCCCCTTTGTGGTGGGTAAAGCAAGAGGTCCTCGTACTCAAATGAGGCGGGTTCCTTTGCCCAGGCATCGATCGTTGACTCAGACTTTGCAAGTAGTGGAAGCTTGTCGTGCAATGTGAAGCTTTAATATGGAATCATTGCTCCTGCAGTGGATGGTGAAGGGATTACGCGTTTATTGTTGGGGGCACACAAAAGTAATCTCACGGTTTGGTCATGAGCATAGGTGAGCTCGGCCCAGGCCGGGCCCAGGGTGCCTAGACGTAGAGGGGGCCCAATGAGCTGACCTAGGTTACTGTTTTTATTTTTATTACAGGCCACCAGTGACTGTTCATTTCTCTATACATTTTCATTCTATTTGTTTGCCTCCTGCCATTGGGGGGAAGAGAAAGACCATGGCAGTGAATCAGGAGTGCAACTAGAATAGAACTTCAAGGCGGGGCTAACAGGTCAACCAATGGAGGCAGAGCTAACACTTCAAACAGTGTTGAAATGTGACCAAGTGTGAGATATATCAGGCACTTGATAAGTAACAGATGTGGTAAATACCACTGAACTCATAATTTCAATCCTTGTGCAAACAGGTTTTTGCAGGTGTCCGAAAGTTCCAACGAGTTCGTAATCAGGGCCTAAATATCTCTGCAAATGCATAGTTTGTGGAGGCCTATCTTCTACTGTGTTCGATTTTAAAATAATAGCTTGCATACTAACAGTGCTTTCTGTCGCAGGCTGGGACCTCATAGCACTATAAAGAAACATTCACTATTCCCAATTGCGCCAGCCAGGATTCAGTTTATTAACTCTGCGGTTACACACATTAACCAACTGAGCTTTCATAACATAAAAGAGTGCATTTCCCACCGATTACTTCAACTTGCATTTATTTTTCATTTAAGGTATGTATTTACCTGAAAGTGAATGGCCTACAACAGAGATACAGAACAATTTGGACATTTTAGCCACTTCTACGGCCTGCCCCCAAACTTCCCTGTCCCATCCACTACTGCACTCAGAACCACAGTTCCCATACATGTTTTATGCACTTGAACCTCTGGAGGAATTGTGAAACACCTTCTAAGAGGATGTCACTGGGGCCACAATGTCAGCGAGGCGCTAAGACACATGATGGGGAAGGCCTGAAGCCCTTTTAACCCAGAGGTGAATGTGGTAGGGGAGAGAAATCCATGGAGGGACTTCGAGTCCCAGGTTCCAGTGGGGCTAGAAGCAGCACCCTGTCACACCTGCTGCCTGCTGCTGCCCTGAGAACTATAAAGCGCATTTGAATGCCCCGTGGTGTGGGAGGGAATCCGTGGAGGGACTTTGAGTCCCAGGTTCAGGTGCGGCTACAGGCGGCCCCTTGTCACACTTGCTGCTGACCTGAGCGCTATAAAGCGCATTTGAAAGCCCCGAGGCGCGGGAGGCGCGCGGGCCGCGCCCAGGCCAAGGGCGTGCCCTTCTTGTGCCCGTCATCACCAAGGAAAGGCAGGGCAGGGCCACCGCTCTAAGAGTTTCAACTCCCTGGAGGCATTGCTTGTTGTCTGCTGACCAGCCCAATACCAAGTTACTGCCACTAGCAAGTGCTCTCTGGATGCTCCCTTTTATTTTTTGGTATTCTAAGTTCCTTGGGCTGATATGGGGAAGCGGAAAGTTACAGAGTCGGGGGCCAAAATGTTGCCGGGTGGCACCCTGGATGGGTTCATTAAGAGAGCAGTGGGTCAAAGTGATGAAGAAATTGACTTGGTGGAATGGGGGCTTTTGCTAACTCCTTCCCACACGGGGCCTGTACCTCATGAGGTCAGCCAGGGTACTCCCTGAGAGATGATGCACACAGCTCCACTTTGAGAGTCGAGCCCAGATTCGCCCACGGTGTGAGTGTGCCCCTAACTGAGCAGCCAGAAGAAGGGTTGGAGAACCCAGTGAGCACACCCAGTCCCCCACTGGGCCAGGGATGCCTTGTAACACCTAGAGGCCCAGGGAACAAGAGGAAAAGGGCGGCTCCAACCCTTAAATCTAAAAGACCTTGTTCTGTGATCAAAGGGAAGACAGGAGTGCTGAGGGGGGAATCCTAGAGGGAACCCAAGACTGGTGTGATAAGCTGACTATTAATAAAGGAAAGCCTTGAGCCCATCTACTAGCGCTTGGGGATGCTTGGGGCTGCCATAAGGAGCATGAGGCACGCGATGAGTGCTAACCAGGGTAGATCTAAAATCCCACCCACTAACAAGGCTGACACTCCTAAGTCATCTACTATTGTGCAGCCTTCTCTTATGAACACCAACCATCTGCCCACTGGGCAAGCAGTGACCGTCCAGAGGGAGGTGGGGGGCGAGAGAAGTAACAGTCAGGGAGCCAGTGAAGGGGCATGTGCCACATTCCTTGAACCTCCCTCCGGATGCTTGCTCGTATGTTGTCGTCTTGTCTAATGTGCCCTGCCCAGCTGAGGGAGCCGAGGAATCCTTTGCACAATTAAGGAACAAGATGCTACACTGGCTGTGCACCCATGCTGGCTTTTCATATCAAGATGCCTGGTGTATATTGATGGGGAGGAGAGTTACGTGGGTGGGGCCTCTACCTAAATCATATAGGGGCGATTGTGTTGTAAATTTCAGGGATCCTGCCTTGGCTTACCGCTTACTTACACACCCTCCAGATATGGACCAGCTAGACTCCAGCACCTCTCTTCATCCCTTTGGTTTCTTTTACCGGCACTTGAAGGGCAGGGGCGGGCCAATTCAGCAGTCCATAGAGTATTTTCAACAAAAACCTGGTGCAGAGAGTAGGGGCTGGCATTGGGGAAATATTGTGCAACCTAAATCTGCCTCTTCTTTGACCGAGGTGGATTGACTCACCTCTGCTCAGAAGGGTTCTGTCAGTGATGTGATTAGAATAAAGGGGCTGTCTCCAGCTTGGGGAAGTGACAGTGGTGGGAAGGGGAGTTCTGGGCTTCCAGGGTTTGGTGTTGTTACATAGCTGAGGGACCCAAGACCCCCAGACTTATAGACCAGCCCCAGACTAGATCCCCAAACTACTGTCTCCAGAACCCTAACACCCCCCGGGGGAGTGGTGTGGACGTCCCATTGCATAACCCAACGCATTTACCTCCACAGACACTTTTGTTTAGCTGGAATATCGCAGGAATCAGAAGTAAATTGGGGCAGTTTTGTGGACACCCATGATATATGCCTGTTCCACGAAACCTGGGCATTAGATCAAGTGAACAGATGTGGCAACAAAGCTAAAATGTCACAGCAGTGAAGTCCAGCACAAGACTCCCTGCAAGTGGCTTATTAGTGTTGGTCAGAGCCACTTGATTTCATTCAATTACGCCCCTACTTTTGGATTCTACTGACATTTTGGGCCTGGTTTTTACGAGGAAGATTCTACAACCCCTTCAGATCATTAATATATATACATATACATATATATATATAATAGGTCTTACAGCCGTAGGCAGGATTCCAGAACGCTCGAACTGCTGGCCAGAAGTGTGAATGAGCACGTTAGCACCCATTACGAGCTTATAGCAGGGGACTTCAACCTCACCTTTGAGCCGGGTAGTCTGGCGAGTGACCTGTGCAGAGATGAGAATCTGGTGTGGGGTATCCCAGACGTAGTCCCCTCTAGAAAGCAGTTCAAGTCAGAAGCGGCCACGCAGGTTGTGGATCTCACAATCACCTTTGGTATTCGGGCATGCAATGAGCGTTCCCCGTCGGATAAATTGTTTGCCACGACTTTTAGGCGGGCCCTTATTGCAGCAGAATTGATGACATTTTCTTGGACGTTAGATTGTGGCGCGAGATGGCATATATGGTGGTAATTGAGAGGGAGGAAAATGACCATAATCCTCTGTCACTAAAGTTGAGAGTTCTCATGACCCTCCCTTGTCCCATGCCTGCCGAAAGTGGTGAAGATTTGATTTTTGAATTTATAGAGCGCAGCAGTTACCCGAGGGTGTCAAGGCGCTATAGACTAACCGTCCAGAAAGGGAGTACCTGTGAGAGGGTGATATCGTGGATGTCTATAGGCAGAATAGCCAAGTTTTTAGGGCCTTTCTAAAAGGGAGGTGATGGGAAATGGCTTTAATGTTTATCGGCAGGGTATTCCAGAGTTTACTGGCGGCCGTAGAGAAGGCTCTGTCGCCCCATTTCTTCCTTACTGTTCTGGGTACATGAAGGGCAGCTTGTAGCCACAAACAATAGGAGGAACCTGAGGTGGGAATCAGTAGCCTCCTCTCCGGAGGACCTTGGGCTCCTTTATTCAATTCTGACTACTCATATGGAGAATATATGTGCTAACTGGGGGAAACCAAGGTGATCCTTGCAGAACACCACATGGCATTCTCCAAGCTGAAGAGTGTCCTAACCAGAGAGGTCAGGGGACGTCCAAAGCACCCAAAGAGATGGTTTGTGACTAGTATAAAGTGGCGAAGGCACACCTCTTGCAAGCGATAAAAAAGAGGGATATTCAATCCATTTGGGTCTTCAGGGCCAATTATTGGGCAAGTGTAAAAGCAGCAAAATTAGCATGAGAGAAAGATATGTGGGCTGACTTGCTAGACTCCACTGGGAACAACGACCAGAAGAAATTCTGGTCAGTAATCAGTAGGAGTGAGGGATGGTAAGGAAGCCCTGTAGAATCGTCTATCCTACCCTGTGAATGGGGTAGCGCACTTCAGGAGTCTCTATGCTCCTAACTCTGCACCTCAAGGACCACGCGGGGCAGAGAATGCGGCCAGCGCAAAGAGCAAGCTCCATTTTTTAATACATTTTTCCCTCCAGGAAACTGTGCGTGCGGTTGATTCGTTCAAGTCAGGAAAAGCCCCAGGGCTCAATAAAATTCCGGCTGACGTTTTTAAATATAATCCCGGGGTCAAAGGCCATTGCGGCAGAAGGAGCAATTCCCCCTTCTTGGAAAGGGGTGGAGATTGTCCCTATTTTCATGAAGGGGGATCCTGGTGTGCCTTCTAACTACCGCCCAATCAGCTTATTGGATAACTTCCCAAAAATCTTCTGTAAACAGGTTCTTAACCGCCTACTGAGCTGGTGCGAGGAAAAACAGATCCTAATGGGGCTCCAGGCAGGATTCAGACATAGGGTCAGCGCAGTTGACCAGGTCTTCCGGTTCCTCTTGGTAAAGTGAAAGGCGGTTGACCTAGCTGGGGGTGACCTTTACGATGGCATTTGTTGATTTGTGTGCCACATTCGACCTAGTCCCCAGAGGGAAATTGTGGGAGGTGCTCCTGGGGATGGGGACTCCACACAACCTCTTAAATCTGATTAGACTACTGCACTAGGGGACTTTCGCCAAAGTAAGTTGCGGAGTAAAAGAAGAGTTATCAGAGGCATTTCCAGTCAACCAAGGTGTTAGGCAGGGCTGCATACTTGTACCTTCTCTTTTCGTCCTCTATGTTAATAACTGTATTGCGTACTTGACCAACTGTGTGAATGATCCTGCTTCCCTGGCAGGAGAGAAAATACAGGCCCTCCTCTTTGCGGAGGGCACGTTGTTGTTGTCCAAAGCCAGGAGGGGCCTCCAAAGGCTGATTGACAGCTTCAATCAGTTTTGTAGTGATTTTGGTCTTGAAATAAATACCTTCAAGACCAAATACATGACATTTGCTAAGAAGGGCAAACCAAGTGGGGTCATTAAGGTGAGGCGGAGGTAACTGAAAGGGTCCAGGAGTTTGAGTACCTGGGTTTCAGGTTAGAAGAGTCTGGATCCTGGGACCCACAAATCCTAAAGAGTACCCTAACTGTAAAGCAACGAGCAGGAGCTACACTCAAGTTGACCAAAATATCCCATGGTCCCCTGTACGTCCAGCAGTGGAAATTTATAAGGCCCACGCAAGGGGGATGGCCGTCTATGGAGACGAACTGTGGAGGTTCTATAACATTAGTCCCCTGAGTGTTTCAGAGAACAATTTTATTAGAAGTCTGGTGAGTTTAGGGAAGGGCACACCTCTTGTCCCGCTTTGTATGGATCTGGGTATTGCCGATATCTCCTCGTTGGTGGCGTTGAGACCCCTATTGCATTGGATCAGAATCTGGGCACTGTTGAACTGTCCCTCTTAAGAGAGGGTGTGCAGGATGTTATTGTGGCCAATGGCGAGGAGAAAATCAAATGGTTAAGGGCAATCAAGAAGGGTTGGAATGAGTAGGGCCTGGGCAAATTTTGGAGTGAGCCACAATTGATCAAGAGAGGGGAAGCGGCCCTAGTTAAAAATAGGATGGAAGATAAGGCCTCTAGTCTCGGGGACCACTCATCAGCAACCTCACAAGGGGCTCTAACAAGTGCCTTCCTCTTATTAAAATCAGTGTGCAAGGCCGAGGATTTTTGGGATTTTATTCGCCCTGTTCGGGCTCGGTCTCTGTACCTTCAATTTAGCTATGGTTCGCTCCCTGTAACAGTTTTTACTGCTGATTAGAGAAAGGTGAACCAGGGCTCCGGATATTGTTTTTATTGTAAAAATGTACGCGAAAGCAAGGAACATCTCTTGTTCTTCTGCCCACTTTACACGAAACCTAGATCTACATGGCTTGTCTCAATGTGTAGGCTATTGAGCCTACCCACTAGAGGAGAAGCATATGGGGTATGCAAAGTGAAACCTTCTCGATTGTGGTTGTGGCTGTTTCAAAATTTCTCCACACAGCGCAGTTACTCAGAGGCAAAATGTTTGATGAAACTAGGCTTGAACATATTCAGCTGATTTGAATTGCCTGAGGCGGTGGCTGTTGCTTGCAGGTTATATATTGTTGGGGCAATTGATTGTATAGTGGCAGTCATTTTATGGAATTGTGCGTTTCTGCTTTTGTTTATCCTTATTTTTAACTCATGAACTAATTTTATTGTATGCTTGCAGATTTTAAATTGTACTATTTATTGTCTGCTTGTATTGTAATTGTAATTTTTTTATACGTGTTTTGATGATGAAATAAATGTTTCAAACTATCAAATAAATTTAGACTTGCATACTAACAGTGCTTTCAGTCGCAGGCTGGGACTTCCTAGCACTATAAAGAAACATTCACTATTCCCCATTGCGCCAACCAAGATTGAGTTTAGTAACTCTCTGGTTACACATATTGACCAACTTAGCTTTCATAACATAAAAGAGTGCATTTCCCACCGCTTACTTCAACTTGCGTTTATTTTTCATTTAAGGTATGTATTTACCTGAAAGTGAATGGCCTAGAACAGAGATATAGAATAATTTGCACATTTTAGCCACTTCTATGGCCTGCCCCCAATCTCCCCTGTCCCAGCCACTATTGCACTCAGAACCACAGTTCCCATACATTTTTTATGCACTTGAACCTCTGGAGGAATTGTGAAACACTTTGCAAGAGGCTGTCACTGAGGCCGCAATGTCAGCGAGGCGCTAAGACACATGATGGGGAAGGCCTGAAGCTCTTTTAACCCAAAGGTGAATGTAGTAACGCGCAGACCTTTCCACACTCTCTTCAACACCCAGCAGCATTGCCCCTTTTCACACCCAGGCTCCCTCCAAAACATCCTCTGCTAGAGGTCTTTTGATAAGGCTAGTGGTCTCAGCTGAAATAGCAGCAATGAATATTTTCCTCAAGAATTAATTATATTTGTGAAGGAGCCGGATGGACATGTTCTAGTTTGCCTCTAGAACTTCGAGTCGATGGTATTTTTTCTCAGCATGAAACGTATGGGGGAGAGATCGTTAGTAATGTCAATCAATCCAATTGCGGTTCTCTAGGGCCATTAAAAATCACAGACTACCGAATAAAGTTAGTTAATTTATTACAAAGCCAAAAACAACTGGATATACAGACACCTCAAGAAGAGGATGTAGAAATACATTGGGATTAGTACAAAGCCAAATCCACGAATAAAGTTAAGGCGGTGCAGCATACACAAGACGATTAATTCAAGAAACAGGATACAAAAGATTAGTGAACAAGAATCCAAGTTCCCCTGCATGGAAGAGTCATGAAAATAAAGCATTAATCTGTCCCTAAACTAGCACTAATGTGTCATCCCTAGTTAAGCATTTTGCGGGCAGGATAAGTTAAGATGTCAGCATGTGGAGTCTTCCTTAGAAGTCTCTCCACTTCTTTTGGAACAAGTAGCATGAAGCTACTGAGACAGAGCTCGTTCTAAGATGCTCTCTCTCCAAAGGGCAGAGAAGAAGTGGACACTTTCCCTACTTACAATATTCCAAATATCTCAGGTATCTTCCCAGGATGCATTTCAGGTCACGCCAACTGATCAGGCCACATTCTCGTAGGTATTAATCCATGAGACGAGGATTTAACATGATGACCTCGATTCCCAAGCACTCTCCGGTGAAAAAGTATAACAGCTCTCCTTATCGGCGTTAGCTCCCAATGTATCCTCTTCTCTCCTTGCCTAACTCCTAAAACAAAGACATTATTATAACTAACAAGGGGCTTCTTCCACCTGCAACATAAACTTGAGAAAGAAAGGAATCTAACATGCACATGGAATTCAAATATTATTTTCTAATGAGAGAGCTTCCAGGGGAAATGCATTTCAGGCCTACAGTAATCAGCTAACATAAGAGAAATGAGCATGAGCTTTACTAAGTTACATAGAAAATAGACATATACAGTTAATATTTTCATCTACGGATAAAATGAAACGATTAATAAACATATACAATAATAAAACGATTGTCAGTTGCACAACACAAGTGCTTTCTGTTAGTGCTCTCTGCTGTTTACATTTGATTCTCTACAGAATTCTTCATATATTCTACGTTTTGGCCTACACATGTCACTTTCATGTTGTTACATTACAAGATTCTAACACTCAGGTTAACAAGACAAAAGATTACATGCGGATGCAGTCTACGAGTGTGATTATAATGCACCCCTGCAATGAAAACTGGATTTTACATTACTTCAGTCGTAAAAGCACAGAGTTACTCTCAGGAGGTTGTTCTGGCACGATGCAAACATTATGGGTGCAGCACACACTTGTGTCAAACAGCAAGGCAAACTTTTCGCATTCAGACAGAAAGATTAGCAGAGAAGCAGCACTATTAGGTTGAGTCTTAGTGATGACAATTATGTACCACGCTTAGAAAAGGCAACAGTGCACAGGCGGTAATGGAGGACTAAGGGAAAATCTCTTAGGAGGGGCACTAACATTTGTTTTGTCCAGGGTGCTATTTAAACATAGACCGCCCCTGAAAGCCAGCGTGTACATCTTTGGCCTGTAACTTGAGCCCAGCTCTTTATACAGGAACGTATTTGTTTGATTACCTTGCCAAAGCACCTGGCACCTTCCTGGTTACCTCGGCGATCACACCCAATGTTTACTTGGTCAAACCCATGAACCAGGTCAATAAAGCCATATTGAAAGGTCTGCTCAATCTTGCAGCTGCCTCAAGGACAGGGTAAGAATTAGGTGAGTTGGAAACTCTAATACAACAGTGGCCCCAGTGGACAACAAGGTGCATAGCACCCATTGAGAGCGATGACATCCTGTCACCAGGACCTGCCCCTGTAGCCTTCTCTCTCAGCCGGTGCCTGAGGGGAGGACGTAGACCACAGTCACCGGTAGAAATTGGAAACAGCAGAAACTGCAAGGTTTTTTGCCACCCTCTGTAAAGTAACATTTGTCTGACTGACTCCTTCCAGACCCTGCGGCATGGAGGCAAACTTTCCTCCTCCTGGTGCGCTATCGGTGTTTGATTACTCTTGCCTCACTCCAGAATCAGCAGCAGGGAACATACACAATAGTAACGCATCCAATCCTCTCCAATTATTTTAGCGCTATTATATTATTATGTTCATTTTGTATAGCTCCAAACAAAATTTGCGGAGGCAGGAGGCGGGGCCATGGGAATGAGGTACATGCAATTGAACAATGTGGACTTAGTAAAAAAAATAAAGAAACTGCAGAGAGGCCAGAGGAGACTGTATTAGAGGATAAGAGGTCATACTGGAGAGTACAGCTATCATTAGAAGAGGGAGTTGGTGTTGGTCTGTGAAAGAACGTCAGAGGAAGACATGGACGTCCGTTCATCAGAACTCCAGGAATAGTGACATCATGTATCCTTTGACCCTGTGATGATATTATGAGGTTGACTCCTTGTTGCACCCTTAGCTATAGAGCTAGCAAAAGGGCAAGTAGTGGAAGTACAGTAAGTACACAGTGGGCTTACCACTCGATTTACTTTGTATTCCTCAGTGTGTAGCGACACTTGAAGGGGCCCTTCTGCAAAGTACATGGAGGGGGCCCCCCACACTCCGGACCCAGTAAGGAGCTCTCATGCTAGGGGCCACCGCCCATGAACAGTGCCGGAGGGGGTCCCCTGGAGCTTGGGGTCCCTCCGCACGGCAAGGGCTGTGGGGGCTATCGTTACGCCACTGCTATTCCCGCACTTTCCAGCACCGAAAGTCCTTCATTCAAAATGTACTGATACATTTTTAATTGTCATCAACTTTGCCTCTTCATTACTAACATAACAGCTTACATGGCCAGACCCCTAGACAGGGCTAGATGCCAATTTTAGGTCTCGTCTAAGGCAGCTGATGTGCGGTCTTTTGCAAGACATGTTTTCTAATAGTGAGCTTAGGGACCGCCCACTACTTGTCACTGGTTGGCTTCTTTGTTACTCATTTGCTTGCTCCTTACTGGTCAGATGCCATAGGCTTCCTTCCTCTTCGTGTGTTTGTTCCTCCCCTGGAGTGTGGATGCATTAATTGAGTATTTCCACTGTTCATTTTTGTAGGCGCTATTTTCTACTTTGTGTTTAAGCAGTTCACAAAAGTGTGTGTTTTTCGGCTATCCTGCTTGTGTTCTCCCTCGTGTACTTCTCCCTCCTTCCGTGGTCTGTGTTGCTTGCATTGCAAAATGGTCAGGAAATGAGCTGCAAGCAAGAGACCCGTTAGCACTCCCTGTAGTATCCTCTTAAGAAAAATTAAAATTAAAAAAGGAGAGCAAAGAAATGAAAGGGAACTTTGAAAGGAGAAGATTAAAAACTGAAGGACTGGCTAACCAGTTGTGGCACAGAAACACATTCATTTTAAGGTGGAAGTACACATGCGATCAGAAACGGCAGCCATTCACAAGGCAAAGGAGCCAATGACTGATGTGGACCGACCCATTATCATTCTCGTTGGTGGAAGCAGAGTGCAAATGACACTCAGACAGACCAATGGCAAAAGAAGGCTGATCCAAAGGCCTGATATGTATCTATGTGGATATATATTTGTATATCTGGATGAATGTATTATTTAATGGTTATTCTTATTACAAGATCATGGCAAACAGCTAAGGGCTTTGGATGAGATTCTAGACAGAATTATTACAGCAGAAATCTTCGAACCCTAGGGTTTGTCGGAGGGGGTAACTAACACCAAACTCCTTTGTTACAAAGGTAATCCGGGAGATTTAATGTAAAACAATATCTATCGGTAAGCTTTAATAAAGAGAATACACAGTTAACCCTTAAACGTCTACTGATGATTTTAATTGGTGCTTTTCACAATATGTCAGGCCTACAGCCTTTACTGTAGCTTTTCATTGCAATCAATCAGACATATAGCTTTAATCCTTTGCTTGTCGCCATTCCCAAGTCATACCTGCTGCGTTGGCTTTAAGCTTGACCACAAGGCATCCATCAGGTATACAGTAATACAATTACAAATATGTACAAAACCATCCATACTAATAGAGTACAATGAGGACATTACAAATCTTCTATCCCCATGGTTTGTTTTGGTCGGTCATCAAAACATACCCATACATGAAATTTGAAAGATTTCTTCTAACAAAATACTAGGCCCAGGGAAATTAAAATTATGTAAAAATCAACTCCCAGGCTGTGTCAGACAGGGAGACTAACACCAAACCACTTGCCTACTATGGAGATCTATATAATTGCATGTAAGCCAATAGCTGTCTACTGCCAGTAATAGTGTGACAACAATCCACGACTAAAGGCCTATTGGCTTTAACAAATGCGGATCACAAAAAATATAAGGTAGGCCTCTGCCTTTGCCATAACTTTTAATAATAAACAGACCAGGCTTATGGCATCTAGCATAACTTCTCCCTGTGCATCAATCTACCAGTCAGGCCTATTGGTGTTATTATTGGCTAGTCACCATAACCACCTCAAACATACTGTACTGAGTGTAAGCTTTCCCACAGGGTAACCGTCAGGTATCCAGTCAACAAATTACAAATGTATACAGAGTTACACTTGGCAAAGCAAAATACCATCTCTCCTAAAAGGGCTTACGACAGATTCTCACAGCGCAAATCGTCTTAACCCATGGTTTGTCAGAGGGGGTAACCAATATTAAAACTCTTGTCTACTGTGGTAATCAGTTCTGTGATTCTGGACAAATCATGTAATCTCCCCGTGCCTAAGAAAAATGAATGTGTCCATTTGTAACCTAACTGGTGCTCATGTAAAGCGCTCTGATACCTGGTCTAGATCATGCTATATAAAACTCCGCAAAAAAAAAAAAAAGTGACATGCGTCTTCCCCTGAAGGCTCCGTCTCATTGTAAGCTTGATACTTTAAGCGTGCTAGTAAACCTTCGCTAGGCAGCCATGCTGCTGCTGGCTCAGGTGCTGGAGAAACAAAATAATCACAGCTACTTGGAAGTGAAGCACTTTTTTCTGTGGAAGCACACAGCTTCCGCCTAATTAAAGCATGTACTCCTGTCCGCCAATATGTGGATGGAGCAAAAGCCCCTCTCTGTAGTAGTCCTGAAAGCTCTTTTTAAGTTTGCTCACACAAGGTCAGGCGACAACTGCGCTGTCCAGCCAGACCTAAAAATGGTGTTCAGGGGGTGTAACACTAGAAATATCCAGTGCTTGAAATGGAAACACAAAAGTGCCGGTACTCCTTGTTCCTGAGAAGTGCCGGTACTCTCAAATTAAAAGCATTGGAGCAGTGCCGAGAAGTGCCGGTACTGTCCCTCCAAATGAAAGAAGTGCAGGTACTGAGTACTCGACAGTACCTGTCTATTTAAAGCACTGGAAACATCACACGGGTGACTAAAAGCCTTTTTTTTACAAACATCCTTAAACACTTGTGGATTCTCCTCAAATTCCTGCAGAAATAGTCTGTTTTTTTCCATCACGCCCTTTCTCGCAGAGATGAGGATGGGAGGTTGTTTCGAGGGAGGGGACGCTTCCTGGCAGACACAGCGCCCGACAGTGTCCTTTACATGAGAAGCTTCGCCCTAAGTAAATGAAGCGAGAGTACCATGTAGGCGCTGTATGAAACACACAGCCCCCGAATCACGGCGGAACCCGAATCCTTGCCAACAGCAGGGCTATACACAGTTCACCCATGCTGGTGAAATGCAGCCAGCACGTCAACGGATAGGCTGCACAGAACACAGAGCCTCTGGCATCGGGAGGGGGGCGGATTAAAACATCATGCCAAGTGTCTGAAACACACAAAAAACGCATACCAGCGGTTTGGATGGTCACTGAGGGGGTTGGCTTTGTGGAAAGTATAAAAGCACTCCCTCCCTCCCATAACACGCTCACTCACACGCATCCCTCCGAACACAGACATCTTCCAGCAGCAATGGCTTCTCAGAGCGGTAAGTTTTCCATCGTTTATCTGCTGTTGCGATAAGTTACCTGATGGGTACCACCTCCGGGTTAAGGCTACGCGTTCCACGGCAAAGGTTTCTTTCCATAGCGCTTATCGGGAGTCTGTGGTGCCTTCAAAGCGCTGCGAGGTTGACCGAGCTCAAGGGTGGCGCGTCTGCATTATGTTATGATAGGTTTGTAATAGTCGGTCCGCGGAAATGAATATAGAGTTACCGTAAAAGACTTACATATCGGGGTAAACATTTGCCCGTGATCGGGAAAGTAAAAGTGTGAGTAGCGACTGTAGCGCCCAGAAGGTCACGTGCACACAGAAGAGATTCGCGTGAAAGCTGTAGCTTTAAATTCAAGCCTGTCCTAGTTACTACGTGCGCTTTTGAGGTCCATACATGCATTCCCGTAGTTTTTGGTAATTTTAACATCGGTTATTGGGAACAGTCATCCTGCTCCAAAATAGCATAAAATGCCCAGAAAACGTACGCCGTTTAAAAGAAACCGCAAGTTTTCTCTTTGATAAATGTTTGCTGGGTGCGCTCATGGGGTGGGGGGCCTCTTGCAGAAGGCTGCGCCTCGTCGCTGCAGTGGAAATGTTTAGGGCGTGGCAGCTGTGTTTGCAGAGCGCCACTGGCCGCGCGACCGACGAGGTCCTAGAATGTTTTTTATTATGATTGGTTACTTTATTGGGGAGACCCAGATGGCTGTGCAACACCTGGCAACGGTTGGACAAGGCGAGGCACATAGCATGGTGCTCTTCTGGCGCACTTTGTGAGCGGTATTGTTTTAGCATCTGGGAGGGAGGGGTCTGGAGATGAAAGTACTTTATAGCAGTGCGAGCCCCTCACCATGCAAGCTAACGTAACCCAGACTCCTCACAATGTCAGCCCAGAGGTCCCAAGCTCCTCACAATGTCTGCCCAGGGGTCCCAAGCTCCTCATAATGTCTGCCCAGTGGTCCCAAGCTCCTCACAATGTCTGCCCAGGAGTCCCAAGTTCCTCGCAATGCCTGTCTGTGTGCTCTTAAACCCTCACAATGTCTGCCCGGGAGTCCCAAGCTCCTCACAATGTCTGCTCGGGAGCCCCAAACTCCTCACAATATTTGTCCAGGGGTCCCGAGCTCCTCACAATGTCTGCCCAGGGGTCCCGAGCTCCTCACAATGTCTGTCTATGAGTCCTAAGTTCCTCACAAAGTCTGTCTAGGAGTCCCAAGCTCACTGCACTGTCTGCCCATGAGTCGTAAGCTCCTCCAATGTCTGCCCATGGGTCCCAAGCTCCTCACAATGTCTGCCCAGGGGTTATAAGCTCCTCACAATGTCTGCCCAGGGGTTATAAGCTTCTCACAATGTCTGCCCAGGGGTTATAAGCTCTTCACAATGTCTGCACATGGTTCCCAAGCTCCTCACAATGTCTGCCCAGGAGTCCCGAGCTCCTCACAATGTCTACCCAGGGGTCCCAAGCTCCTCACAATGTCTGTCCATGAGTCCTAAGTTCCTCACAATGTCTGTCTAGGAGTCCCAAGCTCACTGCACTGTCTGCCCATGAGTTGTAAGCTCCTCCAATGTCTGCCCATGGGTCCCAAGCTCCTCACAATGCCTGTCTGTGTGCTCTTAAACCCTCACAATGTCTGTCCAGGAGTCCCAAGCTCCTCACAATGTCTGCTCGGGAGCCCCAAACTCCTCACAATATCTGTCCAGGAGTCCCGAGCTCACTGCACTGTCTGCCCATGAGTTGTAAGCTCCTCCAATGTCTGCCCATGGGTCCCAAGCTCCTCACAATGCCTGTCTGTGTGCTCTTAAACCCTCACAATGTCTGTCCAGGAGTCCCAAGCTCCTCACAATGTCTGCCCAGGGGTCCCAAGCTCCTCACAATGCCTGTCTGTGTGCTCTTAAACCCTCACAATGTCTGTCCAGGAGTTCCAAGCTCGCTGCACTGTCTGCCCATGAGTCGTAAGCTCCTCCAATGTCTGCCCATGGGTTAGGTGCTGCTCACACTATCCATGTGCTGTAAGACCCTCACCCTGCCTCCTCCTGAGCACCAAGCTCCTTAAGCTGTATACACAGCCAAACCTGCCGTGAAGTCTATTCATTCTCCTCAAGCCCTCACATTCTATCCATGAGCCCCAAGCTCCTCAAGCCGTCTATATTTATATCCGAACTCCTCATGCTGTCTCTTCGTGTCCCTCACAGTATCTCTCCATGAGCACCCCCACTGCACAGTACCTCTCCATGAGCACCCCCACCACACAGTACCTCTCCATGAGCACCCCCAAACCTCTTGTGTTGTCTGTTCGTGCCCCTCACAGTATCTCTCCATAAGCACCCCCACCGCACAGTACCTCTCCATGAGCACCCCTTCTCACAGTACCTCTCCATGAGCACCCCCACCGCACAGTACCTCTCCATGAGCACCCCCTTCTCACAGTACCTCTCCATGAGCACCCCCACCGCACAGTACCTCTCCATGAGCACCCCCTTCTCACAGTACCTCTCCATGAGCACCCCCACTGCACAGTACCTCTCCATGAGCACCCCCTTCTCACAGTACCTCTCCATGAGCACCCCCACCGCACAGTACCTCTCCATGAGCACCCCCACCACACAGTACCTCTCCATGAGCACCCCCTTCTCACAGTACCTCTCCATGAGCACCCCCACCGCACAGTACCTCTCCATGAGCACCCCCAAACCTCTTGTGTTGTCTGTTCGTGTCCCTCACAGTATCTCTCCATGAGCACCCCCACTGCACAGTACCTCTCCATGAGCACCCCCAAACCTCTTGTGTTGTCTGTTCGTGCCCCTCATAGTATCTCTCCATAAGCACCCCCACCGCACAGTACCTCTCCATGAGCACCCCCACCGCACAGTACCTCTCCAGGAGCACCCCCAAACCTCTTGTGTTGTCTGTTCGTGCCCCTCACAGTATCTCTCCATAAGCACTCCCACAGCACAGTACCTCTCCATGAGCACCCCCAAACCTCTTGTGTTGTCTGTTCGTGCCCCTCACAGTATCCCTCCATGAGCCCCACACTTCTCATGCTGTGCCCCTAGCGCCTCACGTTGTCCGTCCATGCAGCCCGGATCCTAATAAATTCCTTATGCCTTCAACCTGCTTAGCACACCCAGGAGTCCCAATGTCTTCACACAGTGAAAGCACCCAAGATCCTAACCGCACCAATGGGCCCAAGCCCGTGTACACAGATGAGGGCAATGAAACAAGCTACAACCACACTCACTGGGGATATGCCTGCCTGCTCCTGCGATAGATCCCTTGCAGGCATGGTTTCCACTTTCTGCCACAAAACAGCTTTAGAGGGTGAGTGCTTTCCTACTGACAGCTGTCCTGCTTCTGTGCTCAAGTCCCAGAAACCTCTCTTCACTGTAGAGCGACCAACCCCAAAATATGCAACCCCCTCCCATTGACGAGGTGCTCGTAGTATTTGCAGAGATCAGGCCTCTGAAAGCAGGAACTTGTACCCCATTATTGACAGGCCAACAGCCATCAACCATGCCTCAGGGGTATCTGTAATCAAATACACTTACACCCTCTAACATCACATACAGAAATGACCAATATTATGTAAGTATGTGAGTCTATCAAGACACGCAAATAACTTGTCAAGGGTCCCCTTACTCTATGGAGTCTAAATCATATAGATAACACAAACAAGCACTGGTAAGGCCAATAGGTCTAGGCTTGGTGGCCAGTCTTTTGCCGTTGTCAATGCTTGTTTTGTCTTCGGTTTTGCAAAACGTTTAGCGGGCAAGCTGCTGGACCTCGTCAAACATAAAAAAAAAGTGGCTAAAAGCAAAAATATTTTTTGGTCTCAAAAATTGCCCATTGACACTGAAGGGAACTACTTCATCGCTGCATGTTTAGAAGCGCCCCTTGAGAAAGGGCAGAACTTGCATCACTTAGAGAACTTGGCCAATGGCTGAAGTGGGCTGACCATTACCCAATGCTATATGGTATGATTGGTGGATAAAAAATGTGAAGGACACAGTATCAGAGCAATGGAAGTAGAGGGCTGGCTTAAAGCCCCTAAATGTATTTTTTTGTAGTATAATTTTAGTATATTCAAAAGGTCTTGGCTAACACCAGGCCTACAAATGTAGCACAAACACTGCACTAGAATTACTAATCAAGTAATACACAACAAATACCTTCCTAATTTTGTAACCAGTAGTGAGTAAATTATAACATTTTAGTGCATTGATCTATGACTAAATTGTACTGGAATGCAATGTAAAAGAATGCATCAGTGTACAATTTGACCAAGTACTATTTGAATTTCTCGTTCTTGAAAGTAGAAAATAAATACAATTTGTAAATGCTCATGTTTGATGCAGTGCTTAGTATTGCTATGATCTCTTTACGAAGTGATTAGGATGTTTCCAGGTAAGCAGGACGATGCTTCAAGAGACAAAATGGCCTCCTCAGAATTGCACAGTGCCTAGAACTCTGTTGTTTAGTGCCACACTTGGCAAGTTGGAGACCCAGAGCCGAGCCCATGAATCCTCCCAAAGTACCTAAATTCATCATATGCAACACGGTAAACGTAGTTCTAAATGTCACAGACGGTTAAATTCCAAATTACAAGTCTTTAGTCACGTTCGGCTTTGCATATATGCCCTTTGGAAAGCAAACAGTGGCAAGGCATACAAGTGGGTATTAAGTAAGCAGATTCTTTTTGCTGCTAGAGCAGGGTGTAGAGACTATGGCCGTTTGCCAACCCTGGCATCAAATATGCCAGGAAGTTGTGTCTTCTTGCCAAGAATCCAGACACAAAGCGGTTGCTCTTGGCCGAGGAACCCCCCACAGTGCCTTGCAACTTTCAGTGAGTTTCAAGGAGATTCTTTTGGACTCTTCGCCTTGCCAACGTGTACACTTTCGCAGTTTTCGACGCTTCTCTCAATGAAGCAGGTCTTGATGTGGTCATGGGGGGGAATCGAAGGAAGGGCCTTCAGGGTGTGGTGGTACTTTCTTTGTATTTGCCCTATTCTGTCATGAGACTGTTCCAATGGGTGAGCATTGAAGCAAAGAATCTAGGGATCAGGATGTTTCACCAAGCAGTGCCTCACTGGTGTACCTTGAACCTGAAATGAACATTAAAAACCGCGAATGAGGGGCAGAAACTCATCATTAACAACAGAAGTGCTGAATAGCCACGTGGTATGTAGTAAGCTGAGTGACCAAGCTGTTCTAGGTTTGAGCGAAAGGAACCCTGAAAGAGCAATCAGGAGGTCTGAATGGACAAGGAACATTTTAAATGACAATTTGTTACTCTGAATGGCAACTCAGAATTGTGAGTGACCAGTCAGGAGATCAGTGACTGGGAAGAGCGTTGAGTGAACCATCAGAGCGTTGAATTTGCAAATAGAACGTTAAATCTGATCTCTGAATCAATAATGGGTGATCAGAATGAAAACTCAAAAATGTGAATCATTAACTGGAACTCTGAAGCTCCAATCAGAACACAGAATGACCAACCAATACTTTGAAAGATCAATTACAATGAGTAACTATAGGCCTCAGTCACAAATATGAACTCTACATTGAACAATAGGAGTTCAATATGATGATTCAGAGCATTGATTGACCAATCAGAGGGCTTCATCAAAACTAAGACTGACTAAACAGAACTCTGCATTGCTGGGTGACCAACCAGGATTCTAAACCCAAAATTCGGAATACACATGGCTATCTGAATGTTTCGGAAATAGTAGTTTTCGCAATGCACTGAATCATGGATTTCTTCCCCACCCCCTACTGATGCAAAAACAAGCTTCCGGTCTGTGAAGACACACAGTCGACAATGCTATATCTGCAAGGGGTTAAGAGCAGCAATAGAAACAGAAGAACTGAAACAACTCGGCCTCCTTTGCATTGAATGGTCCTGTGCCACACAGACAGAAGATTAAGAAATGAGGCAATGGTTATAAAGTTAAACAATTCCGGGAAACTTTAATATTGTTAAAAAATAAAGAAGTTCAACGCCATGGTTCACAGAGTTTTTTTTATTGTACCCTGAAAACACAACTTCGAATGAAATCACAGCCTGAAGCCTGCTCACACCCACCCAGTTACTGCAGCAACCCCTTTCCACCCTTCCTGTCACGTCTACGACACTTACAAAGTGCACATGCTATGTGTGCTACAGTTTAGGAATATACGTTCCAATTTCAGGGCAATTTGGAGTCATTTTATTTTTTCTCGATAACTGTGACAATAACATAATCAAAAAATCAAGCAGTATACGTTTATCAAAAATGCTGCAGTTTCACATTTTTCTCATTACATCTTTCCTCATTTTTCCCTCACTTTTGAGTTCTCTTTCTCTGTCACAGCTGACTCTATCTTCTACTCAGAAGCTTGTATTTTGCTCGATTTCGGCCATGAAAATGAATCTAAACACACTTATTTTAGTTCCAAAAGTGATAATTCACATCAAACAGTCACTTACAGTCAAAAGACTAAACAATCAAGAAAATCACTATTACTGACCATCTGGAGAAAGTTCCTAAGGTCCGGAGTCATCGTTTTTCATCAGAAAATGGATTTTTGGATTGTACAGAAATGATTCAAAATGTCAATTGTATCGCACCTCATGTTGAATAACCACTTTTTATGGCCTCAGTGACCAAAATTTACATTTTTACAGACTTTTCCACCTAATCAGAAGCTTGTATTTTAGCCAGTTTCGAGAATGAAAATGACTCAAAACACACTTATTTTAGTTCCAAAAGTGATGATTCACATCCAACAGTCATTTACAGCAAAAAGGTTAAACATTAAAAAATCACCGTTACTGACCATTCGGACAAAGTTCCTCAGGTCCGGGGTCATCGTTTTTCATCAGAAAAATGATTTTTTTGGACTGTACAAAAAATGATTTAAAATGTCAATTGTATCGTGCCTCATGTTGAATAACCACTTTATAAGGCCTAACAATGAACAAAATTGCCATTTTTATGTACTTTTCTTCCTACTCAGAAGCTTGTATTTTTGCCCAATTTTGAGCATGAAAAGGACTCTAAACACACTTATTTTCTGTCAGGCTAGTGATTTGATAATACCTTTGGGCAGTGTAGGCCTAATGTAGGCATGCAGCATAACAGCATAACATGACATCACATATATATATATATATATATATATATATATATATATATATATATATATATATATATATATATATATATATATATATATATATATATATATATATATATACTCCAAACACTTCCACACGGGAAATAATAGGTCGCACTCCGTTTTGTGTTTTCTTTAAAAAGCTTGCAAAGCTTTATTTTCCACAAGTAGCAGATTACTTCATCTGGCAAACAACCAAAACCAACGCGTTTCGGTCTCCACTGAGACCTTGCTCACGTGAGAAAACACAAAACGGAGTGCGACCTATTATTTCCCGTGTGGAAGTGTTTGGAGAATTTATGGCGACCGGGCTCGGCCGCGAGGTAACGCACAGCTGACTAGAGCGCCACATCAGCGAAAGGAGCCAAAGGAGAAGGATTGATATATATATATATCCTCTTTTACCGCTTGTCACTATTCCCCATCTCTGAAATATTTGAAGCAGGCACGGACCACGTTTCTGTGCAAAGTTCGTTTATTAACTTTCCTTTAGTCGGCCATGACGCGTTTCGGTCCCTCCTGGACCTTGATCACATGACAGCGCTCCTAGGCTTCAACTACCATTTTATAATTTTTAAAGTGACAGTGCATAGTGCAAAACACAGCAGATTCGGCCCAATGGACAGAGAAGACATACTTAAATTGGGTGTCATAGATCATTACAATGCTTCTATTTCAATATAAATATAAATATTTTAAAGAGTGTCAATATCATCATTTTGATACCAAAGGGGATGATGGACGGAGCGCTTGAGCAAATCAAACACTCACCCCCAGTCAACTGATCTGGGTTTAATCCATCATCATTCTTTAGCTCACTCCACCACCCCAGTTCAGACATGGCCATATGCAAATCAGTCTGACCCTGTGCCTCATGGGAACAGTCCAGCCCGAACTGCCAAGCCATGTCTTCCCTGGACCGGAAACAAGCATCCTGGGACCGGTTTCTGGCTATTCAGCCGTCATCAGCCAGGCTAGCTTGAATCCAGTGGCAAAGTGAGCAAGGGACCCACGTCTGGGCATACCCTGCCAACTTAGGGTGAACAAAGCGATACCAAAGGGGATGATGGACGGGGCGCTTGAGCAAATCAAACACTCACCCCCAGTCAACTGATCTGGGTTTAATCCATCATCATTCTTTAGCTCACTCCACCACCCCAGTTCAGACATGGCCATATGCAAATCAGTCTGACCCTGTGCCTCATGGGAACAGTCCAGCCCGAACTGCCAAGCCATGTCTTCCCTGGGCCGGAAACAAGCATCCTGGGACCGGTTTCTGGGTATTCAGCCGTCATCAGCCAGGCTAGCTTGAATCCAGTGGCAAAGTGAGCAAGGGACCCACGTCTGGGCATACCCTGCCAACTTAGGGTGAACAAAGCGATACCAAAGGGGATGATGGACGGGGCGCTTGAGCAAATCAAACACTCACCCTCAGCCAACTGATCTGGGTTTAATCCATCATCATTCTTTAGCTCACTCCACCACCCCAGTTCAGACATGGCCATATGCAAATCAGTCTGACCCTGTGCCTCATGGGAACAGTCCAGCCCGAACTGCCAAGCCATGTCTTCCCTGGACCGGAAACAAGCATCCTGGGACCGGTTTCTGGCTATTCAGCCGTCATCAGCCAGGCTAGCTTGAATCCAGTGGCAAAGTGAGCAAGGGACCCACGTCTGGGCATACCCTGCCAACTGTTGTTTTTGCATTTGTCACCCCGAGTGGAACGGGTATGCCCAGACGTGGGTCCCGTGCTCTCCATGCCACTGGAATCAAGCTATCCTGGCTGAAGAGGGGTGAAACCCCGAAACCAGTCCTAGGATGCTTGTTTCCAGTCCAGGGAGGACCTGGCTTGGCAGTTCGGGCTGGTATGTTCCCATGGGGCAGAGGGTCAAGACTGATTTGCATATGGCTGGGTTCAAACTGGAATGGCATGGTGAGCAAAAAAACGATGGATTTAGGCCCAGATCTCTGTACTGGGGTGAATGTATGACATTGTTCTGCATTCTGTCCATCAACTGTTGTTTTTGCATTTGTCACCCGAGTGGGACGGGTATGCCCAGACGTGGGTCCCATGCTCTCCATGCCACTGGAATCAAGCTATCCTGGCTGAAGAGGGGTGAAACCCCGAAACCGGTCCTAGAATGCTTGTTTCCAGTCCAGGGAGGACCTGGCTTAGCAGTTCGGGCTGGACTGTTCCCATGAGGCACAGGGTCAAGACTGATTTGCATATGGCTGGGTTCAAACTGGAATGGCATGGTGAGCAAAAAACGATGGATTTAGGCCCAGATCTCTGTACTGGGGTGAATGTATGACATTGTTCTGCATTCTGTCCATCAACTGTTGTTTTTGCATTTGTCACCCCGAGTGGGACGGGTATGCCCAGACGTGGGTCCCGTGCTCTCCATGCCACTGGAATCAAGCTATCCTGGCTGAAGAGGGGTGAAACCCCGAAACCGGTCCTAGGATGCTTGTTTCCAGTCCAGGGAGGACCTGGCTTGGCAGTTCGGGCTGGACTGTTCCCATGAGGCACAGGGTCAAGACTGATTTGCATATGGCTGGGTTCAAACTGGAATGGCATGGTGAGCAAAAAAACGATGGATTTAGGCCTAGATCTCTGTACTGGGGTGAATGTATGACATTGTTCTGCATTCTGTCCATCAACTGTTGTTTTTGCAAATATCATCATTTTGATCACTATTAACGATATAATTCAATATAAATAAATAATTTAAGTCAAATAAATAGATACATGATAAAATGCATGAGCAATAAAACATAATGTTATTACCTATTTTAAGAACAAATTTTTACAATTCTTAAAAACTTCATTTCAACAAATATAAATTGTATAAATGTTAAAACCTAATATTGACACCTAAAAATCATAAACTATCAGATTTTAAAAATAATTGCTTAAATGCAGATAGTAAATGATCTATAATATTGCTGTTTATTAATTAAGTCAAGGTTCCTGTCCAAGCCGTATTGTTCTTAAAGGCAAATTTACTGTATTTGTAGTGCAAGTGCTTAAATCAATCTGCTTCCAATTTAATTAATTTGAATTTTGGACCTATTGAGTGACCTAATTAAGGGAAAAACTAATCCACCATTGCCATTTTTATGTACTTTTCTTCCTACTCAGAAGCTTGTATTTTTGCCCAATTTTGAGCATGAAAAGGACTCTAAACACACTTATTTTCTGTCAGGCTAGTGATTTGATAATACCTTTGGGCAGTGTAGGCCTAATGTAGGCATGCAGCATAACAGCATAACATGACATCACATATATATATATATATATATACAAACAAATGTAACATTTCAAATTAAAAAACTCTGCACGTGTGAAGGAGTTTAAAATTGGAGGTTAAAAATGAATTTGGTACCCTTAGCTTGATTAGTGGGGGCAAAGCAAGTGCAATACACAGAACCTAATAGGGGCAGCAGTGATTTAGTAGGGGCTCACAGGAGCCAAAAGGTTAAGAACCGCTGCCTCAGAACATCATTAACATCAATTGTCTCTTCTGAACTTCAGAGACCACAAGAAAGTGATGAGGTTTCTCTGTTTCCTCTTCTGTTTTACAGACAAAATGAATCTGGAAGCTTTGATGTGCACAATGATTGAAAAGTTCAATAAATACGCAGGAGAAGATAAGGACAGCAGCACGCTGAGCCAGCCTGAACTCATCAAGATGGCCAAGGCGGAGTTTCCCACACTCTGCGTAAGTAAATGGCGTAAGCAATGGGAGGGCGGGGTCTGTTAAAGTAGATAGTGCCAAAAGCTGGCGACTTATTAGGTGTGCAAAGCCTCTTAACCTACGGACACCTTCCTGCACATAAACAATCTTTAAAGGCGATTTGCTCTTTCTATGTGTGCAGCACACATGGAAAGAGCAAAAAACGAGGAGAAATTAATAGTTTATCCTCGTATCGCCATCCTAAGACCAGGTATTTCCTGACATTAGTTTTTGGTGCTGCCACACCCTTGTAAACCTGGGGCAGCTTCAAAAAGCAATGGGTGTTGCGGTGGAATACCCACAGCAACACCCCCTGCCCACCCCTTTGCCGCAGCAGACTGCAGCGGTAAGGGGCATATTTACAATGTGGCGTTAAGCCACATTGTGGCTTAGAGCTACCTTGTAAATATGGGGATTGGCGCAACGCCACCGGAGCGTCAAAAAAAGTGACGCTCCGGTGGCGATAGGGACTTGGAAATAAGCCCCTGGGAGTCTGATTTATAAAGGGCCTCCAAACTCGTGGTGGATGCCCTGCAGTCGAGGGGGAGTCTCCACGCTCTGGGCCAGAGCCTGACATTTGACCTCTGTCTTTGAACGCACAGCAAATGTAACAAGATAAGAACAAAATGTAAAGGCCTGTTCACAAAAAGCGAGGACTTGTGGAAGAATACAAGAGGCGATGGTGAACAAGGTTTGCTCCATGGGAGCGACTCAGGGGCATAATTACAATGAAAGTGGCGAAGCGTGTCGTTAAGCCTAGAAGGCTAATGACATGCTCCGCCACTTCCAAAACACAGGGCTGCACCAAATTCACAAGAATATGGTGCAGCCCTGCGTTTCCCCTGCGCCGGCGCAAAATTTAGCAGGCCAACGCAGACACCCTTGCACCATAGTGCAAGGGTGTCTGCGTGCAGGGGAAGTTTGTTTATGTGCAGGAAGGTGTCCCTTCCTGCACATAAACAATCTTTAAATGCCGTTTCGATACTTCTATGTGTGCTGCTTAATGCAGCACACATAGAAGTTGCAAAACAGCATTTTTTAAAAATGATTGTTTATGTGCAGGAAGGGGGACCTTCCTGCACATAAACAATCATAGGCAACTTTCTGTTTCTATGTTTGCTGCACAAGGCAGCACACATGGAAACAGCAAAACCTAGGAGAAATAAAGCATTTCTCCTCATATCGCCTGTTTAAGACCAGGTTTTTCCTGGTCTTAATTTTGGCGCTGCCTCTTATTTACGCTGCCCTTGTAAATAGGAGGCAGCATCAAAATTAATGGCTATTGCGGTGGAACGCCCACCGCAACACCCACTGCCCTCCCCTATCACGCTAAATACAGCGTGAAAGGGTGCCTTATTTACAAGGCGCTGTTAAGCCACGTAAAGCGACTTTGTGGTGGCGATAGGGGCTTGTAAATATGCCCCTAAGACATGCTGGGCAGCCTAAAACAAATAAAGGCAGCAAATAGAAAGCCAGAAAATGTGAGTTACAAACTGCATAGCCAATGGTAAGCAATGGGTGAAATGCACTCCCAGGGAAGCTTTCAGAATGGCCAGATGAAGTCTTTTCACGACCAGACAGCTGCTCTGTCTGGTAGGCTTCGACCTATAAAACCATCAGCTAATTTTATTTCTTCTAGTACTGTGAAGCCGGCGAACTCTCTCAACACAGTGCACATTGTTTACTGTTTACTAAATGGCACAAATATTTTTTATATGCTTTCTTCTCGTTCACAGAAAATGGACAAAAGTGGCGATATACTGAAAGGCATTTGCGGGAAAATGGACCTCGATGGCGATAAGCTTGTGAAATTCGAAGAATTCGGCATATTCCTGGTCTCCATCGCATCTATACTGAGAGAATCCGGATCCAAAAAATAATGTAATAAAAGCAGCATGAGCTGAACGTGCATTTGTAATAAATTTTTTACCAATGGGTTCTGTCTCTGCGCCATTTAATTCTGTCGCTCGGCCGCACCTATCGTTCCGAAAGCTCTTTGAGATGGCTCATATGGTGCATCATTTGAGCAGGAGATGGCCAGTAAGATGGGAAACAGAGACAGAGGGAGAAACAGAGAGCAGGGATGAAAACTAAAACCTGTAAGAGTGAGATGAAGAGACAAGTGGAGGGAGGTGAAGCAAAGAGGGAGGATATGGAATCAGGACTATGCGGCACCAGTACGAGGGATCCTTTGAAAGACGCTGCACCCCCACTTCAGTTATCATTATTTTTATTTCTTACAAATCAAGGGCTGCTGATGGTCTGTTCAAGGATGACCCAAGAATAATCTCCATGGTGGAACTAAGGGAATATTTATTTGAGATCCAACCCGCAGCAAAAGCCAGATTGGTGCCAGGATCTTCTGAATCAATCGCATTGGACTTGATACATTGCGAGGTTTTTGTCCAATTGCCTTGAGTAGAAAGTTGACTCTCCAGATTACCCTGTATTATTGTTTTTCCTCTCTTCAGGGTCATCAAATGAGTGTGGGATAGTTCACATTTGGGGTAGTCGGTGATCTACAAATAGGGTGCCCTCTGCCCACCTGACCACCATGCAAACCTTGCCTCTCCTTTTAGAGATGCTTGTACAACAGGGACTACTTCAGCTAATATGAGGTTAGGAGCCGTCTCATGCAGGATTACCACTAGAGACCATTCCAGTGGAACCGGAGGAATTAGGAGGAGCAGCGTCTTAAACGTTAACAGACTCACATGTCCACCACTCAAATTAACTCACATTTCCCTATACTAATCCACCACTAATCCTTTTGGGTTCCTGGAGTAGCATGCTACTCGCCAAAAAGCGCTTTGAAGCCTTGTCTGGGGTAGTAAGTGCCCTATAAATAAAATTACAATACAATACAATAATTGCGTCTACATGAGTATGGCACTAACACCCACAGCAGCAAGTGCCCTCGGTAACCAAAAAAATACTATCAGCTAGAAGGTTCCCCCAAACCGAACATTAATTAGGCATTCAACTATTTCTTTTGAATATATTTTGGCATGCAATTATTCTGTCTTCAAACATTAGTTCATCAATTTCTGAAAATACTAACATTTTGCTACCAACTACACATTTTTCATCTTGGTAAACTTAATAAATTCCCAAAAGCAAAACTTCTATGTTTTATTTTTTTGCTGAGAACACCGACTTTTCTTTTTGTAAATACAGTTTTGGTAAAAAACAACAGCATGTCATTTTCATGAAGTGTTTCATATGTCCGTGCAAACCATCACATGACATTGATGGCCCCTATAAAGCCAAAGACCCCACTATATGTTAAATATGGGCTTCTTTATGCCAGGACCTACAGTGTGGTTCTGCTGGACACTATAATGTCAAGTATGTCCACAATATGACAAGAATTGCCATCGTCATGCCGGAAGTGGTCACCTTTGTACAAGGGGTGATAGATTAAGCTAATGATGCCAACAATATTTCCAGTGCTTTATTTGAGCCGGTGGTTGCCAGTGGGGGCAACAGGCACACACTTTTGGGGACCGATAAGACATTTCCCAAGAGCAAGAGAGGGAAAAACACACAAAGTGGAAAGCAGGAGGAAGAGAAAAAGACTGAAAAACCGTTTCAAAGGTAGAAAGGAGGAACCTGCAAGAGTGAGACAAATGGGAAGGGCAGTGGACTAAAGAGGCCTGAAGTGGACTGAAGACAACTCAGCCTTGGTATCGTCGGCCACGGGCTAAGCACTGAATATTTCAAGGAAATTGTGGCAGGTTGGGTAAGGTGAATTGAAAGCTGACAGTTAACACATGTTGACGTCTGTACATCATAAGTTTTAATCCTAGCAAGCCTCACTTAACTTTACATCCTTCTAAAGTTAGCAAATTGAATGAAATGTAATGGGATATTAGTAACATACATTACTTATTGCAGTTGTTCTTAAACCTTTGACTTCTGCAGACCCCCACTGAATGACAACTGGAAGCCAAGGACCACCAATCCATTTCTACAGTTTATACCCATTGGACCTGCCATCCTTGGTGTGGTTTTCTTTAAACCTTTTCCCTTTGATTCTCCTGTTTTTGCTGGCCAAAGGACTCTCCACACTATACGACTGCGAACCAGTGTTAAGTGCTTGTGCTCTCTCCTTAAAACATGGTAACATTGGCTTACACCCAAATGGCACATTTAATCTACTGTTTACTTGTAAGTCCCTAATGAATAATTTACTTAACTTTGGTAATGCCTTGTCTGGTAGAGACTATATCTATCCGCAGATTCCTTATGTTTGAATTTCCCAGGGCGTCAGGCTGGATACGGAAGATTTTTCGTGAGCAGGACCCCTGCACCCCGGTAGGTGACGTCGGTCGGCTCCGCATGTCATCATCCATGCTGGAAGTAACGTCAGTGTCACCTATATAGGCACCACCTCGGCTCGCTGGCGTCAGTCACTTTTCACGACTTTCCACGCTAGAAGCGTGGCGCCATGAAGAGCACTGACACTGGTGTGTCGAAACTAGGGCCCTACAAGGAGTTAGCCCTGACCCTAGAGATCTGTCCACATAGCGGGGAGGATGGGTGGGTCGATAAGGAATCTGCCGCTAGATATAGTCCCTACCAGATAAGACGTTACCGAAGGTAAGTCATTTGTTCATCTGATAGAGGCTTCTAGCCCCATATTCCTTACCTTTTAATAGATGCCCAAGCAATACCATCCCCGGTGGTGGGTCTGTGGAGAAATTTACACTAGGAAGTCCTGCAGGACCGAATGAGTGAAATGCTCATTTCTGCAGACAAGACTGTCCAGGCAGTCATGCTCAGTAAACGAGTGCAGGGAATCCCATGTTGCTGCCTGGCAGATAACAGGACTGGGACTCCACGTGTTAATGCAGTGGTCGCAGCTTTAGCTCTGGTGGAATGAGCCCTGGTGGAATGAGCCTGTAAGCCTTCAGATCTTGATGCAGAGAATGACCCATCTTGAGATGGTCCCTTTCTCCACCGCCTGACCTTTCTTTGCACGAACATACCCCGCGAAAAGTTGGTCATTCACCCGAAACTCTTGTGTGCGGTCAAGTCAAAACAATAATACTCTTTTTGGGTCCAGAAGGTGGACCTTAGAGTAATGTGGAGCAGCATAGAAAGTGGGCAAGGTGACAGATTGGCCCACATGAAATGGTGTTACTACTTTCAGCAGGAAAGAGGCCCTATTGCGAAGCACCAGTTTGTCCAGATAAACAGATAAGAATGGAGGCTTGGAAGATTAAGCTTGCAGCTCACTCACCCTCCGGGCCAATGTAATCTCCACAAGAAAGGCTGTTTTGATGGCAAGCAGCATGAGTGGACAATTGTGCAAAAGCTTGAAAGGAGCGCACATCAAGAATGTGAGAACCAAGTTAAGGTCCCACTGAGGCATAATGAAAGGGGAAGGGGGAAACAATGTATAATACCCTTCAAAAACCTATTTACAATAGGGGACTGGAATAGGGAGGGTTTGTCTGGCAGCCACAAGAAGGCAGAAAGATAACCTTTGAGAGTGCCCAGAGCAGAGTTCTGCTGGGCAAGGGAAAGAATGAATAACAAAGAAAGAGGGATCAATTTGTTTGGAGGAACACCATATCTCAAATTTTTCCCAATGGCAGGTGTACACCGTCTTAGTGGAGGGTCGACTAACTGCAAGAATAAAGTTACAGACTTTTGGAGGAAGGTAGAAAGCTGTCAGCTGCCGCCACTGAATCTCCATGCAAGAAGATGTAGAGTTGACAGGTTTGGGTGGAGGACCCTCCCCTGCTGCTGAGACAGAAGATCACCTCTAAGGGGCATCCTGATTGGAGGATCGACCCTCATGTTCAGAAGCTCGATATACCAGAATCTCCGTGCCCAGTCCGGAGCCACAAGGATGACTTGGGCCAAGTCATTCCTGATCTTCTCGAGAACTCTGGGCAGGAGTGGTATGTACAGGAGGCCTGAGCTCCACTGGAGATGAAAGCCGTCTCAGAGCCAGAGCCGCCTTGGAAACTCCAGTGTTCAAAACATCTGACATTACGCGTTCTCGGCAGAGGCGAACAGATCCAACCAATGCTCTGCCCACTATTAAAAGAGACCTTGCGCCACCTCTGTGCGGAGATGCCATTTGTGAGACACTAGGCATCGACGGCTGAGTTTGTCCGCCCTGGCGTTCAGGGAACCTGCCAGGTGTTGTACCACCAGGGTTATGGGTTGCTGTTCTAGCCATGTCCAGAGATGCAGAGCCTATTGACAAAGGGTCCACGACCCCACTCCACCCTGTTTGTTGCAGTACCACATGGCGGTGTGCTGTCCGTGAACACTGCACTAGCCTTCCCTTGAAGGAGAGTAGAAAGGCTTTCAATGCCAGTCGGATCGTATGGAGCTCCAGCATGTTGATGTGGAGTCCATATTCTGCCAGAGAACCAGAGTCCTCTGATCTCCACCTCTCCCAGTTGGCCACCCCATCCCAGGAGTGAGGCATCGGTCATGACTGTGAGATCTGGTTGGAGAAGGGAGAGGGGTCTACCTCTGACCCAATTGCGGTTCATTAGCCACCACTGCAGACCCTTTGCAGTTTCTGCCAAGATCTGGACCATGTTGGAGAGATTCCCTTGATGCAGAGCCCACTGGAACTTCAGGTCCCACTGGAGAGCAGGCATATGCCATAAGGCATGTGTCACCAGCAGGATGCAAGAGGCCATGAGGCCCAGCAGCCTCAGAGTCAGGCTCACTGAAACCCATGATAAAGGCTGAAACATCGTTATCATAGCCGGAATATCCTGGGCTCGCCACTAGGGAGGATAAGCTCAAAACTGCACTGTATCCAGAACAGCTTCGATTAAAGGGAGTGTCTGAGAGGGAGTCAGGTGTGACTTCAGCATGTTGATAGTGAACCCCAGCGAATGCAGGAGTTTCGCCGTAGTCTGGAGGTGGGAAACGACAGCCTGGGGTGAGCCCCCCTTCAGCAGTCAGTCATTGAGATAGGGGAAGATTGGCACCCCTGACCTGTGCAGATGAGCTGTGACCACCCCATCACCTTGGTGAAGACCCGAGGTGCGCTTGTAAGGCCAAAAGGGAGAACTGTGAACTGAAAATGCTCATGGCCTACCAAGTTTTATCACACATGTGGAAGTAGGGGTGGGTTTTTAGGAAGATTTTAGTAATATAGCTCCCTTGTTATTGTGGGTAAAACTCTGGACCACCCCTAGGACTGGTTTCTCCAGGGAAGTTTTGAAATATTGTTTACATCTAGATAACATGAATGCTATTCCATGGCTGCTTATGTTAAAAAAAATCTTTCGTCCCTAGGTTTGAGTGAACTCTTCAACTCTCCTGAAAATATAGGTCCTCACATCAAGGAGAGGGTTAAAAAGATCTTTGCATCACATCAAGAAAAGGCCCCGATTGAAAAGTCTCTGGGCTGTTGTACAATTATTAATTATATGCAAATTTTTAATGTTCCTGGTATTAAATCATATTTCACCTGGTTTGTCAAACCACAGCATAGATTTTATTTGACAAGGCTGAGATTAAATATAATTCATCATTCAGTTGCTTTTCCCTTGGCTGGCTCTTGGGTTGATTTCTTTTTGAAATGTTAGTGTGACAAAGTTTCAACCCAATCAACTTAGCACATTATGCTATTTTGCATCTTGCATTGTTCGCTAAGGGTTAGTTTTCTACGTCCTATCCCTGTGGACAAGCATTTTACCTCACACAAAGAGGGTCTAGGATATTTTCCATTTTTAGCCTCCCCAGAAATTTGCACTGCTACACTCAATTATATCATTGCTGCTGTGAAACTGTTATGAAATTTCAAGGATTCTTTATTCTGTTTTTTGTTTTTTTCCAAAAACATATATTTTACTGAGGGTATCTGTTGTTTTGTTTGTCTTATTTTGTTATTAACTGTGAATTTTGTATTTATTCTGTGTGCTTTTATGACCAGTATATTGGTCAATAAAATATCTTTGACTGACTGACTGGCTTTTGGCCTACCATAAACTGCAGGTAGAGCCGATGGGCAGGCAGGACGGGGATGTGAAAATAGGTGTCTTACAAGTCCAACGCTACCATCCAGTCTCCTTGGTACAGGGCAGACAAGACCTGAGCCAATGTGAGCATCTTGAACTTCTCCTTTTTTGAGGAAATAGTTGAGGATTTTGAGATCTAGGATAGGATGAAGGCCCTGGTACTTTTTGGGAACTAGAAAGTAGCAGGAATAGCAACCACAGCCTACTTCTGGCACCGGAACTCTATCTATAGCTCCCTTGGCCAAGAGAGCCATGACTTTCTCATGGAGAATGGACAAGTGATCCTCCGTCAGCCGGTCATAAGATGGTGGCATGGAGGGAGGGTTAGTCTTGAAGGGGAGGGAATAGTTCCTTTGGACTATCTGCAAAACCCACCTGTCCGATGTTAGGGACTGCCAGCGACCAACTGGATGCCGAATGATCTAAAAGGGCAAGATTAGGAGGGTTTGGAGGCTGCAGCTGCCGGGGGGTTGGTGGATGGACCAGTCCCCTGCTACCTGACCCCTGAGGCTGGTAGGAACCGCGCTCTTGTCCACGCAGAGACTGGAAACCTTGAGTGGCTCCGTGGCTGGGATAGGGTTGGGGCGGTTGAAAGCCCTTCCGTGGCCACAAAAGGAGTGAAAGGCAGACTGGGGACGTGGGGGCAGCTGAGAGGCCTAAGGACTTGACCATAGTTCGCGAGTCCTTAAAGCGCTCTAGCGCAGAGTCTGCCTTGTATGCGAAGTGACAGGTGCCGTTGAAAGGCATGTCCATGAGGGAAGCCTTGACATCCCTGAAAAGCCAGATGTTTTTAGCCCGGCCTGATGTCTGAGGGCCACCGTCGATGAAACCGCTCTGCCCAGCGAGTCAGGCGTATCAAAGCAACAGCGTATAGTGAACTTTTTTGTGTCTCTCCCATCTGTAACTGCTTAGGAGAGGATGGCCCGGGCCTCCTCCGGGATCTGTGGCTGCATTTGTGCAACCGTTTCCCATAGCGGGTGGGAATAATGGCCCAATAAGCATGCAGTGTTCACTGACCCCATTGCAAGGCAGGCAGAAGAAAACATTTTCATTCCCGGCCTCTTGGAGGGGTCGGGTCGCTCAAAAATGAGGCAATTGGCCTCATAAAATTCTTTAATTTGAGCGGGGGTCCCTCAGGCTCCTGGAAAACTGGGGAGGCGTGGAGTCGGCCCAGGTGCAGCTTCCGAGGAACCAGACCTCGTACACCAATGTTCCTTCGTCGCATATGCCAATGGACTAGGAGGAGTCGGAGTGCTTCGATTTATTGTGTTTATTGTACCTCTTACTCGAGTGCCCTGACTATTTCAAGTGGGACTAAGAGGACTTCGGGCTTCTGGAACTGTCCCAAGACCTTCCTCTCGAGCAGACATGACTTCCGCGGACTCGCATGCTGGGCCGCTAGCAGCTTCAGGGACTGCTCCTTCTAAGCCTTCAGCGCCGTGGCCCAGCAGTCGAAGCATAACTTCTAGTCGTGCTCCACACCACAAACACACATGGTGCAGGTCGGTCACTTACATGCTGTGGTGATAGGTGACACAGGGTTTAAATCCCGTCTTCCTTGATGACATCCTCGACACAACAGGAGAAAAAAAACCTCAAAAAAGGTCAGAAAAATGTTGCAAAAATCCTGTCAAAAACTGACAGAGGGGTGGCTCTTCTCTCGGATCAGCGCTGGCTGGCGCGGAAAGAAAAGAACTGACAACAGTAGTTTATCAATTACTTGGAAAAAGGATTTAACCAGAACTTTTGCTAATATCCTGGCCTCAACATTAAGCAGTGATATGGGGCAATGGGAGACACATTCCTCCATTGGCTTACATTTCTTATGAAGAAGTACAATGCTAACTCTTCAAGGGTCTTGTGGTAGGTACCCCTCCTTCTTGATGTTGTACAACATGCATTTGATAGGTCCTTCGAGCTTACTACTCAGACATTTAAAGGACTCTCGCAGTAGACCATTAAGACCTGGGGTTTTCCTATTCTTGAGTTGCTTGATTGCCTCTGTGGTTTCTTCAACCTCTATTTTTTGATCTAGGAGCTCCCATCTAGACAGGATTTTAAAATGGTCGGGATATCAGTTACAAATGTTCCCAGCTCTGTAATGCCTCTCATTCTGGGTTTGTATAACTGTTCGAGGCAATCTGCAAATTCCTGTGCTATCTCAGGCGGCTTTTCCACCCAACCTGAATACATTTTGACTCGTATGGCCCATCTTTAGCTCTCCTCTCTCTGCGCTACCCATGCTAAAAGCTTGTAAGCTTTATCGACAACTTCATATAACCTATGCTACTTCATTCAGAACTGTGCCCTTGCCTCTCCACCCACTAGCCATCTGTATGCATCTTTAGCCGCAGCTATCTGGTGGGACAGGTTCACATATGGAGCTCATATTTGCTCAACCTCCTATAAGGCTAACGGACATTGTAAGCCATGCCCCTCATTCTCCCTCTCTCTACATGTACCAACTATGATGGATATGAGCTGCATCCTGATGACAGTTTTATAAGCCACCCACACAGTCACTCTGGAGGCCTCTGGAGGCCATTGACCCTCCATTTTCTTTGAGGTAGAGGTCCTTCATTTGTGTCAGTCATTTTCTGGTATCCCAGTCATTCAGGACCCAAGGCATTAGGTCTCCACCCCATCGGTTTCCAAACTCTGAGGTTTCCAGACTAGTCTATCATGGGAAATATTCCGATATCCCGCATGGTAAAAAAAGGGTTTGGGTCCTTTATCAAAGGTACAAAGATGTAAGCAAGTCTGGAGAGTGATTTCATACAAAAGTAGACTTAAGAGTCTTGTGCGGTGAGGTGAACCTCCCTCCATGTGTCCATCAGCCTGATTGCCCTAGTAAAATTATGTCGTCACCTATCCTCTTTGCAAACCTGTTTGTTTGCAGTGACTCTATTCAGCATACCCTCCTTTGTTAAATTCAATTCCATCTCCACAGCTATGAGTGTACTCGGAGACTGGATTATCCACTTTCCTAGCTTTTCCAGCATGGCTGATTGCAGTCCCCGGTGGAAAGTACAGTAAGACCACCATAATATTGTTGCAATTCCATTCCATACTTATAACCACATAACACCTGTGAGGGTCCCTCCAACTCTGACAAATTGACAACAGGACTATCTTCTAGGCCATAATCCCAATCCCTTGAGAACCAGATATGAACCCTGAGTGTGCCAGGACCTTGTATTTCCTTCAGTCCAGGAACCCACAATTATTACCTACTAAGTGGGTCATCTGCAAGACCAATATAACAGGGCCAAGCTTGGTCATGAATTTCATTACCACCCATCTATTCAGCTTGTGGCCCAGACCGTTCCCATTCCACATTATAATTTTAAGCCCTTCCCTCTGAGCCTCTGGCATTAGCGATGTGGCCATCATTTATACCTCCTCTGTATTCCTCTAGTTTTCAACAAGGGCCTCTCATCCTCTGTGTACTTTCTAATACAATCCTGCCCATCTACCTTGTTAGGTTTGCAAAACCCATTATCGTTATGCACCCGTTATATACTATACTAGGTTAGCAGTGTGCGGCTAAATAGAAATCATTCGTATTCCCTGCGTGCAACCCGCTGAGTTATCCATGTAATGTGCAAGCTTCAGTTAGCGAATGTGACTCCATTTTGTGTTCCGTAATCCCTCTCTAGCTGTGTTTGAACTAGGCCTCTTGACTCGTATTGCTTGCCTCAGCAGAACCTTGTGTTCAGTGAATATTTTCCTTAGCTGCTCAAGGTTGGATTTTGTCTCACTAATGAATAGGACATATTGCCCTTGCATACCTATCTTTGTGTGTAACTCTGCTCCCACGTTAGGAGACGCCGAGCTCCAGCGCCGCAACCTTGAGCCCATGATAACATGTTCCCATCTAGCAGGTGGTAGCTCATCTTTCTGTGCCCCTTTGTTCATGTTCGGCCTGAGCCGGTAACTTTCCACTGTGGGCATGGTTGGGGGTTCTTGGAGGAATGATTATGCATTGCAGACCATTGGGGAGCCTGTCCCCTCGGCAGACATCTTAGAGTGCAGGTCAGATTGGACTCCTCTGCAGAGTATTACTAATAAAACATTGGTTTGTATTCTCGACTGTCTGCCCGACTCTTCATTTGTTTGGAAGGCGATTAGGTAGTTGTAAATAACCCGGGTGGCCCCTAAGGGCCACTTCCTTCAGTTGGCGCCCAACGTGGGTCCCCTCCTTCGGGTGTCCCATCCTCACCCGTAATCGGGCGTAAGGAGGCCGGGGTTGTGTCTGGTTGGATGGGCGGATCAGGGTACCCTACATGATAGCGTTTTGCACTCGCAGCTGCCCGCCTGTCTAATTGGGCGGCTCCTCGTCTAGCGGACGTCCGGGCTGGGGTCCTGAGAAAGCGGAACCCTTGGATTCGACCGATTGGTACGAAGAGTCAGCAGTGGAGAATAATCTTGCTCAACCTGCGTGCACCAGGTGAGTGATTTGATTCTTGGAAGAATGTAGCGCCATGGTTGACCCGCACGAGCCTATTGGCTGTGTCTTAGTACTGTTGACGGACTGTCTTGGTTTGGACTTGGTGGGTTTGCGGACCCTTGAAAAGGCACAGAGTGTTTACGAACGCTCTGCCCGGCCAACTGGCAATTCAGCATCTTCTTGAAAAGGCCTGGGGCTAGAGCCTGTCTTTTTGTCTCGGTGCAGTCTTTGGACTGCCTTGTCTTGGTGCAGCCCGCAGAACAGAGGGGGCGGTTCTCGGGCTGTATTGGTTTGGTTTTGGCTCGTTTTTGCGGGCTGGTGTTATAGTTATCCGTTGAGGACAGTGTATGTGTCTTATATTAAGATGCCTTGTTTAAGTAAGTTAGGGTGCTTTGGATGTCGGTGTTGTTCTACTGAGGCGCGATTGGAAGAGAGTCAGCCTGCGCCTCCAGAGGGTACCCCAAATTTTGATGTATACGTCAAGCATGGCATTGGCCCTATTATGTTTAGCACGTTGTGGAATAAATATACGAGGGACAATGCTGATTTACAGTGGCCGCTCACTGGCACATTTGATGAACAAAAGGTGAATTATTTGCAGGACAAATTGTTTGCGAAGAGGAGTAGGCAGTCGATGTACGATTCTCTAAGGGTATGGCAGAAGGAAGCCAAGCAGCGACGAATGAGGGCAGAGAAGCAAGCTAGGAGGGGCAGACGCAAACAATAACGCAGAAAGCAATGGCTTATGATAGAGAACAGATTGAGAAAGGCATTGAGTGTGCAGATAGGAAGTTTCGATTACAGAGTGATAAGTGTTATGTTGCTAGAGAGGAAGGTGATGATCTCATTGAGGAATTATTAGACTCTCGACCCCCACCCCCGTATGCCCCATAACGAATATATCCTTCAGTTCCAACGTCTCAGGCATCTCCGTCTTCAGCCTCTGGATCTGCTATTTCTAGTCATACTGTTTCTAGTCCTGCTGCTTCGGCCCCGACCCCGCCTTCTTCTTCTACACTGTCGTCAGGCACAGGGGCGGGAGCCGTTAGCTCTCCTCTTTTGTCTCTCGGCTCTGCATCTGTGGTTACACCTTCTCTTATTCCTGCAACACAGTCTTTGTTTTCGATGGTACCTGTTTCTTCCTCTGCTCTTTCCCCTCCGAGTGTGTTGCCTCAGACCCTGCCAACTGCAGAGACGCCTTTTGGTGGAATGCATGAAGCGAATTGGGCAGCAGAACGTGACCGCATGGAGAGGGTGTTAGTGCGCTCTGCTTTGGGTACTGAGGAAAAGAAGATGGTGGCTGATCATGCTGCACAATGGGCCCGGAATCCGGTATATAGTGTGGAGGATGTGTGGAGTGTGATGAAAGATTATGAGCCGTTTATGCAGCAACATGCTCTTAAGCATATGTCGGCTACGCTGATAGGATTGTGGGAACAATGTTTCAAGGGTATTGCACCTCAGATTATCTATGACATTCGGGACAGGGTATATACAACAGATATGGCCCCTAATGAGGTTTTCAGTAATGTGACGACATTAGTGGGTTATCGAGGTAGATTGCTTCAGAAGGTCCCGCTGACTGTGACGCAGTTTCCCATGAGGGAAGTTCATCCCATTTGCCACCCCGAAATACCGGAGTTGCGAGATGACCATGACATTGTTACTCGCCCACGGGTGGAAGCCCGTTTTCAGGAACAGTGGATTTACACTCCTTGGAAGAGGAGTGAGGTATTGTCCCTAAAGGGTCAGTTGCCAGACCCTCGGAAAAATCAAACTGCATACTATAAAGAGTTGACGGAGGCGGCCTCCTCCACAGTGATGACATTAGCTGATATTGAGTTGTTTTTCGGTCTATTGGTTCCGGTAGATATATGGAGGCAGGTACATACACAGGATCATGCGGCAGAGCTGGGTAGAACATGGGATGAGATCTGTGCGTGGGATAAGGACCGCAAGCCCGGCGAGAAGCCTAAGGCGGAGTTGTTAGCCTTGCCGGGGCGTATCATCACTTATATGCATTCCCTCATCCCGCCGAGACGAGTGGACTGGGACAAGTTGACTGCGTGTCGTCAGAAGAGGGATGAAAGTGTGTCTGATTTCTTTACTAGGTTTGAAGGTTTTTTTGGGGATTTTAGTGGTCAGGATCTGTCACTGGAGGGTGGTGTCTGTCTGTTTGTTAACAGGTTTGTCACTAATTTGCTTCCCGAAATAGCAGCTCGGTTGCAGGCGGCGGAAAGTACTTGGACCACCTCATCCCCGTCAGCAATATTGATTATGGCACAGTACTATGAGCATAGGGAGAATGAGGACAAAGAGAAGGTGGAGAAAAAGTCGAAGGAGTTGAAGACGAGGGTGCTATTGCAGCAAGTAACACGGGGAAATTGAAGAGGTAGAGGTTCAGTACATAGGTTCCCCCGGCCTAACAGCACTCCGGGTGTGCCCGTTGGGCCCAACCAATGTGCGTATTGTAAAAATGAGGGGCATTGGCAAAGTGAGTGTCCGGAATTGTTGCAGAAAGTTGAGGCCTTGAGAGGTCGGGGTTTTAGAGGAGGAGGCCAGGGGGTGGTGCAGTCAGAGAATACCTCGTATTCTCATCAGAACAAGAATTATTTTGATGATCCCCGGGGCAGACAGTACTATCATGACGACTATGACATGGACGAGGTGACAGGGTTGTCCCACAGCTAGGACATCCAGGGACAGGGTAGGGGACCAGTTCCGGTGCCTGTGGATCAACGCGGACCCTATGTCACTGCGGATTTGCAAGGCACGGCCAAGACATTTTTGATTGACACGGGTGCTATGAATAGCTCTGTTTCTCGTTCGCTGGTCCCAGGGGCAGCTCTGTCTGGCCAAAATAATGTGTCGGTAGGTTTTTCAGGCATGCCGGTTGTTAGCCCCATTTCTAAGCCCCTTGCTCTGACTATTGGCCCTTTTACGGTAGATTCGCCATTCCTGTTGACGTCAAATTGCGGGGAGAATTTGCTGGGATTGGACTTGTTGAAAAGATTACATGCCACTATTTTTTGTTCTCCTGATGGTGTTTACATGACCATTGGGCCAAAGGTGGCCCGTGCAACACTGCGTTGCAAAAGATGCGCCCCTCCCTGCTGAGTTTAAAGACGTGCCACATACCTTGTGGGCTACAGGAGACACGGATGTAGGGTTGCTTCAGATCCCGCTGGTCTCTATTCAGATTAAGGACAATGCCATATTGCCCCATATTCCGCAATACAAGATCTCACAAGCAGGTGAAAAGGCTTTATTGCACATAATACAGGATTTGATTGAGTCTGGTGTGGTTGAAGAGACCGTGGCGAATGTGTGTAATAGCCCTATCCTTCCTATTCTTAAAAAGGCTCCATTGGATTCTTCTGATGATCATCCAGATGTTTATCGCTTTGTGATCGACCTACGTGCAATTAATATAATTGTAGTGCCCCAATATCCTGTAGTCCCCGACATTACTACGTTACTGACGATGATCCCCCCATCAGCTAAATACTTTTCAGTGATCGATTTGAAGAATGCTTTCTTCAGCATTCCAATCCATCCAGATAGCAGATATCTGTTTGGATTTGCCTTAGCCGGCAGGAGCTTTAGATTCTGTTGTGCTCCTCAAGGCTATACCGAAAGCTCTAGTATCTATAGTCAAGCTTTAAAAACCCAATTGGATTCTCTGATACTTCCCTCTGGTAATGCGCTGCTGCAGTACGTTGATGACCTCCTTGTGGCTTCTGATACGGAGGATGGTTCTAAAGATTCCACTGTTAAATTGTTGTTACATCTAGCACACCATGGCCATAAGGTGTCTCTTTCGAAATTTCAATATTGTCGACAGGAGGTCACCTATTTAGGTCACCTACTGTCGAAGGAGGGTCGCAGACTAATACCTGAGCGCATAGCTGCTATTACTAATATGCCTGTTCCTAGGACCCAACGTGAAGTACGTGCATTTATTGGCATTACCTCGTATTGTCGCCAGTGGATCCCTAATTATTCCTTACTAACAAAACCCCTCCTTTACCTGACCACCAAAGACGTGCATGAACCCCTGCCTTGGACATCTGCATGCCAACAAGCTTTTGAGAAATTAAAGGTTGCGCTTTGTTCTGCTCCTGTGCTTGGTACTCCTGACTACCAGAAGCCTTTCATGCTCTATGTACCTGAGGCAGACGGTTGCGCGCTCTCTGTTCTAACACAGGGTTTTGGTGGTAAGCAGAGACCCTGTGCTTATTTTTCTGCTACTCTTGATAACGTCACCAGAGCCCTCCCAAGCTGCCTGAGAGCAGCGGCGGCGGTGGCAGTTTCTATCAGACAATCGGCGGGGCTCGTTCTTGACACTGACCTCACAGTAATGGTACCCCATGCTGTGGATATGCTTTTGAACAAGACAAAGACGCAGCACCGTACTAGTGTGCGTCTGACTGGATATGAGCTCACTTTGTTTGCTCCGCACATTACCATCAAAAGATGTGCCACTCTGAACCCAGCCACGTTACTACCCCTCCCTTCGACGAGTAATGAGACAGATGCACATGATTGTGTGTACAGAACAGAAGAGGAGATGAAGGGACGGGTAGACCTGACTGATGTTCCCCTATCCGACCCCCAAGGGGAGCTATATGTCGATGGCTCTTGTTTCAAACTACCAGATGGCACCACCACTGCAGCATATGCAATTACAATGTTACACACTGTAGTTGAGACATCCCGTATTCCATATCAGTCCGCCCAGGCTGCAGAGCTGGTTGCCCTTCTTCGGGCTTGTGAGCTGAGTGAGGGACTCACTGTCAATATCTATACTGACAGTCAGTACGCCTTAGGGGTCGCCCATAATTTCGCGCACCTCTGGGCGGAGAGAGGGTTTTTGACATCCCATGGACTGAAAATACAGAATGGCCCATTGATACATAGACTTTTGTGAGCTCTAATGCTCCCCGATAAGTTAGCAATAATAAAATGTAGTGCACATAAGGCAATAACAGATGATGTTGGAAGAGGGAATTCATTTGCAGACCAAATAGCTAAAGAGACAGCTAGGTCAAAGATGAAAAAGATGCTTGTGGTAGGTCCCGCTAGGTGGGTCCCAGACAATGGAATGTTTGAAGGGCGTCTGGATGAGGATTGGTGTTGGACTGATAAGTCCAAGAAACTGCTGGATGCTTCCCAATTCCCATGTGCTCCCTGTGGTTACCATGGCCCATGGCCCAGCTCACATTAGTGCCAAGGGAATATGCAAAGTGTTGGACCCAGTGTGGCAGAATGACAACATTTCCAAAGTAGTCACTCAGTTAGTGAAGCACTGTGTGATTTGTATGATACATAATCCTGGGAAAGGTACTCCTACACCCTCAGGTAACTTTGCGCCACCTTCCTTCCCTTTCGAGGTTCTCCAGATGGACTTCATCAAAATGGAACGAGTTAACAATTTGAAGTATGTACTGGTAGTGGTTTGTGCATTTAGTAAATGGATTGAGGCTTACCCCACTAAGGAGAATACAGCTATGGCAACGGCGAAGGCGCTCTTAAAAGAGTTTTTCACGCGCTTCGGATTGCCACGTTTGATTTGGAGTGACAACGGAAGTCACTTCAATTCGAAAGTCATCGAATTGGTGTGCAAAGGCTTGCATATTAAGCAAAAGTTTCATGCAGCGAATCACCCCCAGTCAGCAGGCCTGGTTGAGAAGTACAATGGTACTCTCAAACTGAAGTTAGCAAAGATACAAGAAAGCACAGGATTGCGATGGCCAGATGCGTTACCTTTAGCCTTGTTATCTACTAGGACGACTGCACACTCTAGGACAGGGTTGTCACCCTACGAAGTGGTCTTCGGCCCCCCTGACTAATGTCTGGGGCATCCCAAGGCCCAAGCGCTTTTCCGAGATAGAGTACCCTTTACTTGTGGACTATTTGTTTGAGTTAACTAAAGATCTTCGTTCTCTTCATCAACAGATCCAGGAGACACTACGACCGTTACCAGAGGGGCCCGGGCATCAGCTACTGCCCAGAGATTACGTGTTGGTGATGAACTTTCAGAGGAAGAGCTGCCTGGAGCCTCGTTGGAAGGGGCCACTGTTGGTCCTCCTTGCCACTCGCACCGCGGTGAAACTTGACGGCCGGAAGCACTGGGTGCACGGGAGCCACTGCAAACGGGCCCCCCTCCCACTTCCTTACGATAAGTGGGCACTTGAAGGCATCGCTGACCAGGAAGGGGAGCAGGTGCCCTACTTTGTTCCCTTCTCTGACGCTCGGTTGAGGTGGGCACAGACGGACGAGGAGAGTGATGCTGCCCTGCTTGAGGCGGTTCCCCCGCAGATAAGGGCCGCCCCAGTTTCTCCCACTTTTGATCCACGAGAGTCTGAGTCCCAGTGCCCATCTGATCCTGAGTTTCACCCCCTTTTTGTCGACGAAACAGTGCCTGGAGCCACCAGGTATAATCTATGCCCCCGGCATAAGGACAGTGCCCCGAATTGACAGTCTAGCAGTTAGGGAAGGACTTGAGACCAGGGTGTGGGTACGGTGCTTAAGGTGCCTGCGATAGAGTAGGGTGAGCTGAACGGGTGCACTGCCCTGGAAACTGGACAGGATAGTTGAGGGTACTTGCCAAGGAGGGAGGGTCCCCTATCCTGAAAGAAGAAGGATTTGTTTCCAGCAAGGGTTGCGATTGCGCAGCCCCTTCGAGGGAGTGCTTCATAGCACCGTCGTTGATGAACAATAGGAGCCTACCAGTGAGGCTCTAGACGGAAGCTGGGTGACTTGTGCCCCTCTGGTCGGTTGTATTCTTGTGGCTCTAATTCCTAAGGTTCTCTCCCATGTACCCATTTGGCCGTGCAGTCATGAGGGAGGAACAGCCCCTGGTGGCTCCACCACTAGGGCAGAATGGTCCTGGTTGGTCTAGTTGGTCTACTAGGAGTAAGATAGTAGTGGTGATTTTCCTCCTCATTGTAATGATCATACTGTTCGGGGTGGTGTGGTATTTAGAAGAACACCATCCAGTCCACGCTCTGATAGGGACTACCCCGGTTCCACCTGAGCACCTGTTTGTCACAATGGCCCAGCATAAGGAAAGACATAGACAGACATATGTTGAAAATGCTTTTGTTCAGATTCTCCATCAGGTTCACAATACGACTAATACAACGAATTGCTGGGTGTGTGGGTTACTCCCCTCTGTTATGCACAAGAATGATCTACTAGTGTCCTTACCCTTGTCGTACTTAAGTAGTTGTGAGGCGTGGTTCCAGTTGCTTTCCATGGTGTATATTCATTATCATGCTGATGCCATGAACATAACAGAATCCGATTATGAGACAGTTCTGGAATATATAGTAGTACACCAGGGTTATACTCTGGGAGCAGATGGAAAGGAGGGTACCTTACATCCCAATGCTTGCATGAATGTATACGACAATAATAAAAATGTCACATGGTTGCAAGATGAAATGTTGGATTTTCAGGGATTCAATGTCTCTGAATACTTTAACTGTTTCCATGCACGAAATATCACCAGAGACACAGTCATGCCCGTACCTGTAATTGATACTGCAGCTAGTTTCTGTGTCGAAGGCTTTGGGAGTGTTTTGGTGAGGCAGAGTTGCTGTAATTATACATATCAATTAAACACTACTAGTAGCCCACCTTTACTCACGCCTCCTAATGTATACTTCATCTGTGGGGCACATGCTTATACATGGCTCCCTAGGGGATGATCTGGTCGGTGTTATGTTTCCTTTCTTTTACCTCCCGTTTATATTGCACCATCCAACTATCATAAGGACCACAGACTACAACGGAGAAGTATATACTTGTCCCGAATAAGGAGAGTTATTGACACAGCAGATATTGATCAGATGGATACCACTTTGCAGCAATTCACGGATGCCATGAAGGGTATAGTACCCTTTTGGGGACCTATGTATAACAGTCTTAGCCTTCGCTGCCTCACCAGGGTTGTAGAAGGGGTCATTAATACTACAGCTGGCATACTCACTAACCTTACAGCAGAGCTCCAGGCTACCAGGCTCGTTGCTCTTCAAAATCGGATGGTTCTAGATGTCATCCTTGCAGATAGGGGTGGAGCTTGCCACGTTATCGGCAGCAGTTGTTGTATATACATCCCAGACCACACCCCTAATGTATATTCTGCTATCCAGAAGCTACATAGGCTTGCATCTGATATTCATCAGGATAATGGTTCGTGGTCCTTGACAGGGTGGTTCTGGGGTCTGCTATCCTCCTGGGGTTGGAAGATAATGCTTTTTCTAGTAATTATCGCAGGTATCATCTTCACATGCTGTCTATGTGTCAACTGCCTTCCAGCATGCTGTACCTATTGTGTGGGCAAGCTCACCCCTACCCCTAAATTGCCAGGACGAACTAATAAAGATTCCACTATGATGATGCAGGACATACAGGATATGATGCTGATAGACGAGGGTATTTTTGAATACTAAAGATATTTCGATGTACATGTGCTACTTTGGTTCCCTTTGCATTTTGAGTAACAATAAATGTATTATCTCCTTTGCTTAGAATTGTAAAGACCCTACCAGATAGCGCCAATAAAGCATTTAGCCTCCACTGCTAAAAGGAGGGTCTGTTAGATTTGCAAAACTCATTATCGTTATGCACCCGTTATATACTATACTATACTATAGCAGCCATCTTTATGCCATCTTTATGTCTAGTCGCGTTCGATTGAGCGGGTCTGACGAGCCAGGCGCATCAGCAGTTGCAGAGTGAGCAGGAGCGGAGAGGAACGAGCAGGAGCAGGAGCTTCGGCTCTGGCAGTGGCGGCGAGTGCACCGAGTACGGCGGTGAGTGCGGTTGCGGCTGCTAAGGCGGAGGGAGCCGAGAGGGAAACACCCAATGAACGAGAAAGACCCTCCCGCGAACCCGCGAACACCCGCAGCACCATTTGCATCGCCACCTGCGGAAGGACCGCAGCGGTCTCTTCCCCGCGAGTACGCGCCCGCCTGCCAGCCTGCCTGAACCAGAGCCAGAACCCCCATCAACTGCTAAAGGAGTCTGTGGGGCCATCGTAGAGCCTGCGTGAAGTATAGCAGCTCTTGCCCCCCTCCCCCCACTGTGGCACCAGGGAACAGCAGTGTGCAGCAGTGGGAGCAGTGGATGGTGGGAAGTGAACAGAACGAGGTGAGCACAACTATTCTGACGGCTGTGCCGCAAAGCTGCGCAAAGCGGGAGTCGCAGATTTTCTTGGACCCCCACCCAGCCCGCCCAGCCCCCGACACTGGACTTAATTACCAAGCAGGCGGATCAGTGGGTCCGGCAGTGTGACTTCTATGCTGCACACCAGGAGAGAAAGCCAGGAGGGAAGCTGAGTTGAGAGATCGGGGAGTGCGGAGTGCGGACAGCAGAGCAGCAGGAGAGGGAGTAGCGACGCTTGGATTGATGAGAAGCAGGGTGAACCAAGGCGAACGGCGCAGAGACGGAGAGGAGAGGAGCGGCGTATGGTGAGCGGTGTGTGGCAGCGGCTTAGACTGCGGCCGAGTCAGCGCCCGCGAGAGGCTGAGAATGCGCAGGAGAGCGGTGAGTGGTGAAACCTCCAAACTTTTGCCACCTGTCTGATTTCATCCATTTACTGCCGTCTTTTCATCGTCTTCTACAGTTTGTTTAGTGCTACAAGATACTACAGTTACTCACCAAAAACGTACAGTGTATATTTTCACTGTCAAATGGCGTACAAAAAACTGAGATCAAGAACAATCTTTATGAAAAGACTGGGCACGGAGCAAGCAATTAGGAGGAGTGCCGGGAAGTCGGTCCGACTAGGAAAGTCTATAATGACCCCCGGAATAACCAAATACTTCATAAAACAAAGTACAGAGGTGCAGGAGCAAACACAAAAAGTTCAACTAAATAATACGAATAAAGAGGAGGAAAAGAAAGTAACAGATTCTAATGATCTCACTCAAAATCAAAAAGCAATAGAGGCAGACACAAAAAACACCCCTAGAATTCTGGATCAACTAACCAGTAACATTACAATCTCGGAACCAATAAAATTAGAAACTCATCAAGTACAGCAAACTCTAGACTACGATGTCACCTGTCCAGACATCAATATTAAGGACTTGATCTTCTATAAAGAAGCACCAAAGGAGTCACGGATAATTCAGAACAGTACGCCACAAAAATCAATTGACCCAGAAGGGTCCCTCTGTCAATCACCAGACTTTTCACTCCTAAAGTTCACGGGATTATCAAACGAATATACTCCGATATCTAAATCTTTGTTCACCCTTCAAAAAATTCTGGAATCAGTCCTCACCCATCTTGGGAACATTTTGGAAAACTCCAATCAGATGCTGGATACCCAATTAGGAATGTTAAAATACCTAGTGGATAAAAAAGGAAGAAAGACCAATTAAAAACAACACTTCCAGCAGAAATAGGTGAAAAACATAATGCAGAAAACCTCCTTAAACCTAAAGATGTACTAACAACAAAAGAGCTTTCTCCATCGAAGAAAGAAGTAGCAACTCAAACAGGTCGGAGTCTACCAAAAGCAAAAAAGGGAACACAAGACCTCAATCAGATCTATTCCCTCAGAAATCTCTTCAAAGAAAACAGCAAGCCGGACATTCACCATCCGGCCATAGCATATTACTCAATTTTCACCAACATAAAAACTAAAGCACAATTAAAAGTGAATAACTCAACTGTCTCTAATCAAAAAGCAACAGAAACTACTGCAAATTTAACCATTGTTTCTCCGGGCCTAGAAACCTCAAACAACGAAAGGAAACAAAAAATGATAAAACGGAAAAGGACAAAGAAAAGGGCGATAAGAAGGATTGCAAAGAAGAAGGCCCGGAAGACAAGGTTCCAGAACACCTTCTCCCCCACGATTAAGTCTTTAGAAAGAGAAGAAAGATCAGAAATGGTGCAGAACCCGGTAGAAAAAGAGCAGAAAACTTCAATTAAAGTACAAAGGGGAAACTCTAACCAACTTAACCCAATGGCGTCAAGTTTCTCAGCTCTAGAAACTGGAACAAAGACGCCTGTTCACAAGGACATCCCACAAAGAACTTACTCTACTGGGATGACGCACAAACAATCTGAGAACACCAAGCCATGCCGCCTGGAAATTACAGACTTATTCCCCTCAGGCAACATCCCGCTTAACCGGGAGAGAATCACAAATTTACTACAACAGATACCGCCGTTACACTCCTTATCTCGAAACGAAATAAAATTAGTAACTTTTCCAGAAAAATCTAAAACCACAATAGCAATTGTAGAATTCTGGTCTCCAGTAATACCAGGAATAATATGAAAGGAAAGCGAGATTGTCCATAAATATGGTTATGACTTGACACCAGTGCATAATTGCGAAACCCAAAGGTTGGAGACTTCCGAAGAAACTAACAAAACTAAATCTCAGCAATCGATCCTAAAGTACAGCGCCACAAATAATCCCCCAAATTTCTTTAAAGAAAATATTTTTGTTTCGATAAAGAATGGAGAAAGGAGAAGCTGGAGTAATAATTCACCAAAGAGGGAAATAACAACAAACGAATACTCATGGGCTTGGATTGCGGAGAATCTGAATAGTAATAAACAGGGCACGGAAAACAAACGCCCTTTTTAACGCAGGCTTGACCATCTTTTCCAGGAACATCGCTGGAAAAACACAGGAGAAATTAGCCTTAATTATGGAAGACCAACCGGGAATAGTGGCCGTACAAGAAACTTGGTCAACAACAACTTTGGAACAACAAGCAGTGCAGGTCGAACGGGGACATGCGAAAGGTGGGATCGCAATTCTTCTTAACGAAGACTTTAAGTGGGACCAAGTAATTATCCCATAGACTCAAAGAACTTTCAATGTATTAAGGTCAAATTTGGGATCGACCCACTAGAAACTCAGAAAGATCTCCTCATCTTTAACGTCTATATTCCCCCGGGTCAAAAATGAATGCACTAGCAATAGAAATATTCGAGGGAATAGAAAAGGTAATAGACGGACAAGGCTACCCGTCAGTCTTCATAACAGGCGACTTCAATGGAAAAATATCGAACGAGTTACTCGATAAATGGGTATACTATGAAAAAGAAGAAGTCCTGGGAATTCCCATCCCGTTTTTCCCCAAAGAAAACAAAGCTGATAAAAGAGGTAAAATCCTGCTAGCCTCACTCCCAATGCTAAACGGAGTAATACTAAACGGCAACATTGAAGGTGATATTCCGGCATCATCTACAAGACAAGGGAACTCCAGCTCCTCAACCCTGGACTATATGATCTGTAGCTTGGATCTGTTCAGTTCAGTCTCATACCTTAATATTAAATTCGCACCGGGAAGCGATCATGCAATCCTTCAATTAGCTACAGAGTGGAAAACACAACTTACATCCTCAAGCAATATTATGTATCTCCAAAGTACTGTCTTGGTGAACCAGGTCCAAGGACGGATACAGTGGAACTCAAGGACATTCAATAAAATTATGAATGCATTCGAGATGGCTCTCCCATTACAGATAACGTACTCTACAAACCCGATAACAAACTTTGAAGTAGTCATCAAAAACCTGGTACAATCTTTGCAAGAAAATCTAATAAAGCGGGGCCCAAGAGTGAAACAAAATAAAAGACGGATCTTAGACACCATTGCTACAGAATTAAATAAATTAATAAGGTCTCAATTCCTCCAATACTCTGCCTCAAAACAATTAGAAATTGACAACCTGAAAAAACAGCGCACGAGAGAAAAAGGTAAAAATCGTAAAAAAACACAGGATAAAAACTGGATCGACATCCAGATAGCAGCAAAACAGAATAACCAACGTGCATACTGGAATATAATTGCCAAAGAAACAGGCACAAAAAAATCACTACAAGCTATCCCAGTACCCCCTTCAGAATGGGAAACATATCTAACCAACTTATATAAATTAAATAAAAGTCCAGAAAACACGAACGGACCGGCAAGAATTCCTGGAGCAAATACTTTAGATAACGGAGCCCCATCTTCTTCTCTAATTGAGTTACATATAAAAAAGGCAAAAACGTCGGGAGCAACGGGACTGGACCAAATCCCAATTAAGGTCCTCCAAACCAATCCCAAAGAATGGAGTAACTTCCTAGCTCCCCTCTTTTGCCATATCTTTGACACAGGGGAAATTCCAAAATCGTGGAAGGGGAGCATAGTAATCCCAATACATAAGAAGGGTTCTAGGTTGCTTCCCGGTAACTATAGGCAGATAGCTCTCCTGGACGCAACAGGAAAGATTTTTGCAGCAGCAGTACTAGAACATCTTAAAGACTGGGCATTTTCATCAGGTCTAATTCCTTTATATCAAGCTGGGTTTAGACCTAAACACTCGGACACTGACAACATTGCAGTGCTGCAAACAATAATCGATAAATATGTAACCTTAAAATCTCAGGTAGTGTATGCTGCTTTCGTCGACTTCACGACCGCATTCGACAGGGTGGATAGAGGATCGCTCTGGAGAAAACTTCGTAAAATGGGTATCCCGGATAACCTACTCCATGTAATAATATCACTATACTCCGGAACTTGGTGTCAAGTCCAAATGGGGAGGGAGAAGGGTCTCACGAGCCCAATACCTACACCAAATGGCCTCAGACAAGGATGCCTTCTTGCTCCCTTACTGTTTTCCTTATATCTTAGTGATCTGCCCGAAAGCTTCAAACAAGTCTGTAACTTTCCACCTAAAATTGCATTTCATAAAATCCACACCATGATGTATGCAGACGATGTAGTCATCCTAGACTTAACACCAAATTTGCTTGCAAAGGAATCTGCAAGCACTCTATGAATACACAGAAGAAAACTACTTAATACTGAACACCACAAAAACAAAAATAGTTCCATTTTCGGGAAGGAAACGGTATGTTAACTACAAATGGACTCTAGGGGGTAAATTGTTGGAAGTGGCAAACGAATATACCTACTTAGGGAGAATTTTATCTAAATCACTGCAAAACTTGCCTCATATACAGAATCTGAACCGGAAAGTCGACGTCCATGTGGGGGCACTCTTACGATTATATGCCTCGACCGGTCAAAGGCATTTTTCCTCTCTTCTTCAGATATATAGTGCTAAGATTCCGCCAGTACTATCATACGCTCTTGAATACATCCCACTAAGTCAATGGAAATATCTGGACCTCAAAGAAGGGAAAGTCCTCCGGAAACTTACAAAGATGTCTCAAGCAGTTCCGGTACAAACTCTCCGCCTTGAACTTTCACTAGTCAGCTCTTTTGCAAGAGGAATAAGCAATATCATCAGATGGGCATATAACCTCATCCATGCAGAACAAGGAACGCTACGATCCCTATTAAAAATAGAGACTTTCGAACAAGGTTCACTGAAATATGTATTTTGTAGGAATGTCTCAATTGTTTTTAAAATATCAAATGTTAATAGAAATATGTTGCAATCTTGGACTCCTACCCAGTTAAAGCTCTTTTTAAAACATCTGACACCAAGGTTAAGCTTTGATCTCGATACTCAGCATTGCTCCAAATTGTCATTATACAAAAAACATGCTGAAACAATTGAATATAGGAAAATACAGCAGTATATCTATTTTAACCTAAAGCACGGTGTCAGGCGCTCGATTATATTACTCCGGCTTGGGATACTCCCATTAAAATCTCTTACCTCTAAGTGGCTCCCAAATGAAAAAGAAAAAACTAGCACTTATTGTAACCTATGTAATGGCGGGGAGCAAGATCTGGAACACATGTTGTTTGTTTGCCCAAATGAGACAGTTGTAGAAGCAAGAAAAAGGTTTATACAACCCATTCGAACAAAATGTAAAATTAATTCAGTTCAGACCTTGATTTCGCTTTGTAAGGTACCGCCACATGAATTTGTATGTTATAATTTATTCAAATTTTTAAAATCTTTTTTAACTTTGTACTAGAATGAAAACGTTTATCATCTTACTGCTAAATTTTAAAGGAAAATGTTATGTATTAAATATTTGTTGTTCTCAGCCGAGAACTAAATCAAATAAACTTAAACTTGAACTTACTATACTAGGTTAGCAGTGTGCGGCTAAATAGAAATCATTTGTATTCCCTGCGTGCAACCCGCTGAGTTATCCATGTAATGTGCAAGCTTCAGTTAGCGAATGTGACTCCATTTTGTATTCCGTAATCCCTCTCTAGCTGTGTTTGAACTAGGCCTCATGACTCGTATTGCTTGCCTCAGCAGAACCTCGTGTTCAGTGATTATTTTCCTTAGCTGCTCCAGGTTGGATTCTGTCTCACTAATGAATAGGCCATATTGCCCTTGCATACCTATCTTTGTGTGTAACTCTGCTCCCACGTTAGGAGACGCCGAGCTCCAGCGCGGCAACCTTGAGCCCATGATAACATGTACCCATCTAGCAGGTGGTAGCTCATCTTTCTGTGCCCCTTTGTTCATGTTCGGCCTGAGCCGGTAACTTTCCACTGTGGGCGTAGTTGGGGGTTCTTGGAGGAATGATTATGCATTGCAGACCGTTGGGGAGCCAGTCCCCTCGGCAGACATCTTAGGGTGCAGGTCAGATTGGACTCCTCTGCAGAGTATTACTAATAAAACTTTGGTTTGTATTCTCTACTGTCTTCCCGACTCTTCATTTGTTTGGAAGGCGATTAGGTGGTTGTAAATAACCCGGGTGGCCCCTTAGGGCCACTTCCTTCAACCTCAAACCCCTTTCCGCCCACTGCCTTCTGCAACGTGTTTAATACTACCCACTTCCCCAATGCCTGAGGTGCCTGTCACCACCTCAGGTCTAACATCAAACCATTATATTCATACAACAGTGTTCACAGTCCTCTAGTCTCCCCTCCCCCATGTGGAGAGAAGATTCTTGCTAGTTGCAGCGCAGTGCTGTCCACATGCCTCCAACATCCTCTGGTGTCTTTGTCGCATCGTGCCTGGGTGCATCTGTGCTCTGGTCAGAGTTCTTTAGGGCTGGTGTGGCTCTGTTTCAGCAGTGTCCTACATGTCAATAGCCAGTCGCGACATCTTGCTGGTCTCAATTCCTTCCTGTGTGTCTTCTTGACTTGGCTCTTGCATTACATATTGTTTCTGACTTTCTGCCATCAGTCGAGCTACTACCAGGGCTCCTCTGGCATCATAAAGAATCAGGATTTCCCCTTAGTCAAGCAGGAAATAGCATCATGAACTTTATATCTTGCTGACGCAGTTCCAATTTCACCTTATCGAAGCACCGTCTTTTTGCTTTCACTTCTTGGGTATAGTCTGGGACATCATAATAGTCTTGATTTTTAAACGAATGGGCCTGCATTGATAAACCACCCCATATATCGCATTGCGGTCTCTAAAGTTAAGAACTCAGGCAATGATGGGTTGTGGTTTCGTGCCCGACTTTGATGGCAGCCCGGGACGCAATGGGCCCTCTTGATTATAAAGCAGATGGCATCACCATGTTCCTTATGAGAGTTTCAATGAACTGTTCTGCTGACAGACCCTCTGCCCTTTCAGTGATTCCCACCAAATGAATGTTGCTACACCTGGACCTCCTTTCCTCATCCTCAGGGGTTGTGTGCAACTACTGGGTGGCCTCATTGAGGTAGCTAACTTCGGCTTTCAGTTCCTAAATGGATTCTGCTTTGTCTTCCCTTTTGGTTTCAACCGTTGCCACCTGTGTCGACATTTTCTTGAAATCCATTCACAGGAGATTAATGTCCACTACCACTGTGTCAATCTTTTGCTTCGTGCATTCCTCTGCTCTTTGACTGCCTGCAGCACTTCCCTTAGTGATGCATTCTGATCCTCACAGCCCTGTCTCCCTCCTTGGGTTCTTTTTGCGGGTGATCTCGATCTTTCTTTTAAAAGTCACCAGAGGGAGCATTTTTCCAGTTTGTGTGATTGTCCCATTTTCCCTCTTTTCTCCAGGACCATTCTAGGAGTTTTTGATGCAATAATGTGCCTCTGAAGTGGAATAATACACCTATGTACTTTTAGCATCACAGACTCCATCCCAATCCTTTAGCGTGGCTTTCCATAAATAGCTGCAGCTGATACTTTGCTCGACCAACCACACTTCACTAGAGGTCCCGATCTACCACTTGCCATTCCCTACCTCAGACAATGGGGTGTAATTTACTATAAAAGAAATGGATCATTTTTAACTGACTGAGCTGTTGTATAGAATAAAGCCTCTTCATATCACCAAAAACGAATGGGGTTATTGAGAGCTTCAACTGCACCATGAAGGAAATCATTCAATTGGTGAAATGTAGTAGATCGAATTGAAGGATAGAGGTTTTTTACAAACTAAGGGGCATATTCTCAAGAACGTGTGATAACCACCGCAAGTGTAGCTTAACGCAACCCTTCACATCGCAGTCTATCGCGGGAAAACAACTCTGTGTTAACGTGGTATTCACAACACGGCGGTACCATGCGATAGTCACACGATAACGCGTCAAATGAACGCGTTAAAAACAACGCGAAGCCGCAAAAACGCGAAACCCCAACGCGAAAATAGTAGCGATGACGCCAATCGCGATACAAAAATCTACGAAAACCAGCCACAGGCCTGCAATTCCCACGCGTCATGCGGGAAAATGCACTATAAAAGTAGAAATAAAACATACCAACAAAAGCCAAACAACAGCGAAGCACAATGGAGGCATCCGGAGTAAGTACAGAGGACAACCAGAACCCCACAAGCCCCCGGAGGAACAGCCAGGGACCTCGGGGTCAGGGAAAGGCAAGGACAAGAAGAGTAGGAAGAAGCGGTTCAGTCCGCAGGAAAACAGGATCCTGATAACGGAGGTGATAGAACACCATCAACCACTGTTCGTCACCTCCACTGTGTCACTGGCAACTAAAAATGGAATATAGCAGACCATCGTGGACAAGGTGAATGCAGTCGGAGTGCTGAAGAGGACAATGGACGAGGTCAAGAGACGCTGGAATGATGTGAAGCGCAAAACCAAGCTGAAACTCGCAAACAACCGGAAGGCAGCAATGCAGACTGGAGGTGGGAGTCCAGCGCCACAGGAGGAGCTGGACGAGATGGAGGAAATGGTGTCCACAGTCATCAGTGCAGAGACGGTGGCAGGAGTTGGGGGACCGGACACTGCTCAACATGACCCGACACAACAGCAACAGGGTGAGTAACCATCAGGGACTGGGGGGACGGGGGAGATGGGCACAATGGCACACATGCACAATTAAGCATAGCACATCTGCGGACAAACCATGCCCCAGACCCACAACTCCCACCAAGAGACCAATGCACACAGGTATGCAACATCTCAGCACTGCATAAGAACAGAACCCAGAGGCACACCGCATGGAAGGGATAAGGGCAGCTAAATCAGAGCTGAAGGGGAGACTCCCCCAAAATGCGGCACACACACATTACATGCAGAGCACATCAACATTGACAACGATGTGGTACAAACCGCAACACGTCCACAACAGAACAGAGGACACAACTGGTGCCGCATGTGTGTAGAAACTGGCCAATCACATTTGGCACTGCAGGGAAATGTGAGTTGACAATGTACAAGTACAAACACACATCCGTGATGTAGTCGGAATGTCCACTGTCCCGCATCAAATAGGCAGCTCCCCCCAAACAGTCACAATGTACACTGTCATGCAGTCTGAATGTAAACATGTACAATGCATCAACATACATGGGAACACGATGTGAAATTGCATCTCCCCTTCACATTGCAGGGGGAAATCCAACACCTCCTGCAGAGCAGTCCAAACCTCTCTTCTCTGATGACGAAGAGGACCACCACACCTTCGACTCCGATGACCTCCAACAGCTCGTGGACAGCCTCCGCAGCCCACTTCCAGGAGCAGGGCAGCCCAGCTGTCACGAGGAGAACCCACCCCCTGCACAGTACACATAGCAGGCAGCACCCACCACCACGGCTGCCTCCCAGGACCCCCACGACGAACACATGGTCTTCCAACGCCGTGTGTTGGGGTGCCAGGAGAAGCTGGCTGAACAGGTGCAGGTGGGGTTCGACCGCATGGCAGTCAAACTAGACGCCATACGTGGGTGTCTAAGTCCCATCAGGGACCACTCACAGTCCCTAACGGACACCCACAGTCTGCTCCATGCTCTCCAACGGACCATGGCTGACATCGCTAGAGTCCTGACTCTGCAACAAGAACGACTGTCTAGTCAGAGTGCCTCCAGCGATCTCGCCCGGGAGTTGTGACACATGCGGAGGATCATGGAGAACATGGAGCGGACGCAGGCGGAAAGAGCGGCTGCCACGGCTGCACACCAGCGAGAGGTAGATGGGTCCCTCAATGCCCTAAAGACCCTCCTCATGGCATTGCTGCCACAAGGCCTGGCGCTGATGCATGCTGCTGCTACCACCTCATCCACATCTCCGGCCCCTGATGTGTCAGTGCCACACAGTGCTGGAGACAGAACACCACCACCCACATGTGAGGCACATGCAACAGCAGAGGACGAAGATGTGGATGAATCTGCCATCGTGGTCAGGAGGACGCAGCAGCATTCATCTCTGCCATGTGGCCTGTTTCTGCTTGGTTCTGCCCTCTGCATCATCACCTTCCACTGTCCCCCGATGCACTCTGCGACACTCACCTTGGACCTCGACATGGACTGCCATATTCTGTTTGGTCACCAATGACACAGCTATCAGACTGCGGACTGAAGTCCTCCTCTCCTGATGTACCTGTCATTCCCTGAAGGACTCTGGCTGGCCCTCCACGGGCCGACAATGTGAAGTGGGGTTGGCATGGCCCTGTACTGCTCCAGCTGCAACACTCCCTTGAATGTGTAATAAACATTCATATTCAAACAGAAGTGTCATGTCTATGATCTTTCAAGTGTGGAAGTATGGATGAATGTAGGGTCAGTGATTCCCCCTTACGTCCATGTTGCCCATCTTGTGGGACTTTTGTCACAGGGTGACACATTGCCGATTGCGGTCTGGGTGGCGCCGACACTACAACAGAGACATATCCATTAGTCACTTCCTTGTCCAGCCCAGGACGGAACCACGCCCAGAGCCCCGGGGTCATTGTTCACACCCTTACGCTGGACTGGCATACGCCAGGACAGCCCACTCCAATTACGCACACAGGGGGGGCGACAACGCTACATGTCCCAGGTCTTCACTGTTGGGATCTGCAGCTCACAGGTCTAGTTGTCAGCATGCCACAGCCACTCCCTCACGGCTGGTGTACACCCACACCACACCCATCCAGCACAGGTGTCACAGGACATGTGACCCTGCCAATAAAAACGGCCTGGCGCACGTGCTGGACGCCATTTCCACTCTCTCTGACTGGGTGTCTCTGTGTAGTTCTCATGTATGCATGAGGGCCTAGGGCCCTGCCACCTCACATTGCCCAGTGCCGGGGGTGACATGATGGCGTCCGCACCACGGGACTCAATCATTAAGGGTCCATGGCTAGCGGTGCACAGACTTGGTGGCACCAGATACACTGCGGCAGGCACACCGCCACGGGACGGTGTCTTGCGGTGCAGTGAGATAGGGGCACCTAAAGTGCTGAGCGGGTGTGCAGCCTGCGATGATGCGCCGTCCTGGTGGTCCGGACTGGCAAGGATTAGTGTGAGCCCTGCTGGACCGCAGTGTAGGCCTGAGCCAGCGGGCAGGGCGGGCCTCCCGCCACGTGGCGTTGCCTCGCGGTTCACAGAGTTAGTGGCACCTCAAGCGCTGAGCGGGTGTGCAGCCTGCGATGATGCCGTGTGCACTGATGTGATCTCTGCCATTGCGAAATCAAGACCCAGAATCATGTGTGTGACCTGGTGGCCCGTGGTGCGGGGCTGCATGATGTGGAGGGTGCCATGGTCGCGGGCACCGGGCTTGGAGATCCCTCCGGAACGTGGTGGGCCCTCTTGGAGACACGCCGGTGGCGGAAGGTGAGCAGTGAGGCCTGGTTGCGCAGGGGCGGGCAATCACCGCTGGGCAGCGGGAGGGGCTGGGGTGCAACAGCCTGTGTGCGCAGGGGCGGGCAAGCGATGATGGCGTGTGCAATTGCATGGACTCTGCCATTTATGTCTCTGGAAACTGTTTCAGATGAGAGACCTGGGGGACTGCTGTGAATACCGGCACGTGGTTGGAGACACACCGGTGGCAGCAGGTGAGCAGTGAGGCCTAGGTCCGCAGTGTCGGCACTCTCTCACCCTCTCCTTCTTTCTCCCTCTCTCCCTCTCTCTCCCTCTTTCTCTCTCCCTCTCTCCCTATCTCTCCCCCTCTCCCTCTCTTTCTCTCTCCCTCTCTCTCCCTCTCTCCCTCTCTCTTTCTCTCTCCCTCTCTCTTTCTCTCTCCCTCTCTTTCTCTCTCCCTCTCTCTCTCTTTCGCTCTCTCTCTCTCTGTACTTTGATGGGCGCATGGCACACCTTCTGATCCAGATTTCTGTTTTGCAGGCTGTGACTTACAGAATGTCCTGAGACGACCCGCCATGCCTCTTCAGATTTGTTTTTTTTGGTTTATTCTGTAATAAACGTATTGTTTCGATATTATGATATGGATGTATGATTTCCCTTTTTCTGACCACACATGTATGTTGGGTGTTGTGATTGTGCGACTTCAGCGATTTGTTTGGTTCATGTTTCGTGGAGTTGATGTGCAATATCTTTGTCCAAGGGGGGGGGGGTGCCCGGGATAGGGCCCCGGGGGGGGGAGGGTGGTGGGGTCCTGGGGGTGGTGGCGGTGGGTGTTGTTGACCTATTGGGGCTCCCGGCTGCATGATCGGTTGCTCCAGGGCATCTGTTGTTCTTCATGTGTGGCTAAGGGCTGTGCTCCCTTGTCTGGTGCCGGTTGTTGTCCGACTTTACACCAGGTAGGAGCAGGTGTTAGTTTCCTGCTGCTAACGCGCATTAGCGCATGTTTTGTGATCTTATCGCCGATCTGGCTGGTCGTTGAGAATGTTGTGGAGTGGTGTTGTCGCGGCTTTTTGCACGGGAACGCCTACTCTGCATATCATTAGCGTTAGTTGCCGGGGTCATCTGTGGCGATGTTTTTTGCGACTGCTATCGCAGGTAAACTGGTGTTATGGGCTGTTAGCACCAGCTTGGGAATGGGGAGATAAATTTATCGCGGATTTGGCTGCGATAAAGTGCCGATTACTCGGCGATAGCTCTTTGAGAATATGCCCCTCAGAGTGTATAGGGTGGCACTTTATAGATGCACAGGTAGAAGCCCATTTGAATGCTTTAACAGGAGGAAGCCTAACACAAAGTTAGCCCCCAGTTGGATGGAGTGGAACATAAACTCATGTGAGCGAGGAGTGAATGAATAATAGAAACTGAAGGAATTGCAAAGTTAAAGAAGAAACAAGCATCATTTTGATGAGAGAAAAGCTGTGAGAATGACTGAAGTCAAGGTGGGTGATTGTGTAGTAATTGAGGGTCCCACGGGTGGCAAGCTATACTCAGGGGGCCATATGTACAGAATTTAGGGATTGCAATTTCCTAAATCGCAATTTCTAATGCACAAAAGCATAGAAGTTTCAAATAGCGATTCCTAGTGTGTTGCAAATTGACCTACCTCATAAACATTAATGAGGAAGGTCGCAGTTTGTAACCCATTAGGAATTGCAGCCATCACAAGGATGGTGGCCCGCTGGGGTTAGCAAACCGCCATGTTTGTGATTGCTTTTTGATAAAGCAATCTTTTTCTTTTTTTAGGAAATGCAGTCCGTTTTACTTAAAGGAAAATGGGATGCATTTCAAAAAATAAAATGAAATGTTTATGTTTCATTCAGAGTAGGCAGTTGTCTGTGGGACCACTGCCTAGTCTTAAAAAATATTTGTTTTAACATTCACAAAGGGGAAGGGGTCATTTGGGGACCCCTTCCCATTTGGGAATGCTTCCCACCTTCTTTGAGCTGTTGGTAAAATATGAATATTTGCGACCGCAATTTAGCTGAAAAACATTCATCATACAACTGTGATTCTGTAATTGAAAGGGAAGCCCTAAACATGTCCCTTCCAAATATCGAATCACGGAACACAAATTGCAATTCGGTAATATATTACCTTATTGCAATGTGTGGTTTGTACAAATGAAAAAACATTTTTGCAGTCGGAAACTACATTCCTTCCCCACTTTACTCTGTCTCCCTTGACCGTGTCTGGTACACAAAGTCATTCAGTCTAGGGCTAGGTTGGGGCGCAAGTTGTAGTGTTAGCTCTGAGCAACACTGTTTGACTCATCTTAGCTTGTGTTGCCTTCCAGCCTCGCAATTGGGTTTCCTGGTGGCCATGATCCAGTGACTCCTCATCTCCAGGTCTCTGGCTGGTGAACCAGCTCCCTGTTGTTGTGTTCATCTCTTCGTGGCGCCTTTTGTCATCTTCTCCACTCTCTGCGGGGGCATCTACTTTTTTGAACCATGACATGATCCTGCTTACCGTCTCTTCAACTTTGCAAGCAGTAACCATAGTGCCTGAGATACTTGTCACTTTCCATGCCCTGGGCTCGTAGGGTGTGCGAAACTTCCACCCTGGGTGGCGGTCTCTTGGGAGGGCATGGTCTCCTGGTTCTAACTGGCGATAGCGGGCTCCCCGCTGCCGGCTGCCTCTCCGTTGGTCTGTTCTCTCCTTGCTTGCGTGCTCTCTGGGTCATATTCAGGAGGGGACCACTAAGGGTGGACCAGGGTGGTGTCTCGCCGATGCATCTTTAGCATGAGGGTGCAACGGGCGCACTTAGTTGTGCAGTGTGGGGTTCCCCAGTACTCCCGTAGGAATCGGTGTAATACAATACAATACAAGGCATTTGTAGAGCACACAGCTTCCTTCGAGGAGGAGTCCCGGAGCTGGCGGAAACGATCACAACCAAGAAAACCTAAAGACAGAGAGGCCAGATGACCTCTAGGCAGGAGTCAAAAATCAAGGTTTTGAGGCTCTTTCTGAAAACAGCTTTAGAAGGGCTGCTTCGCAAGACAAGAGGAAGAGCATGCTACAACTTAGAGACCAGGAAGACAAATGATCTGTCTCCTCTTCTGGCCTTGTGAATGTGTGGGATTTGGAGCAGTTTGGGGTTGTTAGATTTCATCGACCTCACCTTGCAGTAGGGCTTAAAACAGCGCCAAGATAAGGAGGACCTTTGTGAGTATAGGCCTTAAAGGCAAAGATGAGTGCCTTAAATTGGATCTTCTTACTGACAGGGAGCCAATTAAGGTGTCGTACATGGCCGTACACCACCACCCAGCGAGGGATCTTGAGAATTAAATGAGTGGCAGCGTTCTGAATGTTTGAAGACCCTGGATTGAAAATAGACCCCAGGTACAAGCTGTTGGCATAGTCCAACTGGGACATAACCAAGGCATTGACCATCGTTGTACGGAAGTCCTCGGGAATAAGATGAAGCATCCTTCTTAGGGACCTGAGAGTAGCAAAGCAGGTGGCGGGTAATGCCTTTTTCTGGGGTTCCAAAGGTTTGAAGTGGTCTTCAGGCGTTTTCCCTTTTCATGGACAGTGATCCTTAGCACCTTGTTCAAATTTTACATGAAGTGGTTGACATCAGCGTTGACTTGCCACTGAGGGGTGATTCGTCTGTGTTGTATGCCGAGACCTTGTAGGAAACTGAAACTCAAGACCCTGGAACGGCGGGCCACTGTCTGTCCTGATCTCCTCTGGGAGAACAAATAGGGCCAGGACCTTCTCCAGTGCAAGGCCAATGTTGGGGAATGCCGTTGAACCAGGTTCCACTATTGGGTATTTAGAATGACTGTCTACCATCACCAGGCTGGTGCGTCCATCTGGGAAGCTACCGAAATTGAGGCTGCCTTTCCTCCATGGAACCTCACTTATTTTCTCTGTATTGACTGATACTGGGGCTTCCAGGCCGCTGGTCACTTGGCAAGCCTCACATTGTTGTACAATGTCATACAGAGTTTCTTCCAGCCCAGCAAACCACACCTTTTGTCTCAAACGGTTCTTAGACTTGACAACCCCTTGATGTGTCCTCTGTGGGCTAGCTCCACTACTCGGCACATTAACCCCGTTGGTATGACTATGCGGCACCCTTGTATTACAAGGTCTTCCTGGGTGGAAGTTAGCTCATGCCTGAGCCCCCAGAGTTGAGTCAGCCACTCCTAGTCTGAACCTCCCTATTGGTTAGCGTCCTGCAGAAACGCACTCCACTTCCCTTTTTGTAATTTCGCTGTACCTTTACCAAGCACTGCATTCTCTGTGGTGTCTTGGCTGATTTCCTGGAGGCTCAGTGCTCCTCTGCTCAGGGGCCGGATGAATTCTTTGGTCTGTCCTGCATCTTTCTCCACTTTGCCAAACCCCAGTGATGGGTGCCGGGAGAGGAAGTAAGCTGGGTTCCGGGAGCCTCGTCGGTACACAACTTCAAACTGATACTGCTGAAGTTGTATCGCTCACTGTTCTATCCTGGATGGGGGATTAAGCACAGTGCCCTTGAATAGCAGGACAAGTGGCTGATGGTCGGGGACAACTTGAAACGGTCGCCCACTGAGGTATAGGTGGAAATGGTTATACACCCAGTTGATGGCAAGGGCTTCTCTTTCTATTTGAGTGAATCTGGTTTACATTGGAGTGAGTGCTCTGCTTGCGAAGGCGAGCGGCGCCCACTGTACCGGTTCGACCTTTTGCGTCAGTATGGCCTGCAGTCCTACCGGGCTGGCATCAACAAAGAGCTCTGTTTTCTGCTTGAGGTAACAGAATGCCATTGTCAACTTGCTGAGAAGTGCGCTCTTGATGCATTGAAACGACTCATCTTCAGTGGGTCACAGGCCTCCGTTAGAGCCCTAAGAGGTTATCCAACGGTTGCCATGTTGGGGATGAAATGCCCACAGTATGTGGTCATCCCCAAGAAACTGCGGACTTCGTTGCATTGCAGGATGCGGGTGCCTGCTGGATCGCCTGTGATTTCTGGGGTCAACTTGGATGCTATCCTTTTTTTTAAACATGATATTATTGACATTTTAGCACACATTAATCCACATACATTATTAGTATTCACTCCATAATATAGTGTCCAAAACATGTATTAAGCAATCAGCCATGGAGAAGAAGTATTACAAAGGTCAGTGCGGTAGCCAAATGCTCCGGTTCATAATCATATCAACACTTGACGGGTCCAGTAGGCATGTCTACCGACAACTAGGGGTACCCCATTCAGACATTACAGGACCCTAATTTAAGATGCCTGCTTCTTTGCCCACGTGGTCCCATATAAATGTACATTCTCGGAAGCATGCAACGTGTTTATGTCTGGGTATGCGGAGTCTCTGCCATTCCGGGACCCTATAGTCATAAAAACATGTCAAACAGGGAATGAAGAACTGGGATGCTAGCTGCCTGTCAGTGTCCAGTAGGTTACCATATGTACGTAGAGCGTCATAAGTCTCGATCAGTGCCCGGGTAGGGAGGAGAAAGGAGAGGGAGGGGAAGGGGGGCAGGCGGGGGAGAATAGACCCGTCCAACCAGTCAATCCCACGGATCAATCCCGGCCCCACTGAAGAGGGGGGGAAAGAGGGGGGAGAAGGGGGGGGGGAATCCACTCCAATCAGTCACTCACTCCGGACTCCGGGGGTGTCGCTGTCTCCGCTTGTGGCACTTGGGGAGTTCGGGTATTCCCAGGCGTGTAATATGTCCTTCCATTGGTCTACTATCTGACGCAGTCGCAGCCGTCTCAGCTCCTCCCTATGCAGCGCTCTCTCCTCTGCCCCAGCCCACGTCGTTACCTCCCTCCGCCACACAGGAGCCTGCGGTCCTGTAGGTGCTTTCCACGCGATTGCTATACGCCGTCTAGCCAACGCCTGGGCCAGATCTATGAACTTATTTCCTGCTTTACGTTTAGGTGGCCTAGGAATGAGTCCTAACAGACAGACTGCCACAGTGCAAGTAAGCGTACAGTCTAATGCAGTGTTGAGTGCCGGGAGTACTACGTGCCAAACGGCCTGTGTGACCCCGCATGCCCAGGTCATATGAAGGAAATCTGCATCCTCCCAATTACATCTCGGGCAACGCCTTAGCTCTCCCCCAAAAATTACAAAAATCCGGTGTGGAGTTAAATATGTCATGTGCACATAATTAAATTGTATATACTTCAACCTTGTGCTCTGTGCTACTTTCTTAGGGAACGCCATGACCCTGCCCCATTCTGCATCTGTGAGGTCCCTCTCCAAATGACTTTCCCATTTCTCACGCAGCCGGACCAGGGGGGTCAGCGAGGCCTCGCGCAAGGACGCATAAAACCATTTAATTTGGTGTCTCACTGTGCCCAGGGTAATCAAGAAATGCAGCACAGCATGCGTTTCCGGCTCCTCTCTATTCCGGCCCCATAACTGAGCTAACGTTCTCTGCAGTGCCTCGTACATGAAGAACTGGCCCGCGGGCAAGCCACACCCCTCCACCAACTCTGCAAAGGGAAGCAAAATCTTCTCTTGGTAACAGTCCCCCGCGCTTTCGAGGCCCACCTCCGCCCAAGGGGCCAACTGCTCCGCGGTCATAACCTGTTGCGGCTCGCTGTGGGGCAGTCCCACCAGGGGCAGCTCTGGGGAGTATTTCGGAGTGTCAGCTATTCTCTTAATGCTACGCCTCCAACATTGTAACGCCATGGTCTTCAATACAGATGTGTAGGGAACTTTTGTTGTGTGCAGTAGGAGTTTCGCCAACAAAAGACTGGGGTTCTGGCCAGGTTCCGCTAAAAAAGTTCTGTCTACATTCACACCCTCCAGCCATTGGGCCAGCCACTGCATCTGGGCCGCAAGCTGATACAGCTCGAAGTCAGGGACTCCCAAACCCCCCGCATCTATAGGGCGTTTCAATATCGTAAGTGACACTCTACGCCTGCCATCCTCCCATACTAGGTCTCTCACCAGGGAGTCCAAGGTACGAAACCAAGCCGCAGGCAATAACACTGGCATGTTGGCAAAATAATACAACACCCGGGGGAGCATAATCATTTTTATCAAGGATATCCTGGCCATGATGGGGAGGCGTAGCGTGCCCCAAAACTGGACAGTAGATCTAGGGGATCGCAGCGCTTTTCCCAAATTCCCTTCTCTCAGGTCCTCCAAGGAATGGAAAATCTGGACGCCCAGATATCAGAAGGTTTCCAATGCCCAGTTAATGTCCGCAGGCACCTCCAGCGTGCGCACTAAAGGTCCAGCCGCTGGGAAGAGATATGTCTTGCGTTTATTGACTCGTAATCCTGACAGGTCCCCAAACATCTCCAAGTGTCGCAGGGCCGTGTCTGCCCCCCTAGCCGCATCACAGAGATACACTAATAAATCATCGGCGTATAGGGAGATGATGTGTGTCCTTCCCCCTAAGGTCAGTCCCATGCCCTCACCCCCCTGCCGAAACAACTCAGCCAGAGGTTCTATTGCCAAGGCGAATAAGAGTGGCGACAGGGGGCATCCCTGATGGGTGCCTCGCGCTACACGATATTGGGAGGAAATAGTTTTACCAGTCCTAACCCTGGCCGTGGGGAAAGTATACAACAATCTTACCCAAGCCACCCAATTATCTCCCTTGCCAAAACACTTCATAACCGCTAACAGGTAATCCCATCCTACAGTATCAAAGGCCTTTTCTAGGTCAATTGATAAAATAGCAGCCCGTTGAAGAGCGGGTGCTCCAGGGTGATTAAGTACAGAGTACAATCGACAGAGGTTGTACAAGGTGTTGCAGGAGGGAATAAACCCATTTTGGTCCGGGTGGACCAGGTCCCGCATGTGCGGAAGCAACCAAAACGCCAGCACTTTACTAAGGATTAATCGGTATTGAGCATGGAGAGGGGCCTAAAGTCTTTCACTTCAGCGTCCAAGGACGCCGTCTTTGGAGCGGGACCACCAATGCATCACGCGTAGTGTCTGGCAGGCAACCCGCTTGAAGAGACTCCACATACAGTGTCACCAGCCTTGGCGCTAACTCACTCCCATATTTCTTGTAGAATTCCCCCGGCAAGCCATCTGGGCCGGGAGTTTTCCCATTGGCCATAGCGGCGATAGCACCCTGCACCTCCTCCAGGGTCACCGGCCCACCTAATTCCGCGCTCGTTTCCTTGTCTAATGTACGAAGACCGAGCGGCTCTAAAAAAGCCTCAACAGCTGCACTGAAAGGTCCCGGGGGGAGGGGGGACGGCATATAGGGCTTTATAGTAGTCCTTAAACAAAGTATTAATATCACTGGGGTCGTGCAGGGTCACACCATCGATCCTCCGTATGCGCATAATCGGAGATCCCTGCGTTTCAGGTTGGACCAGCCAGGACAGCAAACGTCCCTCCTCTCCCTGTACACCATCCATATAAGATTTGTAATCATGGGACCTAAGCCGTTCCAATGTAGAGGCGTATTGCTCACGTTTGTCCAGAAGGCGTGCATGGGCCTGCGCGTCGCGTCCCTGGAGATTATCCAACTCCCGTATTTCCCCCTCCTTATCTAACAATTCGCGATGCAATTCCCTTCGCACACCCACAGTTTGCCCCATGCAATGGCCCCGCACCACCACCTTAAACGCTTCCCATTCTATCAAAGCAGATGAGGCAGAACGCTCATTATCAACAAAGTAGTCACAGATTAAGGATTGCAGAGCATCAGCAAAGGGAGCATCCTCAAGGGACATTGGGGTGAGACGCCACGTTGGTATTGGGGGTCTGTCCCCATTTGGGTGGAACGTCAATAACAATGGGCTATGATCAGACAAGGTGCGCCCCAGATATTCTGTATGTGTGATGGAGTCACCAAGGGTGGGGGAGCACCAAAAGGCATCTAAGCGGGTGTGAAGTTGGTGCATGGGGGAATAGAAGGAGTATTCTCACACGTCTCCGTGTTGTATCCTCCAGACATCATTCAACCCCCAATGGGACATCCGATCGCACAGTCCAGTCGCCACTCTGCGGGTCTGGGCTCCAGGCAGAGGGGGATGCGATCGATCTAGGTTCACATCAATCACCCCAATGAAATCCCCACCTATAAGTACTGGTCCTACCAACATGTCTGCCATACGAGTCGAAATGTCAGCCATATAGGCCAATTGGTCCTGATTGGGGGCATACACACAGCCCAAAGTAACCTCCCGTCCATACAGCCTCCCCAAGAGGAAGACATACCTGCCCTCGTTCTCTATAACAGATCGTATGAGTTCAAAAGGCACTCCCGCTCAAATCCAAATTAAGGCCCCTTGGGCGTAAGCCGAGAAAGACGTGGCATACACCTGCCCCCTCCATCGTCTACGTAGCCTCTCCTCCTCCTTTTGAAGCAGATGAGTTTCCTGCAGGAAAGCTACCTGAACTCCCACCTCTTAAGATAATTATGAATGCCATGGTGCTTAGACATGGATCCCAACCCCTTAATATTCCACGTAAGAAATTTCAGCATGGACCAACTCCCCAACCCCCAGAGCAGAATGGCAACGGCCACCCACCCAAACCCTTCACATCTTATATAGTCAATCGAGGTCCAAACCACCTTTGGTATGGTCCTACAAGGGGGGGTCGTGACCTAGGCAAAAGTCTCAAGTTCTAGATAGTATGCCGGGGGAACGTGCCGAGCACCGACCCTCCCATTAATCAAACCTGGACCATGTTACCTTATTATTCTCATGCGGCCCGCCACCTCTAGGAGCCCAAACTCCACAAGCAAGTCTGCTCCACTTGGAAACCCCCTCTATATGATCTCATCCGCTGATTTCGGGGTGACCTTTGGCAAGATTAAACTGTCTGCATTAGAGGAGTCTGAGCCCGATCCCTCTGTGCCCCTTGGCGAATGTGAGCCCACCTCAGACTGCTGCTTGTCGTCTTGCATCATCTGTGCCACCGCCTGCAGCGCCGCCGCTCGTTCGCGCTCTGTTTGCGAAGGGCTCGGCTTCTTTGGGGCTCTCTGCTGCAGCCTTTTCCTGGATCGTTTTCCAGTTCGTCGGGTCTGGCGAGGCAGCGCCTGCTCTTGAGCCGTCTGGGGGACCCCAGTCTTATACTCTCCTACCAATCCCAGGCCGCAGAGGCAGTATCACAAAAGTGCATCTTGCCATCCTCAATAATGCGTAGCCGGGCAGGGAAGATAAGAGAGTACTGGAGACCCTCAGCTCTCAATGCCCTCTTGACCTCCAGAAAAGAGGCTCGATTCCGTTGCACCTCAAGGGTATATTCCGGGAATATTGAGACCTTGCTGTTGTTCACTTCAAACGGACCATTGTAGCGGGCTCTCTGGAGTAAGATGTCCCTGTCCCTGTAATGCAGTAATTTGGCCACCACCGGTCTCGGGGGACGGCCCGGCGGCCTTGCCGGCACCCGATGTGCCCTCTCTAGAGTGTAGAATTGTGTTAATCCCTCCGGAGCTACAACTGTGCGCAGCCAGGGCTCCAGGTAGGACATCATATCTCTGTTTTCAATTCCCTCCGGGAGACCCAGGACGCGAATGTTATTCCTCCGGTTGCGCCCTTCACTGTCCTCCGCTCTGCGCTCCAGCAGTCTAACCCTGTCGGTTAGGTCCGTCATTTGCTTAATCGTAACCTGGTGCGTCGGGGACAGTTCCTCAAGGGAGGACTCCACCACCTTCACCCGGTCACTGAGTTTCTGATGTTCAGCATGCAGGAGGCTGAGTCCCACGGACACTGTGCTGATATCTTGGTGCAGTGTCTCCTTAGTGTCCGAAATTGCCTCCAGGATCTTTGCCAGCTGCTGCTGTACAGGGTCTTCCAGTCCATGCGTCTCCGGGGTGTTCCGAGTCAGCCCCCTCTGGTCCTCCCCCTGCCCCCGGGCAGACTCCTGGAGTTTTGCTCTGGGTTTACCCATGGCTGCGCCACAAAGCCGTCCACACCCTAGCACGGCCCAATGTGCTTCTCAATCCAATCACCACAGAGCCAGGCACTGTAGGGACAGTAGGCAGGGTCTCTGGACATGCAACCCTTAACCTCCGCAGGGTGCAGTGGTGTCACCACACGTGGAACTCACTCCTCGGCGTTGGCCACGGCTCAAGGCACTACTCCCCAGCGAGAATCTGTAGCGCATCCGGGGGTCACCTTAGCGCCATGAGCCATGCACCCACCACTCAGTAGTTATCCCCCCACCATCATCCGGGGGCATGCAGTTATTCTCCGTCAGCACTGGGCCCACAAGCCCAGAGGGGAACAAAGCAGCAGGCCCCAAACATCCACTCCAGATCCCCCAGGGCGCAGTCACGGAACTAGTTTCCCACAGCCGGGCAATGCTCTACAGGAGGGGTCCGGGCCAGAGGCCTCCAAAAGCATTAGGTCCACGTACCTCGGGCCGAGTCCAGCCACACGTCTGTACATGCCTCCAGGCGCCAGGGCACACCGGACTCTCAGTAGCCCACGATCTGCCCAAGGTACAGCCAACCAGTTCGATGCCAAGGGGGAGGGCCCCGACTAGGCCCAGCATGCCTCGCACAATCCCTCACTGCTCACCAGCACCAGCCGCGGCAACAGAGGGACGTAGAGGACGGAAGGGTGCGAGCGTCTGCACCGTAGGCAGCTACACACTGCGGGTAAGGCGCCTAGGAAGCCCCACTCTGGTCTCCGAGTGGGCTGTCCCACAGGTCCGCTTGGCCACCAACTAGTGATCCGTCATCAAGGGGGGGTCTCGAGCCGCTCACAGCTCCTGGCACGGCTCCGCTGGCCGCCCGCATCGCCTCAAGTCGCACCCGGTCCCTGCCGGTGTGCAGTATGGCCACAGGGTCCGCCTCCGTGCTACACTCCTCCGACCTGGTCACGTCCCTTCTAGGATGCAGGTCTCGCGGGCATCGCGGCCCAGCCTCGGTCCGGCCCCCCTGGTCGGCTGCTTGTTGTCTCCACAGGCCCCGTCTCACAACTCCGCAGGTCTCGGAAACACCACCAAGGCCTAGTCCCGCCGGCGCCGGAGCGCCTCCGTCAGAGGCAGCAGGACGCCAGGAACTCTCCGGTCACGCTAGTAAGCGCGGCCGATGGCAGGAAACAGCGTTTTCCCACGGATAATTAGCCGGTCGGTGCGGAGCTACACACGTCCGCCATTGTTGGCTGCCAAGCCACGCCTCACTTGGATGCTATCCTTAGTAAAGATACGGTATAAGAACAGTGGTTCTGACACCTTAAAACTTATCTTTTATGTACCCCTGAGGGTGGGACTCTCAACATATGATTAAACATCACAACACTGAAAATAAATGACAATCAATTTGAGAAATATGTATTGGAAAAATATTTTGTAAATTAGAGACAATAACCAAACAACATATTCAACATACACAACAAATACACGTGATTATTTACAATAGTGACATATAAAGGTGACAGATTGTGACTGTACAAATCACGATACTACAAAAGTTATACAAAAAACATGAAACATCAATTTTTCTTTATGATTGCGTTAAATTAATAGCAACAAAAAAACCCTAGCAAGACCTCCTATATTGTATGGGTCTTGTTGGGCAACAATGCTAGATCAAGAACGTCGACGTTTCAACCCCTAGTTCCGTGTGCGTGTCAATAACATCACTGTGGGGTCTTCTTCAGGACAAAGAAACAGTTGTGTATGCCCTGTTCAGAAGAAAGAAGATATACGGCTCTTACTAGAAATCAGTGTGTGTGTGACAAAAATTGAAAAATGGAGCCAAGAGAATGAGTTCACCTTCAGAAGTGACTCAAGAAGCGCAATGGAATACACGGTTTACTCAGTCAAATAGCACATCGGGCTTGGAAGGATTCCAAATGTACCAGAGGTATCTTGCTCCTAACATAAATCATGAGCACCTGTTAGTGATGTGTTACATAAACAGGGTCAAAAGGATAATGATCATAAAGGTTTGGATCCTACCTGCAGTGTCAATAATCTCATGGAATCAATAAAGTTTTCAAATAGATTCTCCAATATTCAGGGGCACAGTGGCTCCCCGTAAATCTGTGTTAAGAGATAACTCATTTGTGAAGGAATATTAGGGTAAAAACTATGTCACCAACCCACCACCGTGCGAATAAGTGGGTTTAGAAGTGAAAAAAGTCACGCACCTCTGGCGTGCCTTGCTCGGAGAATGGTAGGGGCTAATTCTGCCTATAATTTGAAATTCGTCATAGAACACACAGACCTGATCCTGCCCAAGGTCTGATTATACCAATACTCCCAAGGTTATAAGGTCCAACTCTGTATACATGCAGAAATAAATGGATAGAATTAAAAAGAATCCACGGAGTGTGTTGCCAGTAAGCTCCACTCCCTACAAAATGGTGAAGAAAAACTTACCTCCGGCATGTCAGCTCGGAGTCGTAGATGAGAGCACACTGGCAGCTGCATCTCTCACTCAAATAGAGATCATCGCATTTCCGGCACCCGTGTGCACACAAGCACGTTCGGAATGCTGAGCCGGTATGCGTTGCTATGGAAACCGAGACGCAGGCTACCAAAAGAAAGAGGACAGCCGAGCTCGATTTTCAGCTCACCGCATTGCCTGGCCCGAAGGAAAGGAGTTGCCGATTGAGCCTGCCTACTAACGTGCATCATATTAGGCTAGCGGGGACAACACTGAAACATCCAGACTTTATCAGAAAAAAATAATATATATATATATATATTCACTGAAAAAAACATAGGTTTCAGGGACGTTATAGTTAGTTGGACATTTCACTCGTACAAAACCAGAGAAATTCCGCCGTTATAGTTAGTTCAGCTAACTATAACTCGCGCCCCCGCAATGCACTGCTGATGAAGTCACATATTACATCATTCATGACATGGTCAGTGACATCACTGATGACATCTCAAATGACATCACTGATGACATCAGTGATGACATCATCCAGTGACTGTGTGTTTCTATAAAGTTTAAATATGTTTTATATATATGCCAAGGTGTATTGAAGAATGAGTGGGTGTATAAGTGTCTGGATGGAGGATTTAGTAGGTGCGTGACTGACTGTATAAGTGAGTGATTAAATGTGTCTTACTGAATGCATGGGTTAGTGACTAAACTGTGTGAATGTCTGTATCAGTCTGTCTGTTGTTGTGTAAGCTGCTGCATGGGTTGGTGAGTAGCTACATGAGTGTCTATATGGGTTATTGATTGGTTGCCTGAGTATTTGTATGGGTGCCTGAGTGTGTGTGTGTGTGTGGGTGGAAGGTGTGTGACTCTGTGCATAGATGTGTGAGTGGTTGATTCACTGGGTGTATGGGTTCAAGAGTGCATGTGGAAACAGCTGTATGGGTGGATGAGTGTGTGTATGGGTGTGTTGGTGAGTGAATGGATGTCTCAGTGGTACATGTCCAAGTTACTACATATGTAAAAGGCAGTGTATGTGAGAGTTGGAGTATATAAATGACTATACGTGAGAGTCAGTGATTGTGAGAGTGGCTGTATGGATGAGTGTGTACTTGTATCAGTGATTGTATAAGAGAGTAAGTATGCGTTAGTATCTGTATGAGTAAGTGAGGTGGTGTGTGTATAACTGTATAGGTGAGTAAATGGAAGTGTGATTGATTCTTTGCATGGGTGTGTGTAACTTTGGATGAGTGGCGGTGTGTGAGTGTCTGTACAGGTGTATGAGTGCATATGATAGTGTTGTATTGATGAGTGACTGCATGTATGAGTGACTGTATGGGTGAATGAGTGGATGTGTGTGTAGACCTAGGAATCAGTGAGTGCGTATATAGTAACTGGTATTGGTGTGTCTATGGTTTCGAAAATGGTAGTCTGTATTTTAGAGTGGGTGTATCAAAGGTTATATTAGGGTGTGAGGAGGTGCATCAGATTTCCATGTGGATGATGTCATCAGTGATGTCATCAGTGATGTCATTTGAGATGGCATCAGTGATGTCATCAGTGATGTCACTGACCATGTCATGAATGATGTAATATGTGACGTAATCAGCAGTGCATTGCGGGGGCGCGAGTTATAGTTAGCTGAACTAACTATAACGGCGGAATTTCTCTGGTTTTGTACGAGTGAAATGTCCAACTAACTATAACGTCCCTGAAACCTATGGTTTTTTCAGTGAATTTCTAAGATTTTTTAAATGCTAATTTCTAACTATAACGTGCCTGAATCCTATGGTTTTTTCAGTGAATTTCAAAAGTTTTTTAAATGCTAATTTCTAACTATAACGTCCCTGAAACCTATGGTTTTTTCAGTGAATTTCAAAGGTTTTTTAAATGCTAATTTCTAACTATAACATAGCAGTCGCGTTTTCAGAGTGGTGGAGAAAGGTGAGCGTGGCCTCTGATCTAGCGCTAACAATAAAAGTTCTTCTCCTAGATGCTTTTGGACGTCCAGGTACAATTATCCCTGTCAAACACAACTATATCCATATGACGGTGGGGCCCATAACACCGCATATACATTCACTCTCTAATATATTCCCTGGATCTCATCCGTACTTACCTAGGAGAAAAACAGTTAAATGATATGCTGGAAGGAGACGGGATACCTTTTTATAAAAATGACATAATACTTCTCAAACTCTAAGGTATTCCGCTCATTGGTCGATGGACCAACTAGTAGGAATCAGTTGATGGTGATTAAGACCAGCTCAATCACTATAAACCTTTAAACATTTACATTTATCATTGAGCTAAAGAACCACTGACTCATTGGTTTAAAGATAATAAAGTTTATATAAATTTTAGAAGCATGAATAAGTTCAGATTTATTATTCAGGTTATTACATTTAGCATCATTATAAGAATAAATTGAAATTGCAATGCATACCTATTAGATGGAAAAATAAAGTTCGTCACAGCAAGAACTCCCAAAAGATCTATCTATCTGTTCTGGAAAACAGGCCTTCTCGTTCCTTTCCCTTTTAGGATCTTAAGAATAAAAGTCTAATAGTTTTAAATTGAAAAATCTATTGAAAACCATAAAGGTTCTCAAATAGCAGCGTCTTATGCTCAATCAAAAATATGAAATAGCAGCAGCAACCGCAGCATCAGTTCATAAAATGGCAGCGTTGAAATCAACAGCATCAAAAAGCAGCTGACGAGCAACAGCTACAGCTGATCCAGCGCGTTATTAGCAAACAGCATTCATACACCAGATACTCACTTGGGCCCATACATTCATACTACGATTAATACTTACGCTGGGTTTTATAAGTTGTTACTCTTTATCAAAATCCCTGCTACCAATTACCTTCCGATTGAAGAGTAATGACTTACCAATGAATCCTTTGCTAATTGGGAAATTTAAAATGAGTGACATTCATTATAGTACATAATCCTGAAATAACCACTGAGTCAGGAAGTTTTAAAATGTTTATCTAAAGATTTAGCAGAGTAAAATACAGAGCCACATGGTACTTAATCGCAATACCCAAGATTAAGCATAGAAATAATTATTGCTAATCAATGACGGTGTTTAAAGAAAAGGAGAGGATAGGGATAGCAGCGCAACTAAAGGTTGCATTATATTTACCTAAGTGCGAGAACCAAACCCCTTTAGCCAAGGAGTTGAAAGAATAAGACCCAGGAAGGATGAAGAGCAAAGACCTCCTCCAGGATCAGGACAGGACCGGTGACCTCTCTACAACGACGCCTGCGTCGTTCCCCTCTCTGATACTCGGTTTCTCCTCGATTCTCCCGTGCCTTCCTTCTAGTGGACTCCGCCGCCCCCTCCTCAGGACCTCTTCTTGACAGGGATTCAGTCTGCAATCGATCAGCTTAGCGGTCTGGAGCTCTTCTGTCAGCATCTCTGCTCTCCTGTGCTAACTAATTAGCTAATTCTATATCTATTATACCCTTCTTCGCCCATGTACCTCCCCTTAATATTGCTAAAATATGGGACCACTACTTCTGATTGGACAGGGACAGGGGGTGGATTGTTGCACCATATCGATTTGGCCTAAATTGCAAAGCCTATTGTTTTTAAATTCCCACCCCTTCAAATTAATACATTCGCTTTATTTCCCACCCATCTCATGACAAATGTAAACCAATTTTCATAAACAATGTATCAATGTGCAACAGGAAAGGCAAGAGTACAGCATCTTCGGCCATCGGGTTGCGGCCTTGGACGACGTCCAGATTGACTTCAATTTGGCAGGCACACAGGACACATGCACAGAACCATTTGCCTCTCGAGTTTCAGATCACCAACCCAGGCCCAAGTTTACAAACTAATAAAAGTGCAAGAAGAAAATATTAAAATCACAGAATAAAATGTTTCACTGTAGGCCCACTTTTTCTACTCTATTCCCATTTAATTATAAATTCTATCCCGCGTTAGTAGCATTAGGAAACGACAATTTAGTAATGACATGAGAGCAAGCTGAAGCATGTGAAAACATCAAGCAGCCATTTTACTACACACTGCGCAGAAGCAGAAATTTCCCACCAAGCAAAGAAAGACGTCACACCATGTGATATGGTTGCGACATGTGCATTGAGTTTTCCCGCGCATAGCGGCCATTTTGGATTACAGACAAGCGTTATTCATTAGTAAAACACATAGGCAAGCTTCCTTCCCTTTCGTGTTGTGAATGCAAAGGTTAGTATTAACAATACAAGTTTTAATAAATTAATACTGTGAGGAGGATTGAATACAAGCAAGTTTCATTTGTGAAACCTTGCTCCATCAATCCCCTCTCTGATGGCGTTTCTGAGCCATCAAAACACTACCCTCAATCAGATGCCAACTTCTAGCAAATTACTTCATTCTCATCTTTACACTTTCCATTTTTACAATCTCCTTTTAATTTCTTGTATAATTCACTCCTCCACTCTTCAAGTTCAATTTCATCTACCTTTCGTTTCTTTCCTCTTCCTGTCACTTTATATGTTCCATTCCCTTTATAACATTTGCACCATATTGTTATTACCAAGATTATTGTTGCTATCCCTGCTAAGGGTACTAATATTTGACCTATAAGTCCTTTTCCTACATTAGCAAACCAGGTACCAATTGACGAGATACTATTTGTCAATCTTTCCCATACACTATCAACTTCCAGTGGTTTAAGTTCCTTTTCAAGTTTAGTTATATTCTGTATATACGTTCCAATTTTTGCACTCTTATCAGGAATATAAGTGCAACAATGTTTCGTCTTCAATAATTTACAGACTCCGCCCTCTTTTGCCAATATAATATCAAGAGCAAGTCTATTTTGCATAACCATGGATCTAATCGCAACCATTTCCGCATTAATCATTAGAAAACCTCCAGCAGTATCCGTTGATAAACAATCAACCACTGTAGACAATTTATATATTTTCCTTGAGTTCAGAATTATTCCCACTGAAGGTATCAATGCACCAAATATATCACCTAAAATTTCTGAAAAACTAGCTCTTTTACTACGTATTAATTCGCTATTGTTTTCATTGCTCTCAGTGTTTCTTTTTACGTGGTATATCTTTGGAAATACTATTCCAAAATAACAACTTCCATACCACCGTGCAGGAAGCCTAAAGTAAGCCTTATTCCCACACACATAATAGATTCCAGGAAAAACTGAATCTGTTCCTCCTTTGAGTCCCCAACCTCCAAGAATTAAAAAATTGTGTTCACATTCACTGGTACCGATGAAAACATTGTTATAATCAGTCTTTAACCTATGAAGACAAATTTTCCCTGTCTTTACGAAATCCAGAGCCATAGCAGCTTGAGCCTTGCCAGGTGTGTAACTCCCTTCTTTCTCAGCCCAAGGTGGTAAATGAGCTTTATGCTCAGAAGCTTTCTTTTGAAAATCTTGTCTTCTATCTTCTACTGAATTCAAAAATATCTTTTCTTCTTCAAGTAAAGAACATGTTAGATTGTGTCTATGTGCATGTGTTATGTCTATTGATTTCATTGTTAAGAAAAATTCTCCCAAAAACTGTGCGTCTTGACTACTAAGCACTGGGTTCATACTCTTGCGAATCAGAACCTCAGAAAATATCACATCTAAGTTTGAATAATAATACTGAAGTCTCCCTGTTCTATAAAATAAACTAGACAAAACACTACATGATATGCCATATGTCAGTGGTAAGTGATGGTATGTTAATCCTTCTGCTACTGATTCAGGTAACTTCATACAGACATAACAATTACTGACTTCCATTGTGTCTACATATTGAAACAATAACTTTGTGAAAACGTTTAGACTAGTGTCGTTATCAGTTATTTCATGATGAATTTCTGGTTCACTTTCTGCCATTAGTTCTACTCTATTGCCCTTCATGTTTGCTGTCCTCTCCTTAGTTTCATTATTAATCTTTTTATCTATTATCATAAGGTAAGTTACTGCTACAATCAGGACTAACCATACTATAAGCACCATTACTAGACTACATATGCATATTGCACAGCATCTTCTACAACATCTCTGTTTTGGTCTCCCAGCAACTCTATCATCAGGCATTTTTCGACAAGGAAGATTGCTCTTCTTATCTTATCTTCTTTTCTTTAGCTTATTCTTTTGCTTAGTCAGGGTGGTCTTGTTTCTTCTTCGTACGTCAATTCTGCACTTGTTCCTTCGCCACCACTGTCACTTGACTCAGAGCTTTCAAAATGTTCAAGAATGATATAAGTCCAGTCAGGACCCTTGAATTTGTTATTCACAAGTTTCAGTCTTTTACTTCTTCTTTTCTCAGTTTTATTTTCTTGTTCAGTTTGACTTGTTACTTCATTCACTTGATCTGGATCTTCACTTCTGGTTGTTATGTGGTATTTTACTCTTTTAATGACACTCGGCCAATGATCTCCTTTTCTTGTTTTCTTTGTTTGCACTGTCTTTTTATCTTCGTTTTCAGAAATCTTTTTAATTTTACTGCTTAGCACTGTTTCGTGTTCTTCAATTACTGTGGTTTTTGTTTGCTCCTTTTCAGGTCTAATTGGTTTCTCTGTAACAGCTCCACTGTGAGTTTCCAATAACTGACCTTGTTCTTTATTTATTTCTTCAAGTTCATGTTTTTCAAGGTTTTCTTCTTCTGTGCACTCTTCTTGATTTAACTTGTTCTGATCAGGGCTTATTGCACTGTGAACTTCTGCAGCCTGACCGGATTCTTCAAGATCTGTCTGTCCCTGTTCAAAGTCTATTAGGTCTTCACTGTTTTGAGTCCAGTTTCCTTTCCCTATCTGACCTTGTTCAGGATTTCTTAATGTCTTTTCTTCTTGTTCCTGAACTGCTTCTTCTTCACCTATCTGATCTTCTTCAATTTCTTCCAATTTCGCTTGACTTCTTGTTCTGTGGTATATTTCAGGAACCTCTACCACCGGTATCCAATCCTGACTTGTGCTCGGTTGTTCTTCTTCAGCTTCTCCGGAATCTCGAACCTGAGATCCTTCAGCTGGGCAACCTTCAGCTTCTTCAGTGATTGGCGTTGTCTGAGGATTCTCTTTCTCGGGATCTGGTACTCTCTTGGTGTGACTTACATGAATCCAATTAGGAAATCCGGCACACTTCACTGCTGTATTCGTTGTCAGTATGACTTGACACGGTCTGCCCCATCTAGGTGATAGACACGTTTCTCTGGTGTGATTCTTCACTACCACCCAGTCACCAGGATTCAGATCATGTTCTTGTTCGGGCTGCCTGGAAACTGCGTCTTCTCCAACCTGATGAGAGACAGAACGCACTAGGTCAGCCAATCCTTTGCAATAGTCCAGAACCATATCATCAGATATATTCACCAGTTTGTTTGTGGGAACATGTGTTTGTCTCATTACTCTTCCCATCATTATTTCATGTGGGCTCAATCCTGTGGTTCTGTCAGATATACTTCTGAGTCCCATTAAAACGAGTGGCAATGCATCTGGCCACTCTAATGATGTTGATGCACACATTTTTCCCAGTCTTGACTTTATAGTGCCATTCAATTGTTCAACCACTCCAGAAGCTTCTGGACGATATGCACAGTGTAATTTCTGTTTGATTTGAAATGCTTCACAGATTATTTGAATCACTTCACTGTTAAAATGTTTTCCTCTATCTGATTCCAAAGTTACTGGAAAACCAAACCTAGGAATGAGCTCTCGTAGCAACAGTTTTGCAACTGTAATGCTGTCATTTCTTCTAGTAGGGTAAGCCTCCACCCACTTTGAAAACAGACACACTATGACTAGTACATATTTCAGCCCTCTACATGGTGGTAACTGTATGAAATCAAACTGAAGTCTCATAAATGGACCCTCTGCCTTTCCAATTTTTCCAAATCCAATTACTGTCTTCCTCCCCGGATTATGCATCTGGCAAGTTAGACATCTCTGGCAAAGACTCTCTGCAACAGCCCTGAATTTGGGATTGTACCAATTTTGTCTGAACAACCTAATCATTGCATCTCTTCCTATATGTGTCTCCATGATACATCCTAGCCATTTGTGAGAGTAAACAATCTGGCATGACTGGTCTGCCATCAGCACTGATCCACACTTCATCATCTCCTCTTTGGGAACAACCCACTTTGATCCACAAATTCTTCTCACTTTCATCAACCTCATCTTGCAATTTATTGACGTCATTCCAAGTTTCAGGTGGCATATACAGCATAAGTTGGCAGCTGATTCCCATTCTTTCCACCCTCTTATTGACTGACATTCTGGTTTTGGCACAATGTTGAGCCACCAGATCTGCATATCTGTTGCCGACTACCACCCAGTCATCTCCTGACTGGTGTGCGGCACATTTCACCACAGCCAATTCTTTTGGTGATTGTATTGCTTCTAGCAATTCCCTTACAAATTGTCCATTTTTAATGGGGGATCCTGAAGAAGTCATGAAATCCCTCTGCATCCATAGTTGGCCAAAATCATGCACAACCCCGTAACCATATTGGCTGTCTGTAAATATAGTTACTTTTTGATTCCTCCCAATTTTGCATGCTCTTATCAACGCAATTAATTCAGCTACTTGTGCAGATTTGACTCCTGATAAATAAGATGCTTCAACTATTCCAGTTAATTCACATACCGCATAGGCAGCAGTTAGTTTACCGTCTTCATGTCTTTGACATGAACCATCAACAAATAGCTCCCTGTCTGGCTTTTTAAGAGGCTGTTCCTCTATATCTGGGCATGGTTTTGTGCATAATTCTGTAATTTGTATACAATCATGTTCATCGTCTTCATCATCTTTAATTCTCTCATGATATGGGTCTGGTAGTAAGGTTGCTGGATTTATTATAGTACACCTTACCATGTTCACATTTTCAGCACCCATTATTATTCTTTCATATTTAGTCAGCCGACTAGGAGTAAGATGCTGAGTTCGGGTTCTTGTCAACAGAATGACAACTGCATGTGGAACATTCACTTTTACAGGGTGTCCCATCACAATTGACTCACTTTGTTCAATGCTCAAACAAGTAGCCGCCACTGCTTTCAAACATCCTGGCAACGCGGCTGCTACTGGGTCCAATGTAGCAGAAAAATATGCTATAGGACGTCTTTCTAGTCCATGTCTCTGAGTTAAGACAGAAAGTGCACAATTTTCTCTCTCATGACAGAACAATGCAAATTCTCTTTTATAATCAGGCATGCCTAAGGCAGGTGCTGAACATAGGGCATTTCTTAATTTTACAAAGGCTTCTACACTTTCATCCTCCCACTCAACAGGGTCCTTTGCTTTCTTTTTTGTCATGTTAATTAAGGGCTTAGCTAACATGGAAAATCCTGGTATCCATTGTCGACAGTAACCTACTATTCCTAGGAACATTCTCACTTGTCTTTGTGTTACAGGCATTTGCATTTTCTTTATTAAAGCTACTCTTTCAGCTGTTACTCTTCTTTTTCCTCTTTCAATTTGATGTCCCAGATATTTAACAGCTGTTGTACAGAATTGCAATTTTTCAGGTGAGACTTTATGTCCTTCTTCTGCCAAAAGATGTAATAATGCTATGGAATCAACAACACAGTCCTCTCTGGTATTCGATGCCACCAATAAGTCGTCGATGTATTGGACTAAGACTGAGCTTCCTGGCATCACTAATTTTTCCAGGCACTTTTTCATTATCTGGTTGAAAATAGAAGGACTTTCTGTGTACCCCTGAGGAACACGATTCCACACATAGACCTTGTTCTCAAATTTAAATGAGAAAAGATACTGGCTGTCTGGATGTAATGGTATTGAAAAGAACGCTTGACACAAATCAATTACTGTGAACCATCCTGCACTCCAAGGGATCTGGTATAGAATTACTGCAGGATTTGGTACTATAGGACAACATGGTTCTACAATCTTATTTATTTTTCTCAGGTCCTGAACAATCCTATATTTTCCACTAGGTTTCTTTAACCCCATTATAGGTGAATTACATGGGCTACTCATTACTTCTTTTAGGATATTTTGTTCTACCATTCGATTTATTTCTTCAATGACTCCTGCTTTTACTTCTGCACTCATTTTGTACTGTCTGGTATTTGGGAAAATTGCACCTTCTTTTGCAGTAATTTTAACTGGATCTATTTTAGCCATAAGTCCTACTTCCTTTCCGGTGAAATCCCATACTATGGGGTTTACTGTACCTTTTAATTCTTCTGGCAACTCATCTTTTGTTATTAACGAAAACATCTCATCCACTTCTGTACCTTGTTTTGCAATCATAAGTTTATATACATGGTCTTCATCTGGTGTCTGAACTGCCACACCATCCGGTGTGCAGAAAATTGTACAATTCATCTTGCACAACAAATCCCTACCTAATAAGTTTACTGGACTAGAATCACACACTACAAATTGATGCATTTCTCTGAAATTTCCGATTTTAACTTCCATGGGTTCGGTAAGAGGTGTTCTAATCCGCTGATTAGCTACCCCCACTACTTGGATATTTTCACCAGAGAGAGGAAGGTCTGGAATGTCTGCTGTTCTCACAGTAGACTGGTTAGCACCAGTGTCCAAAAGGAAAGTAATATTATTACCTTTCACATTCCCTTCAACATATGGACCTGACTGATCTACCTGTAAGGATGCGCCAAGTATGCACTCCTTCTTCCCCTCTCCTAGGCACCGTCATGGACTGAATTGACAGAAATCGTCCTGCAAAAGAAATTGTGATGTCATATAATCATTCTTACCACTTCCTCCCTGATATACGATGTCTGTACCATGCTTTGCTCTGCTTACATTACCCTGAATAGGTGCAGGTGGCAACTGACTCTGAGGATTTACACGCTGCTGTGAGTCATTCTGCGTCTGTGGATTTAAATTTTGATTTGGGCCATTATTATTCCGAATCTTTTTACATTCATCCTTCCAATGCCCCAATTTTCCGCATCCATGACAAGGAAATTTCTTTTTGCTTCTTCTCTACTCATTCGTCCTCTAAATTTTCCACCATTCCCAGTATCAACATTCGTTCCAGAATCTTTTCCTTGATTTTCACTCGGATTTTCCAAATTGATTCCCTGTTTCTCAGCCATTTTCACCTGTGCCCACATTACCCTCTCCTGTAACTTCTTGTGTCTATCCTCAATATCGTCTCCACAATATTTTGCATACTTCAAAATCTCATCAATGGGCTTCCCTTGCCAACAAAGCATATGCTGTTTAATCATTTGACAAATTTCTGGCTTCAAACCGTAAACAAATCGATACACAAACTGACTCATGTTCTTGTCTCCAATGTCCTCAAATCCACTATACTGTTTAAATACCTGCAATAGACGCTCATAGTAGGAATGTACTAATTCATTAGCTTCTTGGGTAGTTCGATCTATTTTTACCCAATCCGTTTCTTTCGGGGGTATTTTCCCTTTCAGGTAAGTTATCACCTGCTGATACTTTTTCATTACATCATTTGACGGGGCACCTGTCTTCGGATCTCTAGGATATTCATCACTTGGCCAATCCACTGTGATTTTGCAATCTGTCCACAAATCGGCAGGTACCACTATATCAAACAACCCATCCAAATCCTTCAACAATACCTTTGACACCTTCACAAACCTGTCAACCTGCTTGTACCATTCAATTGGTTTTTCTCTCAACTTTGGAAAATCATTCGTAAATGACAAAATATCCTGTCTGCTCCATGGGACATGTACATATCCTCCTCCCGCAACTTCTCGCATTGGATACATTTGGTCTGCTTTCCCTATTTCCTTCATCACATATTCAGATGCTGTTCTACTTGTTCGTGCTTCTTCCTTTTTCTTGGCCCACCTAGTTCTCCATTTATCTAGGTCTCCCCATTTTTGCAAAACTAACATTAATTCTCTTATTTGTAATCTTCTTCCAGAGGCATTCATATTTTCTAAATCTTTGTCTGAAAATTCTGCTCTATAGGGTTTCTGTAGTACTTTTGATCTCCCTATTTCTATTCCCATCTGTAGTGCTAAATTGGATAATTTTTCATGGAATATCCTTACATTTCTGGTGATACTCCTGCACAGGAACAATAATTCTTCATCCTCATAGGTATTTAAGCGTTCTGTTCCTACATTTCCTGCTATTATTTCTTCTAATTCAACTTTTAATTTGTGAATGTCCATTATTTTCGGAGGTGTGCACTGTTTAACTGACCCTTGTACCCATCTTTCTAGATCTTCAGTTGTTACTATGGTAGCACTTTTTGCTCCCGATGAAGTTACTAAACTTACATCTTTTGAACATCCAGGTACATCTTTTCTGGGAGTACTATTTACAGAACCTCGAATAGGCAAGTCCATGAGTGATATTGTGGATTCACCGTCACTAAATTGATCCTCAATTATAACTGGAGCTTCAGGTTTGGGATTATTCACAGGAGTAGGTGTAAGTATCGGTGGAGGACAGCTTCCCTGAGTACCATATAATGGAACTACTGGACCAATTGTTACAGGTATGGTCAACGAATCAGGATGTACTTTTATCTGGGTTATTTTCTGTATTAATTCTGCTCTGGTCTTTTCTAGGGCTTCTTTTTCTTTGTCATGAAGTATTCTACTCGTGGTGAATTCATGCATTACCTGTGGCACTAATGGAGTTTTCGGTGGTGCACTTAGGGTGCATCCACTAGTCCCTTCCTGATATGGTGGGGGGGTTTCTTAACATTTCCTCCATAAATTCGTCTTCAGACTCCTCATTTCTCATTAAATGTTTTGTCTTTTCTGTGCACTTACTTCCTAATTTCTCCTCTGCTGAGAACAATGGATATAATCCTTCTGTAATCATTGCCCTTCTCCATTGTTTCATCTGACCGTTCCTAGACTCATGTAGGTATCTTGGAAAAAATCCTGGATAACTCCTATTACTTCTAGATCGATCCCTCTCAAATGCCTCGGTTTCCCATTCCTCTAGAGCTTCGTACTGAGTTAATCTAGGTCTGGGTTCTAAGTCATTCATCCTCAATCTCAAGTTTTGAAGAATTCTTCCATTGAAGGTACCATTCTCGGGAAATGCTGATATTCCATCATTTTTGGTATATTCTATCCAATTCTCCATCCATACACACGTATGATAACCTTTCTCCATCATCATAAATGAAGCGGGCGTTTTAGCTGGTGGAATAATAATTCCTTCTCTAGTTTTGATTGGTTTGTCCTTTTTAAAATAATTCTTGATCTTTTGTAAAAATGACATTTTTCTCCTTTCTCCGTACATCTTCGGTAAGTACCGATGTATAAAATTATATTCTGCAAAGCCTAAATATCTCCTATCCTGACGAATTCCTGTTAAAGTCGGATCGCGTTTTAACATGCAATCCTTATCCACTAAGAATTTCGCCTCTATAATTTTGACCAATCAAATGTCTGCTATCTTTTATTTCCGAACCAATCCTTGCGCGGCCTTTTGGTGACGTTTTATCTGTCAACCCCTCCTTTACAATCTGCTCTTTTCTGTCCTTGCTGGTTTAACCAATCCCAGCGCGGCACCTGTGACGTCAGTACTACTCCTGACTACTGACCCCTCCTTTACAAGGGTCTTTCCACACCCGCTGATTCAACCAATCCCAGCGCGGCGATTTGTGACGTCAGCTTCCTCTCCGGCAACTGACCCTCCCTTTACAAAAATTTACGCAAACTTATTTTCTCTATAATTCTTATTTTCAGTAACAACATAAAACATTCGCTATCGTGCCAGCTTCTCTAAAATAGAAAAGATAGTTTTCTCTCACACTTAGTAAAACCTTTCCGTTTACTAAACATACACTACGAGTAAAACACTTCCGTCTACTCTTCACACAAGCTCCAGAAGTACCTGTTACTTCTCCAATGTTACCCTTTCTAGGTGATATAACATCAAATTTTCACCAGCGTACTCTTTGCTATTACTCACACGCATAGAGTCCCTAACGAGTACTGAAAGTCCTGCTTAACTTTTCAGTACTAATTCTGCCTGGCAGATAACCTCACTGCAGTATGGCTTCCACTTACCATCCGCTATTCCTTTTACCCCGGGTTTCTGGACAACATAAAACAAACTTCGAATATACGGATGTTAGTTCATAAAAATAAAATTCTCATTACCCAATTAACAAAGAGTAACCATCCTCTGATTACCAGAAAACTGATCCAGCGCGATATTAGCAAACAGCATTCATACACCAGATACTCACTTGGGTCCATACATTCATACTACGCTAATACTTACGCTGGGTTTTATCAGTTGTTACTCTTTATCAAAATCCCTGCTACCAATTACCTTCCGATTGAAGAGTAATGACTTACCAATGAATCCTTTGCTTATTGGGAAATTTAAAATGAGTGACATTCATTATAGTACATAATCCTGAAATAACCACTGAGTCAGGAAGTTTTAAAATGTTTATCTAAAGATTTAGCAGAGTAAAATACAGAGCCACATGGTACTTAATCGCAATACCCAAGATTAAGGATAGAAATGATTATTGCTAATCAATGACGGTGTTTAAAGAAAAGGAGAGGATAGGGATAGCAGCGCAACTAAAGGTTGCATTATATTTACCTAAGTGCGAGAACCAAACCCCTTTAGCCAAGGAGTTGAAAGAATAAGACCCAGGAAGGATGAAGAGCAAAGACCTCCTCCAGGATCAGGACAGGACCGGTGACCTCTCTACAACGACGCCTGCGTCGTTCCCTCTCTGATACTCGGTTTCTCCTCGATTCTCCCGTGCCTTCCTTCTAGTGGACTCCGCCGCCCCCTCCTCAGGACCTCTTCTTGACAGGGATTCAGTCTGCAATCGATCAGCTTAGCGGTCTGGAGCTCTTCTGTCAGCATCTCCGCTCTCCTGTGCTAACTAATTAGCTAATTCTATATCTATTATACCCTTCTACGCCCATGTACCTCCCCTTAATGTTGCTAAAATATGGGACCACTACTTCTGATTGGACAGGGACAGGGGTGGATTGTCGCACCATATCGATTTGGCCTAAATTGCAAAGCCTATTGTTTTTAAATTCCCACCCCTTCAAATTAATACATTAGCTTTATTTCCCACCCATCTCATGACAAATGTAAACCAATTTTCATAAACAATGTATCAATGTGCAACAGGAAAGGCAAGAGTACAGCATCTTCGGCCATCGGGTCGCGGCCTTGGACGACGTCCAGATTGACTTCATTTTGGCAGGCACACAGGACACATGCGCAGAACCATTTGCCTCTCGAGTTTCAGATCACCAACCCAGGCCCAAGTTTACGAACTAATAAAAGTGCAAGAAGAAAATATTAAAATCACAGAATAAAATGTTTCACTGTATGCCCACTTTTTCTACTCTATTCCCATTTAATTATAAATTCTATCCCGCCTTAGTAGCATTAGGAAACGACAATTTAGTAATGACATGAGAGCAAGCTGAAGCATGTGAAAACATCAAGCAGCCATTTTACTACACACTGCGCAGAAGCAGAAATTTCCCACCAAGCAAAGAAAGACGTCGCACCATGTGATATGGTTGCGACATGCGCATTGAGTTTTCCCGCGCATAGCGGCCATTTTGGATTACAGACAAGCGTTATTCATTAGTAAAACACATAGGCAAGCTTCCTTCCCTTTCGTGTCGTGAATGCAAAGGTTAGTATTAACAATACAAGTTTTAATAAATTAATACTGTGAGGAGGATTGAATACAAGCAAGTTTCATTTGTGAAACCTTGCTCCATCACAGCTAACCCCCTCCCGTCCAAGAGTAGGTCTTCTTATACCCTAATACTAGCTTACTAAGTGAAAATGTTACATCTTTATGGCGAGATTCTCTCTAATTGGTCCATTCGGTTCAGTATACATTTCATTATGAATATCAATGTTTCAACCAGTTCTTTGTGGCAAATTTATACTTTTGTCGTTTCACACGGGTTCATGACATTCTCCCTTAGTTCATGGTTTTCAAACTGTATCTTTTTCTGATACTTTTCAGTCGGTCAGTTTATTGTCCATTCATTTATTCCTTGCGACTTCTCACGCTTTTCGCTGTCTTGCTTTGGCACACGTTTATGCGATAAGGTCATCACAGCCTTGACCACGCTTCCATCCTAGGCTTTGGAACGATCACATGATCTCTCTTGTTCACGGCCTTTCTCTCTTTCATAACTCCTCTCGCGCCTGCGTATTCTAGTTTATGGCGGCCATTTTAGATCGCTGCTCAACAGGCCTAAGCGCACTATTATAAAGATAAACAAAACATAGTTAAGAATAAAGAATATAAGCCTTTTCGTTTCCCTCCCGTCACTCTACGTACCCCAATTAGGTATTACCTAGCAAAAGCGACATATAAAGCCATCCCTTACTTACCAATGCTTTGTTTTGCCACTTACACAGTTTATTTCCAAGCACAAATAATGCATTTATTATTCTAATTAGTACGCAAATATTAGACTTATGTTATTCACGTTGACAATTGTAAGTAAATTAGTTTGCACATAAATAGCATGTTACCTTTAACCCTTTACACGTAACATACATGGTTGGTTTATTTACTTAAGACGAACTTGTGTGTTATTTTACGTAAATATTAGGAGGTTAAAATTTTTTAATTACCCTGCTCCATCAACTCCCCCCTTTGGTGATTTTTAATATCACCACATAAACCCATGTTATACAATTCTATCAGATAGCATATTTCCTTGTCCGTTTGTTTTTGTTAGTTTACACAACTCTCTTTCAACTTGTCTCTTTGTCTTTTTATACATGTTTTCTTTTATTTCTTCTAGTTCTATTTCACCCATTTCTCTCTCTCTTTCTTTGTTTGTCTTGTTTTCCTTTTCTATTTTATTCTGCCTTCTTTTTCTCTTTATACATGTAATGATTAGCTTCAGTACTAAAACTACTATGATTATTATGGTTGCTACTATTATGACTTTCCCTACTATTAATTTACTCATTCTAGTAAACCAATTTATTACTGAGGAAAAACTCTTACCAAGTTTTCCTAATGCATTTTCAACCTCCAGTGGAACAAGTTCTTTGTGCAAATTGGTAATATTCTTAATATACTTTTGTATATTTTCACTTTTATCTGGAATGTAAGTGCAACAATGTTGGACTTTCAGCATTCCACAGACTCCACCCTCTTTTGCCAAAAGAATGTCAAGGGCAAGTCGATTTTGCATCACCATAGCTCTCATGGCAACCATTTCGGTATTTACCATCAAGAACCCTCCAGCAGTATCTGTAGATAAACGATCTACTACTGTGGATAATTTCCGAATTTTAAATGCATTAAAAGATATTCCCACTGCTGGTATCAATGCTCCAAAAATATCACCTACTATTTCTGAGAAACTTTCCCTTTTTCTACGTGTAAATGTCTTCATTATTTCGTGTGTTCCCTTTTCTGTTCTATCCATATGAAAAATCTTTGGAAAGACCAGGCCTAAATAACATGATCCATACCAATGGTCCGGCAACCTGTAATAAGCTCTGTTACCACAAATGTAATAGATCCCAGGAAATATTGGATCTTTTCCCCCTTTGAATCCCAATCCGCATAAAATTTTATAATTGTCATGACAATCACTGAAACCCACAAAATAATTGTCATATCTTGTTCTATTTCTTCTAATGCACAACCTTCCCTGTTGGGGCCAATCCAGAGTCATAGCTGCATTTGTCTTTTCCTTGTCATGATTTTCTTCCTCAAACGCCCAAAGAGGTGTTTTTGTCCCTTCTATCACTTTTCTTTGAAATTTCACTCTTCTATTCTCGACCAATTCTAAAAATACCTTTTCTTCATTTCTTAACTCACAGGTAAGGTTGTTTTTCACTATATCATCTAATGTTAGAATCTTATCTTCTATGAAAAATTCACCAAATGTTTTTGCTCCTTTCACTTTATTTAGTTCTGAAACTACAGGAATCTTTGCAAAAATCTTATCTATATTAGTGTAATAATATTCTAATCTTCCTGTCTTGTAAAATAGACTTGCTAAAACACTACATGTTATTCCATACGTCAAAGGAAGGTGATGATAGGTCACACCTTCTGCGACAGACGCAGGTAATTGCATACAAACATAACAATCTCTTACATCCATTGTTTCTACATACTCATATAATAATTTAGTAAAAACATTCTTTGAAAAATCTGTTATTGATTTGTCTTTATGTAACTCGGCATTACTTTTTAATATAGCTGTCTCTTGACTGTTAGCTCCCTTTTCTTTCACTGTTTTATTAAACGTTTCTTCTACAGCTAAACTAATTGGAATGGTGATCGCTAAAATAATCCATACTGTCATTAATAATCCTGTACAAAAGAAGCACATTTTACACCACCTGCTTAAGAACTCACATCTACACTTTCTATTTTTAGTATCTTCCATTTTTGTTCTATAATCTAATTTATTATGTACAGGGAAAATGTGTCACCACACCTCAGAAATGACTTCTTAGCCACCCTGCACTTTCACTTTGTCTTCGTTTGGTACTTTCTTTTAATTCTTTTCAGAACTCTTTCTTGTCAAATCCAGTGTTTTGTCCAGTCCGGTAGAAATTCGTTCAAATTTTCTTTAGATTTGTTGCACTTCACCTTCACCCATTTAGTTTGCAACTTTCTTCTGGTTTCTCGTGAGTGATCTCTTCTTCTTTGATGTCAGTTAAAGCAATGTATAGCCATTCAGGCGATCTATACTTCAGATTTGCTTTCTTTATTCTTTTTGTTTTCTGCAAGTGTTTTCCACCTTGTGTCTCTGGTTCTTTTTGACTGGTTATCTCATTTACTTGCTCTGCACTTTTTCCATCTAGCCTTATGATCTTGTATCTCAGTTTTCTAACTTCGTTGGGCCAATTGTCTCCTTTTCTTGGCCTTTTTGGTTCACTCTCTTTTTCCTCTCTTTCTGTTCTCCAAGTTCTCTTTCTCGACTCTAGTTTCCTGTTTCCTTCTTCTCCACTTTCTTCTGATTCTGTCTCAGTTCTTCCTTTATTGTCTCTTATCTTAACTTTTATAATTTCATTTCTTTCTTCTATTTGTGGTTTTTCTCGTGTTTTCTTATGTTCACCTACTTCTGTCCCTCCTCGGGGTTCTTCCGAATTTGTGTCAATCTCTCTATCTGTGTCTAGATTTCCCTGTTCTTTTGTTCGTCGATCTGTCCCTATTGCTCCTCGGGGATCTTCCGATTTTTCTAACTTTCTATTTGAAACTCTCCCTTCTTCGTCTATTAATATTGTCTCTGAAGTGTTTTTACCACAACTTGTACTTGGTTGCTCACTGTTACTGTCTCTTTGTTCCGTTTCTTCTTCTATATTATCAAATTTCCAATTTCTTTTCAGACTATCCTCACAATCCGAATGCTCCGTATCAGATGCTGAACTGGTGTCAGATATTTCCAGATGTCGACTCACATGTCGATCTTCAGGTTCTGGAACTTCTACTATTTCCTCCACTCCTCCTGTCGTTGCACTTGTAGTTGGATCTTCCAGATGTCGACTTACAGGTCGATCTTCAGATTCTGGAACTCTGATCGTCTCTTCTTCTACATCAGATGCTGAACTGGTGTCAGATATTTCCAGATGTCGACTCACAGGTCGAGCTTCAGGATCTGGAACTCTGATGGTGTGACTGGCATGTACCCAGTGTTTCACTCCAGCACACTTGACTGCAGTTGTTGTCACCAGGATCACTTGTCGTGGTTGGTCCCAGCGAGGAACCAAACAGTTTTTTCTTCGGTGGACTTTTATGCGGACCCAATCTCCTGGATTCAAATCGTGAGCCGGTTTTCTTTCAAGAGTGGTCGCATCCGGTCCAACCTGATGAAACACAGAACGTACCACATCAGCCAATCCTTTGCAATAATCCAGTACCAGATCATCAGTTATAGTCAGTAGTTTGTTGACAGGTACATGTGCTTGTCTCATTGCTCGTCCCATAATTATCTCATGGGGACTGAGTCCTGTCTTTCTTTCCGGTATACTTCTGATTGTCATTAAGACTAATGGCAAGGCATCTGGCCATTTGAGTCCTGTGGCTTGACACATTTTACCTAGTCTGTTCTTAATTGTTCCATTCACCTGCTCTACTATTCCAGAAGCCTCTGGTCTGTATGCACAATGCAGTTTCTGTTTAATACTAAGTGCTTCACAAATCAATTGAACCAATTCATTTTGAAAATGTGTTCCTCTATCTGTTTCAATCGTTACTGGAAAACCATACCTTGGAATGAATTCTCGCAGCATTAGTTTTGCTACTGTAATTCCATCATTCCTTCTGGTCGGGTATGCTTCCACCCAACGGGAAAACAAACAGACGACTACAAGGACGTACCTTAGTCTATTACTCGGAGGCATTTCAATAAAATCCATTTGCATTCTCGTGAAAGGACCTCCCTCTCGTCCTATTGTCCCTAGACTCACTACTGTCTTTCTTCCTGGATTTAGCTGTTGACAAATAAGACACCTTTGACAAAGACTCTCAGCTATGGCTCTGAATTTTGGATTATACCATGTTTGTCTAAAAAGTCTGATCATTGAATCTCTCCCAATATGAGCTTGTCCATGGTACATCCGTGCCATGTCAGAAATCATGCTATCAGGCATAACTGGTCTTTCATCCCGGTAAACCCAAACATCATTTTCCTCATGTTTTCTACATCCTGCTTTTATCCAGTTATCTTTTTCCTCATCATCTGCTGCTTCCTGTAATTGTCTCACCTCATCCCATGTCTCAACAGGGTTAGTAAAAAGCAAAGGACATGAAATATGCTCTCTTTCTTGGTTCCGATTCAATGAGACCACATTTTTAGCACAATACTGTGCAATTTCATCAGCATACTTATTGCCGACAGTTATGTAATCTTCCCCATTTTTATGTGCATTGCACTTCACCACCGCAATCTGTTTAGGCAGCTGTATCGCCTCAAGCAACTTTTTCACAAATTCACCATTTCTTATCGGTGACCCTGCAGACGTCAAGAAACCTCTCTGTGACCAGATCTGGCCAAAATCATGCACCACTCCAAAGCCGTATTGGCTATCCGTGACAACTGTTATTCGAACATTCTTTCCCAACTTGCATGCTTGAATTAGAGCTATCAACTCCGCTACTTGGGCAGAACGTATCCCTTTCAAACAAGATGCTTCCATCACAGCAGCTACTGTGCAAACTGCATATGCTGCACTTAGAACTCCATCATTCGTTCTCAAACATGAGCCATCCACAAACAGAATATAATCTGATTCTTTTAAAGGCTCATCCCGTATGTCGGGTCTTGGTTTTGTACAGTATTCGAGTACATTCAGACAATCATGATCAACTTCATCCATTTCAATCACACTTTCCTCATCTGGCAATGATGTTGAAGGATTCACATTCATGCATCTGTCAATAGTCACATTGTCTGCACTCAAAATTACTTTTTCATACCTAGTCAGCCGACTATGTGTCATGTATTGAGTTTTGGTTCTTGTCAAAAGAATTTCCACAGAATGTGGGACATATACTCTCAGTGGATATCCCATCACTATGCCTTCACTCTGTTCCAGACTTACACAAGTAGCAGCAACTGCTTTCAAACATCCAGGCAACGCTTTCGCTACTGGATCTAAAACAGCTGAAAAATATGCAATGGGTCTTTTCATGTTTCCATGTCTCTGCACCAGGACTGAAAACGCACACCCATCTCTTTCACTGCAATACAACTCAAAATCTTTTTCATAGTCAGGCATTCCCAATGCCGGAGCTTCACACAGTTTCCTTTTTAGTTCTCTAAATGCTTTCATTTCCTCGTCATTCATTTCAAATGGATCTTTTACATCTTTCTTTGTCAATCGCTGCAATGGTTTTGCAATTAATGAAAATCCACTTATCCATTGTCGACAATATCCAACCATTCCTAGGAACATTCTTACCTCTCTTTGTGTCATTGGAGCTCTCATTCCTTGGATTATTTTTATTCTTTCTGTCGTTACCTTTCGCACTCCTTTTTCAATCTTATGCCCTAGATACTGGACCTCTTGTTGACAAAACTGCAATTTTGATGGGGACACCTTATGTCCTCTTTTTGCTAAATGATTCAGCAAAGCAATTGTATCATTGACACATGCTTCCTTCGTTTTTGATGCCACCAGTAGGTCATCAATGTACTGAACCATCACTGACTTCTCTGGCATTTTCAAATCTTCCAATGATTTCTTTAAAATTTGATTAAAAATCGAGGGGCTTTCTGTATACCCCTGAGGAATTCGGCACCATGCCAAAATACGCTCTCCGAACCTGAACGCAAATAATGGCTGGCTATCTGGATGTAATGGAATAGAGAAAAATGCATGGCACAAATCAATAACTGTGTACCATTCTGCTTCGCGAGGAATTTGATATAGAATCACAGCGGGGTTTGGCACTATTGGGCAGCAAGGCACAACAATCTTGTTTACCTTTCTCAAATCCTGTACAATTCTATATGTTCCATTCGGCTTTTTCAGTCCCATTATCGGCGAATTACATGGACTGCTCATTATTTCTCTCAGAATCCCTTGCTCAATCATTTTGTTTATTACTGGTGTTATTCCTTCAATTATTTCTGGTGTCAATTTATACTGTGGTGTATTTGGGTAACTCGTTCCTTCTTTAACAGAAATTTTAACAGGGTCTACTTCTTTCATTAACCCTATATCTTCTCCCGTGAAGTCCCACACTTCCTGTTTCACTGTTTCTTTCAGTTCACTTGGGATTTTCTCTACATCAAATATGGGAAATAAATCGTTCGCTTCTGATTCTAACTTTACCATGGTCATTTTATACAATACATCTTCATCTGGGGTCTGAAATGCAATTCCATCTGGCGTACAATAGATGGTGCAGTTCATCTTGCAAAGCAAATCGCGTCCTAATAGGTTCACAGGACTGCAATCGCATACCACAAATCGGTGCATTTCACTAAATGGACCAATTTTTACCTCCACTAATTTAGTAAGAGGCGCCTTAATTTGCTGATTAGAAACACCCACTACTTGGATATGTTCACCTGAGAGAGGAAGGTTTGGAATTTCCACTGACCTAACAGTAGAACGGGTAGCTCCAGTGTCCACAAGGAATGTTACATTTGCACCATTCACTTCTCCATCCACAAATGGACCTGACTGATCTACCTCTAGAGTTGCGCCAAGCACGCACTCTTCCTCCTCTCCTAGGCACCGTCATAAACTTTCATCCGACTCATCACCATCCTGTCGTAGCCAGTACTGAGTTATGGCAGCTGCGCGCGGCAATTGTGTTACCTGTTCTCCTCCGTAGAATCCTGTTTCTGCACTGTATTTCTGTTGATTAACACTCTTGGGAAGTGGTGGTTGTGGCACCTGACTTTGTTGGGTAACTACCTCACTCTGCACCTGTGGATTTAATGATTGATTTTCCGTATTAGGTTTTGGAGGAAATTTACACTCGTTTCTCCAATGTCCTAGCTTTCCGCAGTTGTGGCATGGCCACTTTTTCTTTGCCTCTTCTATGCTCATTTGCCCTTTTCCCTTACCTATGTTTGGTTTAAATCTAGTCTGTCCTGCTTCATTAACTGAATTACTCAATTGAGCTTCTTGCTTCTCTGCAACTTTCACTTGTGCCCACATTGCTTTCTCCTTCAATTTACGCTGTCTGCTCTCAATGTCATCACTACAATATTTAGCATACCTCAAAACCTCATCTACCGTGCTATTCTGCCAACAAATCATATGCTGTTTAATCATTTCACTTATCTCTGGTTTCAATCCATAAACAAATCTATATACAAAATGACTCATATCCTTCTCATTTAATGTCTCATAACCACTATACTGTTTAAAAACTAACAGTAGCCTCTCGTAATATGCATGTACTGATTCTTTACTTTCCTGTGTGGTTCTGTCTATCTTTACCCAATCCGTTTCTTTGGGCGGAATCTTATTTTTCAAAAAGGTAATTACTTGATCATATTTCCTCATCACTTCTGGTCCTGGCGCTCCTGTTTTAGCATCTCTTGGATATTCTACAGTTGGCCAATCAACAGTAATCTTACATTCTGTCCACAAATCAGCTGGTACTACTATATCAAACAATCCATCCAAATCTATCCACAACACCTTTGAAACTTTAACAAACCTCTCCACTTGTCTGTACCATTCTACTGGCTTCTCTCTCAACTTCTGGAAGTCATTCGTAAATGACAATATATCCCGTCTAGACCATGGGACATGCACATAACTACCTCCTGGAGTTTCTCTCATCGGGTACTCCCTTACAATTGATTCCTTGTCTGTCACCGCAAAAGCCAAAGACGCTTTGTCTGTCATTTTCTCATTCTTTTTAGTCCATCTACTTCTCCATCTATCCACATCACCCCATTTCCTCAGTAAAACAATTAATTCTTTTATTTGGGTTAATCTTCCTGATGTGTTCAAATTCTCTATATCTTTTTCGCAAAAATCTACTCTATATGGTTTCTGCAACGTTCTCACTTTTACAAATTCTACTCCTAGTTCATTTGCTGTTTCTTCTAATTTGTCATGTAAATTTCTAGCTCTCCATGTAATGCTTTTGCACAAGAACATAATCTCGTCATCCTGATAAGATTTCAGTTTTTCTGTGCCAATTGTTCCTAAAATCAATTCTTCCATGTCTATTTTTAACCTAATTACATCTAAGGGTTTCGTTTCTGTCTCTTTCGTTTTTAGAGTTTTCATCCATTCATTCAATTCATCTGGAGTCGGACCTACATGCGTACTATTTAATTCTATCCAATTTTTACTCCTTTCTGGCGTCTCTGATGCAGACTCAGTTACCATAGGTATTTTCCTGAACTCATTTTCATTTATCGTCAAATTAGTAGGTGGGCTTGGTCTATATGTACTAACCAAGTTTCTTGCACCTTCATTGTCAAATTCCATCCCTTCTTTCCTTTTTTGCAAGTGTGAATTCATAGGAATGACTAAAGAATGCTCTTCAATTTTCTGATTCTCAAAAACTGGTATTACTGGACCTATTGTTACTGGTACGGTTACAGCTTCCATATTCATTGTTAATTCTCTTATCTTTTCAGTTAATTCTCTTGTGGTTTTTGCCAATTCAGTTGTATTGTCACTTTCTGTCTTCTCATTTTGTGGAGTTTTCAACTGATCTTGTGACCTATTTATCTCATATCCTCGTTCTGGATTTTTATTCCTCCCAGTTTCCATTGGCGGTGCATTAGGTGTCACCACCGCAGAATTCTGTTGGTATGGAGGTGGGTTTCTGTTTAGAATATCTTCCAGCAATTCATCTTCTGTCTCACTACCACCATACCCATACTTTTCAGTAACCACATGCTTCTTTTTCTCTGTACACTTTCTCTTAGCTTCTTCCTCAACTGTAAAAGCCGGAAACAAACCTCCTGTCATATTAGCATATCTCCAACGCTTTATTCTGTCCTCATGATTCACTCCCCACAACCTTCCAGGTACAAACTCATGATTTCTTAATCCTCTGAATCTTTCTCGTTCATACATCTCATCTTCCCATTCACTTAAAGCTTCAAATTGTGTCGGTCTAGGTTTAGGTTCAAGCATCGCCATTTTCTCTCTCAAATTCCGAAGTACAGCTACACTAAATGAACCATTCTCAGGAAAAGCCAACGCTCCATCATTCTTAGTATATTTAGTCCAATTTTCTAACCATATGCAGGTATGATATCCGTACTTCAGCATCATGTGCGAAGCTGGTGACTTCGGCTGAGGAATTACTTGTCCCTCTCTAGTCACTACCTTTTTGTCTTTCTTAAAAAAATTCCTAACTTTTGACATCCACGACGTTTTCTCTCTACCATACTCATAATAAGCCATGATTCACAATTTCTTTCCCTTCTCAAAAGTCCGCGATTCAACACTGTTCTCTATGCGTTATTCGGACCTATCCCAGCGCGACTCACACCAACGCTCCAATCCTAAGCTTCTACGTCACTGGCTATTCGGACCAATCCCAGCGCGACTCACACCAACACTCCAATCAGAGCGGTTTCTGTATAACAGCACACTGTCCAATCCCAGCGCGGCTTTTGTCTACGTCAGTTCTGCTCCTGACCCCTCCTTCACAAAATTTATCGGCAATTTATTTTCAACAGTTCTTTGTTAGTTACGACATTAAAAACACGTTTCCATTGTCTGATTTCGCTAAACAAAAGTGACAGTTTATTCTAGCTCGCAAGAATACAGTTTTGTTCGATAAGTGTAGCACTTCCCTCTACCTTACCCTTCTTTCAAGCAAGGAGTAAACCCGTTTCTCTGGGGATAAAACACATGTGGAGATACACTGCTCCTGAGAATTAAGGCCAGAGTTTCACAAGAAAACCGGTTGCTATTTCACTCATGCACCTTTTATACGGAAAATGTCCCTATCATAACACAACCTGTGTTATCACCAATATGAACTCAGACAATGCACTATTCCATGTGGCTTCTCTTGCCACACGTTTTCCACTTCCTACTTCCCGGAAGCGTTAAAACTTTGACTTACATATAACATAACGCGACTCAACATAAATGTTAGACATGAAATAATCAATAATCAATAATCACCAAACTAATCTATAGTAACCATAACTCTGCTACCAAGAAATCTGATCCAGCGCTAACAATAAAATGTCTTCTCCTAGATGCTTTTGGACGTCCAGGTACAATTATCCCTCTCAAACACAACTATATCCATATGACGGTGGGGCCCATAACACCGCATATACATTCACTCTCTCATATATTCCCTGGATCTCATCCGTACTTACCTAGGAGAAAAACAGTTAAATGATATGCTGGAAGGAGACGGGATACCTTTTTATAAAAATGACATAATACTTCTCAAACTCTAAGGTATTCCGCTCATTGGTCGATGGACCAACTAGTAGGAATCAGTTGATGGTGATTAAGACCAGCTCAATCACTATAAACCTTTAAACATTTACATTTATCATTGAGCTAAAGAACCACTGACTCATTGGTTTAAAGATAATAAAGTTTATATAAATTTTAGAAGCATGAATAAGTTCAGATTTATTATTCAGGTTATTACATTTAGCATCATTATAAGAATAAATTGAAATTGCAATGCATACCTATTAGATGGAAAAATAAAGTTCGTCACAGCAAGAACTCCCAAAAGATCTATCTATCTGTTCTGGAAAACAGGCCTTCTCGTTCCTTTCCCTTTTAGGATCTTAAGAATAAAAGTCTAATAGTTTTAAATTGAAAAATCTATTGAAAACCATAAAGGTTCTCAAATAGCAGCGTCTTATGCTCAATCAAAAATATAAAATAGCAGCAGCAACCGCAGCATCAGTTCATAAAACGGCAGCGTTGAAATCAACAGCATCAAAAAACAGCTGACGACCAACAGCAACAGCTACAGCTAACCCCCTCCCCTCCAAGAGTAGGTCTTCTTATACCCTAATACTAGCTTACTAAGTGAAAATGTTACATCTTTATGGCGAGATTCTCTCTAATTGGTCCATTCGGGTCAGTATACATTTCATTATGAATATCAATGTTTCAACCAGTTCTTTGTGGCAAATTTATACTTTTGTCGTTTCACACGGGTTCATGACATTCTCCCTTAGTTCATGGTTTTCAAACTGTATCTTTTTCTGATACTTTTCAGTCGGTCAGTTTATTGTCCATTCATTTATTCCTTGCGACTTCTCACGCTTTTCGCTGTCTTGCTTTGGCACACGTTTATGCGATAAGGTCATCACAGCCTTGACCACGCTTCCATCCTAGGCTTTGGAACGATCACATGATCTCTCTTGTTCACGGCCTTTCTCTCTTTCATAACTCCTCTCGCGCCTGCGTATTCTAGCTTATGGCGGCCATTTTAGAGCGCTGCTCAACAGGCCTAAGCGCACTATTATAAAGATAAACAAAACATAGTTAAGAATGAAGAATATAAGCCTTTTCGTTTCCCTCCCGTCACTCTACGTACCCCAATTAGGTATTACCTAGCAAAAGCGACATATAAAGCCATCCCTTACTTACCAATGCTTTGTTTTGCCACTTACACAGTTTATTTCCAAGCACAAATCATGCATTTATTATTCTAATTAGTACGCAAATATTAGACTTATGTTATTCACGTTGACAATTGTAAGTAAATTAGTTTGCACATAAATAGCGTGTTACCTTTAACCCTTTACACGTAACATACATGGTTGGTTTATTTACTTAAGACGAACTTGTGTGTTATTTTACGTAAATATTAGGAGGTTAAAATTTTTCAATTACCCTGCTCCATCACCTCCAAACACCTTTTAGCAATCCCACTGTGTGGGATTTACTGGAGGTAACAGGAGGGGTAGTTAGCCCCCAAGGTCAACCTTGGGGGCCAACTACCCCTTTTATTACCTCCAGTAAGTCCCACACAGCAGGATTGCTAACTTGTTATATCAGGCCCCGCCCCCTCCCTGCACTACTATGCAAACGCGCCCCCTGGCGCGTTGTAAGTTGGGGGATTAAGTCCCCTTGAATCCTGAGGGTCCCTGGTAGCCAACTAGCCCACCTGGTACCTCCAGTAAGCGCTACAGAGCTTCGTTGCAGAGAGGTGTTCCGAGGCCATGCCCCTTTTTACAACACGCTGCAAACGCGGCTTCTGGCGCCCTGCTGCTCAGAGGATGAAGTCCACTTGTGTCCTGAGGTCCTCAAGACACAAGAGGACCTCATCGCTCCACCAGCAGTGCACCAGAAGCTGCGTTTGCAGAGTGGTGTAAAAGGGGGCATGGCCTCGGACCACCTCTCTGCAACGCAGCTCTGTGGCGCTTACTGGAGGTACCTGGTGGGCTAGTTGGCCCCCAGGGACCCTCAGGATTGAAGGGGACTTAATCCCCCAATTTACAACGCGCCAGGAGGCGCGTTTGCACACTTGTTATGTCAGGCCCGCCCCCTCCCTGCACCACTGTGCAAACGCACCTCCTGGCGCATTGTAAGTTGGGGGATTAAGTCCCCTTTAATCCTGAGGGTCCCTGGGGGCCAACTAGCCCACCAGGTACCTCCAGTAAGCGCCACAGAGCTGCGTTGCAGAGAGATGTAAAAAGGAGCGTGGCCACAGACCATCTCTCTGCAACGCAGCTCTGTGGCGCTTACTGAAGGTACCTGGTGGGCTAGTTGGCCCCCAGGGACCCTCAGTATTCAAGGGGACTTAATCCCCCAACTTAAAACGCACCAGGGGGCGCGTTTTCAGAGTGCTGCAGGGAGGGGGCGGGGCCTCCGGAGAGTTGCCGGTTTCTTTTTTCTTTATTATTATTTTATGGGAGGGGGGCTGCGTGGCCCCCCTTCCCTGGGTCACTTTTGGCCCCGGGGACCCCATCCCCTGGGGCCTGAGCATTTTCTCTTTAAAAAAAAAAAAAAAACAAAACGGGAAGGGGGCCGCGTGGCCCCACTTCCCTGGGCCACTATTGGCCCCAGGGACCCCATCCCCCGGGGCCTGGCCTGGTTTCTTTATTTTTTTAATATATTTGCGGGGAGGGGGGCCGCGTGACCCCCCTTCCCTAGGCCACTTCTGGCCCCGGGGACCCCATCCCCGGGGCCTGGCCACCCTTCATTTTTAATTATAGAGGGGCGCCGCGTGGCCCCCCTCCTCAGGCCACTATTGGCCCCGGGGACCCCATCCCCCAGGGTCCGGCCATTTTTTTTTTTTAAATAAAGGGGAGGGGGCCATGTGGCCCCCCTCCCGGGCCACTTCTGGCCCCGGGGACCCCATCCCCCGGGGCCGGCCCTTTGTGTTGGGGACCGTGGGGGGAGCCCCAATGCCCCCACGGTCCCGCCGGCTCCCCGCCTCCTGCGGGAGCCGGCATTGCTTTTGAGCAAGGGAAGCAGCTGACATGCAGCTCCCCTTGCTCAAAAGCAATCATCTGCTTTGCTTCGTTGAAGCGAGAGCAGGTTTCCCTGCTCTCGCTTCAATGAAGCAAAGCAGGGTTTGCTATGGCAGGGCGGGAGGCGTGCTCCCGCCCTGCCATAGCAAACAGCAATGTCCCGGGGTGGGCACCCCGGGACATTGCAGGAGCCGGCCCTGGGGGTGGCGGTCCCCAGGGCCATCGAGGGCTCCAGGAGGGGGGCCGCGCGGCCCCCCTCCCAATGTTTTTAAAGCCCCGGGGAGGTGGTGGACCCCGGGGCCCGGGGGTCTGTAACGTACCCCCGAATTTTAATATTAAGTGCCCGAGGAGGTAGTGGTCCCTGGGCAGTGTGGGGGGCTTGAGCCCCCACATGAATGATTGTTTATAGCCCCGGGAGGTGGCAGTCCCCGGGGCTCGGGGGGCCCACGAGGCCCCTGCACATTTTTCATGAATGCCCCGGGAGGTGGCAGTCCCGGGGCAGCGTGGGGGTTGGGACTCCCCCACGCATTTATTAAAGAAGCCCCGGGGAGGTGGCGGTCCCCGGGGCTGCAGGGGGGCCGCGTGCCCCCTGCATTCAATTTAATAAGCCCTGGGAAGGTGGCGGTCCCCGGGGCTGCGGGGGCCCCCGTGGCCCCCGCAACATAATTGGTGAGTGCCCCCAGGACATGGCCCACCTAGGGGCTTTCAAAAACGAAGCGTGGGAGCCCGCGCTTCATTTTTTTAAAATTTTCTTGGCCGGATTCACGACCCCAGCGCGAATTCGGCCGATTTAAAAAAAAAAAATGCTTTTTTTGGTCCTTGTGGGACCCCCTGAGCAGGCCTAGGGGGTCAGGGTGTTTCTACCCTGCCCCCTTTTCTTGTTTTTCAACCTCTTTTTCACTGTTTTCTTGTGATCGGTTCTACCGAGTCACAAGATGGCTGCCAACACTTCCTGGTTTGGAGTGTTGGCAGCCAATCAGAGTGAAGCTCGTGCTCGGGAGGGTTCGCGACTCCTCCTCGGTGCTCAGATATCGATATTTTTCTTTTTCTAATTTCTCTGAAACTACTGAACGGATTTACACCATTTAACAAAAAGGGCTCTTTCTGAACCAAGACCTAACTTTTTTCCAATATTGGTGTAATTCCGTTCAGCAGTTCGGGCTGTAGCTTTGTCTAAAGTTTCCTATGGAAATTAACATGGGGAAAATGTGTTTTGGGACCCCCCTTTTTTCTCAGCCCCCGCTTGACGAATCTCCCCGAAACTTTCAAGACAGGAGCTGACCGGAGCGCCCCACCAGTTTTGAAAATTTCGCGAAGATTCATCAAACGGCGCCAAAGATATTGGCAAAAGAAAAAATGCTTTTTGAATAGAAACGAGGTCCTAACTATAACTACAGCCAGTAGGTAATATAGATATATATATATACAGGAATTAGTGAAATCCCTCGGAGAACAAGTGAATCAAGTGGGGGTATCCCGAATCAACTTGAGATAGTCTATACTCCTCGGAGGAAAGACGGGGTGTTGGAACATCCCTCGAGAAATCAGGAATTAATGAAAAAAGGGTAAAAATCTAAAACTTACCACAGTGAAAAACATGTCGTCTGTACAGGACAAATCTGGTCCAATGAGCCTGAGGTGACCCTAATCATGACGTACTTAACCTGGTACGAGTCTCGTATCAGTGTGTTGATCAAGAACATGTTCCATAAATGTAAAAGTCATACGGTCTATCAACAGGCTATTTCCCAGTCACTATACAGTTTGGCAATGTCCAAGTGGCAGCAGATTTGATCTAAACCTTTAACAAAATATAATAACGTGTTATTGTATGAAGACCATCTCGGCTTTGATCACGGTTAGTGAGTTTTTCTTTGTTTCTACTATTTATCCCATGTTTGCCTCAATGCGGCATTATGGGAGTTGTAGTATATCCACTTTCTGTTCACCATATTTACATTTATACAACAAGAAAAAAGAGCATTTTTTCAGGCAATTCACATTTGATTTAAGCAATATGCTTGGTCTTAATTCTAATCTTTGGTTTCGATTTTCAATGGTATAGTACCACAACTGTAAGTAAGACAACTTTATCATCAATCATTTTCATTTGATTAGTGCAATTTGTGCGATCTTATTTTGGAAATTTAGTAACAGTTTTCAATGATATAGTACCATATCTGTAAATAAGACAGCATTATTATTAGTCATTATTCATTCTTGTCATTCCTAAATTCAGAAGCACCAATTGACAGATCTTTCATATGTTGTCAGTTGTAGTGACTACCTTAATTGTTACATTTATAACCATGCTTTTCATATCAGGTTTGGTGTATATCATATTTTTAACAATTCATGATTAACTGTTTAGTCCAAATGTACATAAAGTTCTTCGTCGTTATTGATTCCTCCGGGGGTTTTTGTTCTTAATCGTATAATGAAACGTGATTCCATTTGTCTTAGTTTTTTTATTCTATTTCCCCCACGTTCATCTGGGGGTATCATGTAGATTCCATAGTACTTCATGGCTCTCCAGTCACTTTTTTGGCAGGACGCCATGTGTTTAGCGGTTGCATACGACATATCCTTGTTCTTAACTGCTCGGATATGTTCGAGAATTCGTTTTTTTAGCATACATATGGTGCTGCCAATGTATGTCATACCGCAGTTGCATGCAATCACATAAATGACAAAAGTTGATGTACATGAGATTTTCTGATCAATTTTAATGATGTTTCCATTGGGGTCCACGATAGCGCTCTTGTTCATCCCAATTTTACAGGCCTTGCAAAGATTGCATTTTTTGAACCCTTTTTGTTGGATACCAAGCCAATTGTCTGATTCCGCTTCCTTAAAGTGGCTTGATACCAATGCATCTTTAAGTGATTTTGTTTTTCTGTAGGTGACCATTGGTTTATTTCCAAGTATTTTTCCAATGTCCGGATCCCCAGAAATTAGATGCCAATAAGGACAAATTCTTAGCTCCAATAGCGAAAAATATGAGCTCTTATATAAAAGATACAGGAGACTTTCTCTGCATCTTGAATGGAATAACATGGAGCCAACAATACCTATTGATCACCATCGACGTGGTATCCCTATACACATCGATTAGGCACACAGTGGGATTGGAAGTGTGAGAAGTTGGCCTGGCATATGCTGTCCACTAATTATAGTGGGCACCTTGCACCAGTCCAAACAACCCCTTATTGGAGATAGGTTAAAGACAACCTTTATTGAAAGCTATCCTAGTGGTAGCTATGGAGAGCAGCCTTCAGGCTAAGTCTTGAAGGAATGTAAAGCAGCTTGTTTTACCAGTCTATAATCTCTTGAGTGACCAAATGAAAGAGCACCACACCAGGTATATATTCAAAATATATGTATTTATTACTAAACACACCCCTCTAGTCTCTTTATGAGGCTAGAGTTCGAAGTACATAAGTTATAAGTTATTTAAACACAGTAATAGCACAAATACACGTTTGGGCCCTAGGGCGTACCAAACCATATACCAATAAAGTGGTATAAGAACCACGACTGAGCTAGACACTAGGCCTAGAGCCTCTAGAAGTGCTTGGACCACAAGGAACCACCCAAGGTAGTGACATAGGGGACCCACGGGGGACGCGTGCAGTGTAGTAACACAGCCGCGAATCGCCGTTAACTTCTATGGAGAAAGTCGCGGTTGGGAATTTAAAGAAAAGGGACACTTAAAGAAGGACTTGGAGCAAACCCTTTGAGAACTAGGTCGTTCTAGAGTCTCTACCCACGGGAGCACCGGAGTACTCTTGTTACCTCACCCAGGGAAGCCGGGTGCATAGGTGCCTTTCGGGGTCGGGTTTCGTCGTCGATTTGAATGGCGATCTGCTGCAAAGTGCTGCTGGCGACCAAGTGAAAAGTGTCCGGGTGGATCCAAAGGTGGATCGGAGATCTGAAGAACCTGAAAGCAGAGGGGACAGAGTCTGGGTCACTAGCCAGTGACCAGGAAGGCGATGAGCAGATGCCCACCGATGTCGAGTGCTTCAGGTAGGTTGACGGTCGTCTTGACTCTTCAGCCACGAGGTCCAGGAGGCGTTGTCGGTGACCAGGAGCAGGATTCGGGCTGGTACACGATGTCTGTCGAGTGCTGAGGTGTCGGCGACCGGATTGGACCCAACAAGCCTTGGCAACGGCAAGTCTCGATGAAGATGAAGATTGACGATTGTGCAGACCAGCAAGGTCTGAGGAACTCACCCAGCAAGGGTAAGTGAGGGCAAGCCTGGAGCAACCAGGGAGCCCAAGTAGAAAAAGATTGGCCTTCGTGAAGGGCTACTAGCCAACGGGCTAGCGACCGCGAAGGAGCCTCGAGACGGTGCACGTGGAGCTGGCTCACAGGACACTCGTGGAGTGGAGGCCAGTGATCTTCGGTGCAGTTGGTGCTGGAGGCTGGGGCTACTCGGAGCCCAAAGCACGACTTCGTGGGAGACCCAGAAGAGGATGCACTTGCAAATGCGTGCGGTGTCCAGGGGTCACGGTTCCACGTTACCCACGATAGCTACGGGCCTCAGCTTTGCTGGGGACTCAGGGCAGCTTCAGGGAAGTCTGGAAATCCACCTCTGGTGATGCAAAGACTTCGGCGTCCGACGGGAGCTTCAGCGATACAGACCGGACAATTGCTTCTTTGGTGCCTGCCAAGCAGGGGAGTCACTCCTTGACCCCAAGGGAGATTCTTCTGTCCTCTAATCTTTAAGGAGAGCGTCGAAGGTCCAGGATTCTGTGTCAGGGTTTCGTCCAGAGATAATCTAAAGTCCTAAGGACTGGGTTCCTATACTTATACTAAGTTTAGGGGTTGGACTTACTCTGTGGTCCCACCTATGGGTGGGTCAGGGCAGAGGGGTGGCTACACCCCTTTCCTTTGTCCAGTTCGCGCAAAGCAGGGGCTGCAAGCCCCTGATCCGGTTTGAACTGGGGTATGCACAGGGACACCAAATGTGCCCCCAGTGCAGGACTTCAAAGCACCCGAGAGTGCTCCCGCCCAGCCCCAATACACACTATCCTGTCTGGGGAGGTGGTCACACCTCCCTGGGACAGGAAACCTATTGTCCAGGCCTCCCTGCCGGAGTTTCGGTCAGCAGCAGGAGGCCAGACTCGTGTCTGTGGCAGCGGCATCCATTTTGTGATGCCAGGGCTTGGAAAGTCAGTACCGGGCAAACCGGTGTGTACATGTCTTTCCCTCTAGAAGGGTGGAATGCTACCCCCGCCACCAGAACTGGTGGGGGGTAGTATTCCAAGATGTTTGACACCAAACACGACATGTTTCCGTGCAGCCATCCCAAAGTTAGCATTTAACGCGAGGTTATAATGCGCTTAAGAGTATATGGTCAGGCTGCACTACAAACAGCATCAGAGAAGGGTCTCCGAACGCTGCAGAGGGGCCCTGCTTATGCAGGGGCACCCTCTCACATAGGAACCACGCACTCTGCCTTCAGGATTGATAAGGCCTGCCATAGGAGTGACTTATAGGTTTATATGTGTGTATGTATATAGTGATATAGGTAGCCTATATCACAGTAAGGGGTGCATGCACCACCTTACCCAGGCTGCAGTAGCAGACCTGTGGTGTCAGTTTGGATGGCCTTCCAGGGGTGGCACAATACATGCTGCAGCCCCTGGTAGGCCTCTGAGGTACCTATGCCCTGGGTACATAGTATACCATATACTAGGGACTTATAAGGGCACTCCAGATTCCAATCAGAGATGTGCCTAAGGCACATGGAAACCATTTTAGAGGGGAAGCAGCTAGGCTGGGGTTCTGATTAGCAGGGCCCCAGCCAGACTAAGGTCGAAAAACAGTGAAGCGTCAGCAAAAAGTGGGGGTACCCATGTGAAGCAGATCCTACTCTCCTACACAACCCCCCAAACGTAGGGACATTAAACTAACCTTGCCCAGTTAAGTCTTCATGTTCTAAGTGGAAGTACCTAGAGAGTCCATCTGCATTGGCATGGTTACTCCCAGGTCTATGTTCCACTGTGAAGTCCATCCCCTGTAGGGAAATGGACCACCTAAGCAGTTTGGGGTTTTCACCCTTCATTTGTTTTAGCCATAAGAGGGGCTTATGGTCTGTTTGAACAAGGAAGTGAGTACCAAACAAGTATGGCCTCAACTTCTTCAGATCCCAGACCACAGCAAAGGCCTCCTCTCAATGGCTGACCAACGTTTCTCTCTAGGGGTCAGCCTTCTGCTAATGAAAGCTACTGGCTGATCCTGACCTTCTTCATTCAATTGTGACAGTACAGCCCCTACCCCCAATTCAGATGCATCAGTTTGAACAATGAACTTCTTGGAGTAATCAGGACTCTGTAGAATGGGAGCAGTGCACATGGCCTGCTTCAGGTCATCAAATGCCTTTTGACAGCTAACTGTCCACTGAACCTTTTGGGCATTTTCTTGGAAGTTAAGTCATTCAGGGGTGTCACTATTGATCCATACCCCTTGACAAATCTCCTATAGTACCCAGTCAGGCCTAAGAAGGCTCTCACCTGAGTCTGGGTAGTTGGAGCAGTCCAGTCCATGATGGTCTGGATCTTGCTCTGCAAGGGTTGAACCTGGCCTCCACCCACAAGGTGGCCCAGGTACACAACCTGACTCTGCCCTATCTGGCACTTGGTGGCCTTGATAGTCAGGCCTGCCTTTTGCAGGGCCTGTAAAACATTTCTGAGGTGGACCAGGTGATCCTCCCAGGTGGAGCTAAAGACAGCAATATCATCTAGATATGCTGCACTATAGGCTTCCAGACCTGTAAGGACTGTATTCACCAACCTCTGAAAAGTGGCAGGTGCATTCTTCAGACCAAAGGGCATCACCACAAATTGATAATGCCCACTAGGGGTTGAGAATGCTGTTTTTGGCTTTGCATCATCAGCTAGTCTGATCTGCCAGTAGCCAGCTGTCAAGTCAAATGTGCTTAGATACTTGGCTGAGGCCAAAGTGTCTATTAGCTCATCTGCCCTTGGTATTGGATGGGCATCAGTCCTAGTGACTGCATTGAGACCCCTGTAGTCCACACAAAACCTCATCTCTCTTTTTCCACCACTGGTGTGAGGTTTTGGCACAAGGACCACTGGACTAGCCCAAGGGCTATCTGAGGGTTCAATAACTCCCAAATCCAACATCTTCTGGACTTCTGTCCTGATACAGTCCCTGACATGGTCAGGTTGCCTATAAATCTTATTTTTAATAGGCAGACTGTCCCCAGTGTCCACTTCATGAGTGCACCAGGTGGTCTGACTTGGAGTCGGTGAGAACATGTGTCTGAACTGATTGAGCACCTGTCTACAATCAGTTTGCTGCTGGGTAGTGAGGCTGCCTGCCAAGGCTACACCATCCACTGACCCATCATCAGGGTTCTGTGAGAGCAGGTCAGGGAGTGGGTCACTCTCTTCCTCCTGTCCCTCATCAGTAGCCATGAGCAAGCCCATGTCTGCCCTGTCCACATATGGTTTTAACCTGTTGACATGGAGAACCCTGTGGGGACTCCTGGGTGTTCCTAGGTCTACTAAGTAGGTAACCTCACCCTTCTGCTCAACAATGGTGTGGGGTCCACTCCATTTGTCTTGGAGAGCTGCTGGGGCCACTGGCTCCAACACCCACACCTTCTGTCCTGGCTGATAAACAGTCAGTACAGCCTTTTGGTCATGCCAGGCCTTTTGAAGTTCCTGGCTAGCCTCAAGGTTTTTAGTTGCCTTTTTCATATACTCAGCCATCCGGGAGCGGCGACCAAGTACATAGTCCACTATGTCTTGCTTTGGGGGCTTGAGAGGTAACTCCCATCCTTCCTTCACCAAGCACAGTGGACCCCTGACAGGGTGACCAAACAAAAGTTCAAAAGGGCTGTAGCCAACCCCCTTTTGAGGCACCTCCCTGTATGCAAATAAAAGGCAGGGCAAGAGTATGTCCCATCTTCGCCTAAGCTTTTCTGGGAGCCCTTTAATCATGCCCTTCAAGGTTTTGTTGAATCTCTCAACTAAACCATTGCATTGTGGGTGATAGGGTGTGGTGAACTTGTAAGTCACTCCACACTCCTTCCACATTGCTTTTAAGTATCCAGACATAAAGTTAGCACCCCTGTCTGATACAACCTCCTTAGGAAAGCCCACTCTTGAGAAAATTCCCAGGAGGGCCCTTGCCACCACAGGTGCTGTAGTGGTCCTAAGGGGAATAGCCTCTGGGTACCTGGTGGCATGATCCACTACCACCAGGATAAACCTGTGCCCAGATGCTGTTTGGGGTTCCATGGGACCAACAATGTCAATCCACACCCTTTCAAAGGGAACCCCCACCACAGGTAGTGGTATCAGGGGGGCCTTTGTAGTGCCACCTGCCTTGCCACTGGCCTGGCAGGTTACACAGGAGCGACAAAACTCCTTGGTGTCTTCAGACATGTGGGGCCAGTGAAAGTGAGGGACAATTCTGTCCCAAGTCTTGTTCTGGCCCAGGTGACCTGCTAAGGGAATATCATGGGCTAGGGTCAATAGGAAGCCCCTGAACTTCAGAGGTATAACCAACCTCCTGGTAGTACCAGGCTTGGGGTCTCTACACTCTGAGTACAAGAGTCCATCATCCCAATACACAGTATGGGGACCACTAGTTTTCCCAGCAGCCTCAGCAGCAGCTTGCTGTCTGAGGGGTTCAAGAGAGGGGCAGCTCTGCTGCTCCTGGCTCAGATCTGCCCTGGACGGTCCCCCTGTCCCCAAGAACTCAACCTGGTCAGGTTCAAGCTCCTCTGGGACAGTTCCTTCCTCAGGACTGAGATCATCCCCCTCAAGGGACTGATCTTCCTTCTGAGCCAAGGGGAAGGCACTGCCTTTACCCTACTACTCCTCCTCTTGGAAGGCACTTGGTCCATTATTCCAGAATCCAAGGCCTGTTCAGTGCTAGACATTTTGGCTTGTGACCTGGTCACAGCAAACACATCTGCAGGGATCCCCAGCATTTCTGCATGGGTCCTGAGCTCCACTTCTGTCCAAGCTGAAGTTTCTAAGTCATTGCCAAGCAAGCATTCAACTGGTAGGTCTGCACTTACCACAACCTTCTTAAGGCCAGTTACCCCTCCCCAGGAGAAGTTAACAACTGCCAGAGTATGGTCTGTTCTGACATTGCTAGCATTGGTCACTTGGTACATCTCACCAAGTATAACTTGCCCAGGATTCACAAGGTCTTGTGTCACCATGGTGACACTTGCCCCTGTGTCCCTAAATGCCAAAGCCTCTCGTCCATTGATGAAAGGCTGTTGTCTGTACTTGCCCAGATTACTGGGACTCATAGAGGAGGTCATATCCATGCCTCCATCACAGACTAGGACAGCCTGAGTGAGTTCTCTGACTAGGTCAGAGCCCATCTCAGTACCCAGGGTCAACCCTACTAAACCCTTGGTTGTAGTACTCCCACCACCAACTGTAACTGCACTAGGGGGAGCAGGTGCCTTAGAGGCATTGGTGGGGGCTGGAGTCGAGTCTTTGGACTTGGTGCAATCACTGGTCCAGTGGGTCTTTTGCTTACAGTACTTGCACCATGGTTTTCTTTGGCCTTTCCCTTTGGTAGACTGTGAATCCCCACCTGAAGAAGATTTTTGGGGGCCTTGTGAAGACTTTTGATCTTTACCCTTCTCCCCACCCTTATCAGAGTTCTTAGAATCTTGCTTCTTAGGGTCACCACCTTGGTTCTGTACCTTCTGCCTCACCCTGGTTCTGACCCACTTGTCTGCCTTCTTTCCCAATTCTTGGGGAGAGGTCAGATCAGAGTCCACCAGGTACTGATGCAACAGCTGATTTTGACAGTTATTAAGAATCTGCTCCCTCATTATCAGATTGTACAATCCTGTGAAGTCACACACCTTACTGCCCATCAACCAGCCTTCCAGAGCCTTAGCAGAACAATCCACATAGTCTACCCAGTCTTGAGTCTGTGCTTTTTGGGCATCTCTGAACTTTAACCTGTATTGTTCAGTTGTTAGGCCAAACCCATCAATAAGAGCACTCTTCAAGACCTTGTAATTATCAGCATCCTCTTCTCTTACAGTGAGGAGCTTGTCTCTACCTTTGTCTGCAAAGGAGAGCCACAAGATTGCTGCCCACTGCTCCTGAGGGACCTTCTGTACTTTACAGGCCCTCTCTAGAGCAGTTATCCATTTGTGGATGTCATCCCCACTCTGGTAGGGAGGGACAATCTTGCTCAGGTTTCTATGGTCATAAGACCTTTCCCTATCTCTAGGGATATTGCTGCCACCATGGGACTCTAGTCCCAACTGTTTTCTCTCTTTGTAGAGATCTAGGGACTCCCTGTCTAGAGCCATATGCTGCTTTCTGAGTTCAAGCTGGGCTTGCTCATACTGAATCAGCCTCTTTCTCCTCTCATGAGAGGATTCCCTCATATGAGAGGAGACAGAGGTCCCTATTGAGGTGTCAGAGTGGTTAGACTCCTGAGAAGGAGATCTAGACCTTCTAGGCACACTCATAATCCTTCCTGGGGGGACAATGTGGAGGTCATTCTGATCCTCCTCTTCCTCTTCCACAGGAGGGATTGGGTTTTCCAGGTCAGGGTCATTGTCACCCTCCTGGTCAGTTCCAGAGGGGGGGTTGGGGGTGTTGCTACCCCTGGCCCCATCCCCATCTTCTGCCCCACCCTCTGCACCTGCCCCTTCAGTCCCTAAGGGCCTGTTGAGGTCATCAGCCATTAACATCTCTCTCAGATGTTGGGTGGTGGGACTTTGGCCTGTCTTCAGTTTCCTCACATTGCATATTGCTCTCAATTCCAAGAATGGGAGGGTATCATACTTGGAGGGAAGAAGCCCAGTGGCTTCTGGCAAGGACTCTCTGGGTCCTGGCTTTGAAGACATCACTAGTGAGGTGTGGTGTATGCACTGCCTACTCTAGTGTGGCCTACTAAACTCTCTTGAGTTGTAGAAAGGGTGTGCTATCCCTTAACACACAACTCTAAGTTCAGTAGAACTTACTGTATACTAAGCTTAATTTATATGTACCTTAGGTACCTTTAGTGGTTTTCAGTTGATCAATTCAATTGAGATTATCTGGTAAAACAATAGCAAGCTGGAATCCCACACGCTGCACACCAATGTGAGAAGTTGGCCTGGCATATGCTGTCCACTAATTATAGTGGGCACCTTGCACCAGTCCAAACAACCCCTTATTGGAGATAGGTTAAAGACAACCTTTATTGAAAGCTATCCTAGTGGTAGCTATGGAGAGCAGCCTTCAGGCTAACTCTTGAAGGAATGTAAAGCAGCTTGTTTTACCAGTCTATAATCTCTTGAGTGACCAAATGAAAGAGCACCACACCAGGTATATATTCAAAATATATGTATTTATTACTAAACACACCCCTCTAGTCTCTTTATGAGGCTAGAGTTCGAAGTACATAAGTTATAAGTTATTTAAACACAGTAATAGCACAAATACACGTTTGGGCCCTAGGGGCGTACCAAACCATATACCAATAAAGTGGTATAAGAACCACGACTGAGCTAGACACTAGGCCTAGAGCCTCTAGAAGTGCTTGGACCACAAGGAACCACCCAAGGTAGTGACACAGGGGACCCACGGGGGACGCGTGCAGTGTAGTAACACAGCCGCGAATCGCCGTTAACTTCTAGGGAGAAAGTCGCGGTTGGGAATTTAAAGAAAAGGGACACTTAAAGAAGGACTTGGAGCAAACCCTTTGAGAACTAGGTCGTTCTAGAGTCTCTACCCACGGGAGCACCGGAGTACTCTTGTTACCTCACCCAGGGAAGCCGGGTGCATAGGTGCCTTTCGGGGTCGGGTTTCGTCGTCGATTTGAATGGCGATCTGCTGCAAAGTGCTGCTGGCGACCAAGTGAAAAGTGTCCGGGTGGATCCAAAGGTGGATCAGAGATCTGAAAAACCTGAAAGCAGAGGGGACAGAGTCTGGGTCACTAGCCAGTGACCAGGAAGGCGATGAGCAGATGCCCACCGATGTCGAGTGCTTCAGGTAGGTTGATGGTCGTCTTGACTCTTCAGCCACAAGGTCCAGGAGGCGTTGTCGGCAACCAGAAGCAGGATTCGGGCTGGTACACGATTTCTGTCTAGTGCTGAGGTGTCGGCGGCCAGATTGGACCCAACAAGCCTTGGCAACGGCAAGTCTCGATGAAGATGAAGATTGACGATTGTGCAGACCAGCAAGGTCTGAGGAACTCACCCAGCAAGGGTAAGTGAGGGCAAGCCTGGAGCAACCAGAAAGCCCAAGTAGAAAAAGATTGGCCTTTGTGAAGGGCTACTAGCTAATGGGCTAGCGACCGCGAAGGAGCCTAGAGACAGTGCACGTGGAGCTGGCTCACAGGACACTTGTGGAGTGGAGGCCAGTGATCTTCGGTGCAGTTGGTGCTGGAGGCTGGGGCTACTCGGAGCCCAAAGCACGACTTCGTGGGAGACCCAGAAGAGGATGCACTTGCAAATGCGTGCGGTGTCCAGGGGTCATGGTTCCACGTTACCCACGACAGCTACGGGCCTCAGCTTTGCTGGGGACTCAGGGCAGCCTCGGGGAAGTCTGGAAATCCACCTCTGGTGATGCAAAGACTTCGGCGTCCGACGGGAGCTTCAGCGATGCAGACCAGACAATTGCTTCTTTGGTGCCTGCCAAGCAGGGGAGTCACTCCTTGACCCCAAGAGAGATTCTTCTGTCCTCTAATCTTTAAGTAGAGTGTCGAAGGTCCAGGATTCTGTGTCAGGGTTTCGTCCAGGGATAATCTAAAGTCCTAAGGACTGGGTTCCTATACTTATACTAAGTTTAGGGGTTGGACTTACTCTGTGGTCCCACCTATGGGTGGGTCAGGGCAGAGGGGTGGCTACACCCCTTTCCCTTTGTCCAGTTCGTGCCAAAGCAGGGGCTGCAAGCCCCTGATCCGGTTTGAACTGGGGTATGCACAGGGACACCAAATGTGCCCCCAGTGCAGGACTTCAAAGCACCCGAGAGTGCTCCCGCCCAGTCCCAATACACACTATCCTGTCTGGGGAGGTGGTCACACCTCCCTGGGACAGGAAACCTATTGTCCAGGCCTCCCCTGCCGGAGTTTCGGTCAGCAGCAGGAGGCCAGACTCGTGTCTGTGGCAGCGGCATCCATTTTGTGATGCCAGGGCTTGGAAAGTCCGTTCCGGGCATACCGGTGTGTACATGTCTTTCCCTCTAGAAGGGTGGAATGCTACCCCGCCGCCAGAACTGGCGGGGGGTAGTATTCCAAGATGTTTGACACCAAACACGACATGTTTCCGTGCAGCCATCCCAAAGTTAGCATTTAACGCGAGGTTATAATGCGCTTAAGAGTATATGGTCAGGCTGCACTACAAACAGCATCAGAGAAGGGTCTCCGAACGCTGCAGAGGGGCCCTGCTCATGCAGGGGCACCCTCTCACATAGGAACCACGCACTCTGCCTTCAGGATTGATAAGGCCTGCCATAGGAGTGACTTATAGGTGTGTATGTATATAGTGATATAGGTAGCCTATATCACAGTAAGGGGTGCATGCACCACCTTACCCAGGCTGCAGTAGCAGACCTGTGGTGTCAGTTTGGATGGCCTTCCAGGGGTGGCACAATACATGCTGCAGCCCCTGGTAGGCCTCTGAGGTACCTATGCCCTGGGTACATAGTATACCATATACTAGGGACTTATAAGGGCACTCCAGATTCCAATCAGAGATGTGCCTAAGGCACATGGAAACCATTTTAGAGAGGAAGCAGCTAGGCTGGGGTTCTGATTAGCAGGGCCCCAGCCAGACTAAGGTCGAAAAACAGTGAAGCATCAGCAAAAAGTGGGGGTACCCATGTGAAGCAGATCCTACTCTCCTACAGGAAGCATGTGGATACTTTTTAAAACAAAGGAACATCTCTGAATTACAACACACTCGCATGCTCCTCCAGATGATTAAGATGTGTCTCACCAACAATGTCTTCATTTTCAATAAGCAACTTTTTAGGCAGCAATGTGGTACTGCCATGGGCATTTCTTTTTCGCCGAACTATGCAAACATTACTATGGGGTGGTGGGAAAGAACAATTGCCTGGGATTCGACAAATCAAGACGATCTGGATAAGATAATACTTTGGGTCCGTTACATAGATGATTTATTCCTAATATGGAACGGAACACAACAGAGTTTCAAGGAATATTACTCCAAATTGTGTAACAATACCATTAGTCTGGCATTCACATGCACAGTAAACAAGAAAGAGATAGACTTTCTGGATACCAAAATATATATCGAGGACAATCAGATACATTCCACTCTTTTTCACAAAAAAACTGTCACGAACAATATTTTGCATGGAACGAGCTTCCATCCTAAATCATTGATAGCAAGTATCCCATTTGGGGAATTTACTCGCATGAAGCGCAACTGTTCAATAGAAAAAGACGCAGAAGAGAAAATTCAGGAGTCCATGAACAGATTAAGATCAAGAGGCTATAATGAAAGAAGCTTGCAAAAAAACAAGAAAAGAATTGATGGTAAGACAAGAACTGAGATATTAAGACCTAAAAGCAAACAGCGAGAAGAACATGGTCCACCAAGATTTGTAACAACGTATAGTAAGGAGAGTGGTCAAATTGTGAATAAAATCAGGAAATATTGGCATCTAATTTCTGGGGATCCGGACATTGGAAAAATACTTGGAAATAAACCAATGGTCACCTACAGAAAAACAAAATCACTTAAAGATGCATTGGTATCAAGCCACTTTAAGGAAGCGGAATCAGACAATTGGCTTGGTATCCAACAAAAAGGGTTCAAAAAATGCAATCTTTGCAAGGCCTGTAAAATTGGGATGAACAAGAGCTCTATCGTGGACCCCAATGGAAACATCATTAAAATTGATCAGAAAATCACATGTACATCAACTTTTGTCACTTATGTGATTGCATGCAACTGCGGTATGACATACATTGGCAGCACCATATGTATGCTAAAAAAACGAATTCTCGAACATATCCGAGCAGTTAAGAACAAGGATATGTCGTATGCAACCGCTAAACACATGGCGTCCTGCCAAAAAAGTGACTGGAGAGCCATGAAGTACTATGGAATCTACATGATACCCCCAGATGAACGTGGGGGAAATAGAATAAAATAACTAAGACAAATGGAATCACGTTTCATTATACGATTAAGAACAAAAACCCCCGGAGGAATCAATAACGACGAAGAACTTTATGTACATTTGGACTAAACAGTTAATCATGAATTGTTAAAAATATGATATACACCAACCTGATATGAAAAGCATGGTTATAAATGTAACAATTAAGGTAGTCACTACAACTGACAACATATGAAAGATCTGTCAATTGGTGCTCCTGAATTTAGGAATGACAAGAATGAATAATGACTAATAATAATGCTGTCTTATTTACAGATATGGTACTATATCATTGAAAACTGTTACTAAATTTCCAAAATAAGATCGCACAAATTGCACTAATCAAATGAAAATGATTGATGATAAAGTTGTCTTACTTACAGTTGTGGTACTATACCATTGAAAATCGAAACCAAAGATTAGAATTAAGACCAAGCATATTGCTTAAATCAAATGTGAATTGCCTGAAAAAATGCTCTTTTTTCTTTTTGTATAAATGTAAATATGGTGAACAGAAAGTGGATATACTACAACTCCCATAATGCCGCATTTAGGCAAACATGGGATAAATAGTAGAAACAAAGAAAAACTAACTAACCGTGATAAAAGCCGAGAGGGCTGAAACGCGTTGGTCTGAGTGCTGAACTAGAATTAAATTAAGCAAATTCAAGCTTTGAGTGCTGCGTCCTTTGTTTTAAAATTGATGGTTCTGGGCCAGGATCCGGCCCCTACGCAGAGCACCCGCTGACGAGCGCGCTGGATCAAAGGATCACATTGCAGGAAAGAATATATATATATATATATATATATATATATATATATATATATATATATATATATATTCTGATGGAGTCTGGATGATTCGGTGTTGTCCCCGCTAGCCTAATATGACGCACGTGAGCAGGCAGGCTCAATCAGCGACTCCTTTCCTTCGGGCCAGGCTTCCATGGCAATGCGGTGAGCTGAAAATCGAGCTCGGCTGTCCTCTTTCTTTTGGTAGCCTGCGTCTCTGTTTCCATAGCAACGCGTATCGGCTCTGCATTCCGAACGTGCCTGCGTGCACGCGGATGCCAGAAAGCGATGATCTCTATTTGAGGGAGAGACGCAGCTGCCAGCGTGCTCTCATCTACGACTCCGAGCTGACATGCCGGAGGTAAGTTTTTCTTCACCATATTGTGGGGAGTGGAGCTTACTGGCAACACACTCCGTGGATTCTTTTTAATTCTATCCATTTATTTCTGCATGTATACAGAGTTGGACCGTATAACCTTGGAAGTATTGGTATAATCAGACCTTGGGCAGGACCAGGTCTGTGTGTTCTATGACGAATTACAAATTATAGGCAGAATTAGCCCCTACCACTCTCCGAGCGAGGCACGCTGGAGGTGAGTGACTTTTTTTTACTTCTAAACCCACTTATTCGCATGGTGGTGGGTGGGTGACATAGTTTTTACCCTAATATCCTTCACAAATGAATTATCTCTTAACACAGATTTACGGGGAGCCAACGTGCCCCTGAATATTGGAGAATCTATTTGAAAACTTTGTTGATTCCATGAGACTATTGACACTGCAGGTAGGATCCAAATCTTTATGATCATTATCCCTTGACCCTGTTTATGTAACACATCACTAACAGGTGCTCATGATTTATGTTAGGAGCAAGATACCTCTGGTACATTTGGAATCCTTCCAAGCCCGGATGGGCTATTTGACTGAGTAAACCATGAATTCCATTGCACTTCTTGAGTCACTTCTGAAGGTGAGCTCATTCTCTTGGCTCCATTTTTCAATTTTTATCACGCACAGACTGATTTCTAAAAATAGCCGTATTTCTTCTGAACAGGGCATACACAACTGTTTCTTTGTCCTGAAGAAGACCCCACAGTGATGTTATTGACACGCACACGTAACTAGGGGTCGAAACGTCGACGTTCTTGATCTAGCATTGTTGCCCAACAAGACCCATACAATATAGGAGGTCTTGCTAGGGTTTTTTTGTTGCTAGGAATTTAACGCAATGATAAAGAAAAATTGATGTTTCATGTTTTTTGTATACATTTTGTAGCATCGTGATTTGTACAGTCACAATAGGTCACCTTTATATGTCACTATTGTAAATAATCATGTGTATTTGTTGTGTATGTTGAATATGTCGTTTGGTTATTGTCTCTAAATTACAAAATATTTTTTCAATACATATATTTTTCAAATTGATCATTTATTTTCAGTGTTGTGCTGTTTAATCATATGTTGAGAGTCCCACCCTCAGGGGGACATAAAAGATAAATTTTAAGGTGGCGGAACCACTGTTCTTATACCGTATCTAACTCCAGGTTCTGCGCATTACTGGATTACCCCATTGAGATTATCAGTCCTTAGTAAAGATGAAGCCGAAGAACTTGATGCTTGTCTCAAAGAAGGAACATTTCTCCTGGTGAAGGGTGGTGCCATGATTGCACAGCCATTGCAAGGTGGCCCTGAGTGTGCAGTGGAGTTCTTCTGCTGATATATCAATGTGTCATCGCTCATGTTCATCACTCCCTCGAGGCGGCGAGACCTCCCGAATTACGTTCTGGAACACCTCAGCTGCGGATATATCCCAAAGTTCATGCGCTTGTACTGCTGCAGGCCCAGGTGTGTGGAGAAGGTCGCAATATATCTGCTGCTATCATCAAGCTGTAGTTGGTGGTATCTGGCATTAAGGTCAAGCTTCGAGAACCACGGGCCCCGTTGAGATCAGCGATAATGTTGTCCATCGTGGGTGTGATGTGCCTCTCCTGTCTGATGGCTTTGTTGGGGAGGAGCATATCTATGCACAGGCAGACCGTGCCCGTTTTTCAACTATGACCATCAGTGACCCCCCGGGTAGTTCTGGACACCTTCTTGATGAAGCCCAGTTTCTTTAGCTTGTCCAACTCCTGCTCAACCAGCAGCTGTAGGTAGACTCGGATTCTCCAGTGTAATAATGCCACTGGCTTGACCTTCTGGTTGATGTGCAGCTTGATTGGGGCGCTCGGAGGCATCGAAGTCCCTGAAATAGGGAACTGGTGTAAGAACTGGGGGACTGGTGTAAGAGTTCTTCTAACTGGAAGGCTTGCACATTCCGAGCGAAGCACACAAGACCAAGGTCCTCACCTTTAACAATAGAGGATAGTCTCTGCCTCCCTTTCGACGATGTGGAACTTTGCTGTGAACTCCATGCTATTAAACTGAACAGGTGCAGTCATTGTTCCTTTGAGCGGTAGGGGCATGTGTCCACCATAGGTGTAGATCTTGGTCATGGACAGAGAGATTGTTAGCCGTGGGCGGAGGCGTTGGTATTGCTGATAGAACATTACACTGATGGATGCCCCTGTGTTGATGATGGCCCTGATGGTTGTGCCTGCTACATTGACTTCACACGTGGGTTGAGGCCTTCTGTGTGTCTTGAGGTGCTCCGCAAAGGAGATGAGGAAGATGTCTTCGTTGTCCAAGGGCGACTCATCTTGGGGATTATTCGACCACAGGGGCTGTGGAGGTCGTGCTCTGGTCACCTGGGTCAGTCAGCGAAAGTTGTTGGACAGCTTTTGTCACTGACATCTGCCCTCTATTGCCTCTGGTATTTGAGCCTCTCCTGCATACTTTGTGGTTCCACTTGCCACAGTTGGAGCATGTCTTGCTTTGGGCTGGGCAGTGTTCCAGGGGGTGTTCACCCCTACCGCAGGTCTGGCACTGGGTGTTCGTCAAAGGCATCTGCGCCTTGGGGCGGGTGCTCCTTGTTCCGGTGGACATTGCATCGACGACTTCAGTCTTTAATTATAACGGGCAGAGTAATGCTGCTGTGTTTGTGGGTCAGCGCCAGGTCCATTTCCTCGGCAAGTGCTGCAGACAGGTCGTCGGATTGCGCCAGGACAAGGATGTCGCCAGGAATAATTTTGGGTTGGTGCAGGATCAACCCCCGGAGAGTGCTGGAACTGCATCCCTGGATGAGCTGCACCCGGATCTCCTTTGGTTGGTTGTCGTAGATGTGGGCATAGAAGTTATCAATTGACTCCCCCTCGCGTTGGCGGCTTGGCACAGCTTGAAACTGTTGAAATCTGTGTTCAACTGGGGGTCAAAATGGGTGTTCAAGGCCCTCACTGTGGCGTTGTAGTCATCGTCTGCGCCCACACCACGGAGGTGTTCGAACAGGTTGTAGATCTCTTTCCCCGCGTAGTGAAGCAGGAAGGACCGCTTTACTGTGCCATCTGTTTTGCAGGTCGCCCTGAAATAGTTATTCAGGAAGCCAACCCACATCTTCCATCTGAGGGCGGAAGTGGCAGGATCGGCTAGCTCCCTGAACAGTGGTGGCCGGCAGGGATCGGGGCGGGGGAGGGGGGGAAGGAGGTAAAAAAAAAAAAATACGTACCTGATTAGCGGGTCTCTCCTCTGCCGTCCCTCCATTGTCTCTCCAGGCTGGAACAGGGAAGCAGGAAACACCCGGCTCCCCTGAGCCAATCACAATGCTGCAATGCAGCATTGTGATTCGTCTGAGCGCTGTGGATCGGCATTCAGCTAGAAAATGGGGGCATGGGCATGTTCTCAATGCAGGCTGTAATGCAGCCTGCACTGAGAACAGGGAAAGTGCGCATGAATGTTTGGCTGGCCCGAGAGGGCCGGCCAAACATTCATGCGCAGGTTGGGAGTCCAAACCACTCCTCCCCTCCCCTGCTCTGTAAGGAGAGCAGCCCCACCTGCCCACAAAGCTGCCTCTGCAGGGAAACATAAAATGATAATAACAACGAGTTATTATCGTTTAATGATTTCTTTATTCCACTGCTGCAAGCAGTGGGGTGATGCTCCTCCGCCTTAGAGGAGGAGCCGCCACTGTCTCTGAATGACTAGAGCACTGCAATGGTGTTGTGCTGTGGGGGTGAGGGAGCACGTGCAGCATTATGTGGAGACATGTAGAGCTGGCAGCATGGAATATGGTAGCTCATGAATCATTGAAAGTAAAATAGGACTACATGTCCTCTCATGGAATCATTGATAATAATATAAGGGCCACTAGATAAGACCTACCTAGCCACTAGGAAAGGACATCAGAAACAGTATTTGAGATGATTTGGAATTCAGTAAGAGGTTCATAATTGCTAAGTGAAAATAAATAAACAAATTTAATAATTAATAATTAACTCTCCCCGGCCTCAACTCGCCTGGAAATTTGGGACACTGGTCGGTGAACTACGCCACAGCGAATAAGTGGAGTAAGCAGACACTGTAAATTTTGCCCTCTAGGATTAGACTCTCAACACACAGGAGCACTTGGGGTGCTGGGCTGCTACCTACGTCCCAAGAAAGAACCTGATCAGCAAACTGGGACACTCTCCACCCTCGGGAACAGTCTCTATGAAATCGGGCTCATACAATATTTCATATTAGGCTTTCTCTGGTGAATAATACATGCCCACAGAGCGCGTCACAGCACCACAAATCTCGCAGGGCCAAATAACCTCTACACTAAGATAGCACAACCACTAATCAAGGCCCTAGATAGTTGTTGCTCAGAATCTGGTCCCAACTCATTCAAAATACATTACCCACTGAATCTCTCTAAGAATGCAGCAAAACAGTTCAAACACAGACTCTTAAAAGTCAACCCGGAAACACTAATCGCTGACGCATACTTCTGCCTAAAGAAAGGAGCAATAAAATCAGATCTGATCTTCTTCACACAATGTACAGCAAGGTGGAGAAAATAGATACATGCAGTACTCCAGGTCTCTAAATCCAACAAAATACTGCACGGTCTCAAACTGTCTATTTCCCCCTCACAATCATTCATCGCAGAAGTGGCAATATCAATCTACAAGAATGGCATCCTGCTGGTACATGAATTGGACCCTGACCTCGAAATCTTTGATCAATGGTTCCCCAAACTAAGAGCACACACAAGAGCCATCTCATCACAGAACACATCCCAAGATACGCAGTTCACTCAACAACCTCTCAGAACGAAAAATTCTACAGAATAAGACCCAGACTCGACAGCAATGATTTGTCCCTCTCCCCATAGCGCTACGAGCTCATTCCAACTAAACCTACTCCCCAACAGAAACGTCCAAGACCCTAGTACAACTGTAGCCATTCATACAAAACACCACCTCTTGAGGAACGGCAACAAATCTACAATAAGATCAAAAACGTTTAAGGATCCAAATCAAATTCCAGGCGCTCACATTCCAGACGCTCCCCCAGGGCCACAACACCAGATGACAACGACAAACACTAGGGAAGAACGGACAGGCAAAGACTCCCATATAGATGAGTATGTCGTATACAGAAAGAACATCAAACCTCATCCAGACGGTGAAAAGACGTACACGGACCCCCAAATGAAGCTGACCACAGGGATACAAGAACCACACCCCCCTGTTTGCAATAAACCCATCACTTGCACACAACGCCCAGGGCACCCGAAGGTTCAAAGAAGCAAACTCTCCTTTTTCAATGACTTAGGAGACAAACCCTACAATGACCAAAACCATCCATCACACGGATGCTTAAAGTCACACACAATAATCACCACTTCCAGTCAACACAGGTTACAAAGATCACACACCAGGTCGAAGCCATAGTAAGGTCCAACAGACAGAGGCAACCAATACAAAATCCACGACAGACGATCCGCTAAGTAGACACAATCTGGCCACCCAATGGCACGCCCAGCTAAGCAAGCTGGAAAGAAAAATTGGAAACCTAATTAATGGAGTAAACATAGCTTACGCAAGCATCAAAGAAACCTCACTAGCTTGCCAAGAGATTAAGACTCTCCTTCGTGACACAGTAACCACGTTTGCTAACAACATATCACCTCCAGCACACTGCTACGACACCCAACCTGGGCCATCCATTTGTCGACCCAAGACAGCACAGAACCATCTATCCACGAAAGACATTGAAAACTTGCTTTAACATTACATCGTCCATTCACCACCATCCAACACACAAGTCTTCAACATACAAACCGTGGATTTCAAAGAAAGGCGTAACCCGCGGGGAAAAAAACAGAACACAAACCATGAAAACCTAATTGAAATCCCAAGGGTACTAAATCTCAATCCCTCGTCACTCCCAAAAACGTCCACTAAATGTATGTTACTAAACTGCAGATCAGCGATCAAACATGCCACAGACTTTGCCGAAACCACTCTTCACCACAATTTGGACATTCTTTTCCTGACAGAAACCTGGCTAAATCAATGGTCCGCACCCATGCTGGACCTACTTGTTCCTCCAAATTACACCATCCACCACCTAGACAGACAGCATCATCCTGGAGGCGGGATTGCAATCATTCACGAGAACTCCCTTCAAGTCAAAACATTCCCTGTAGACAATCTTACATCCTGTGAATACATGGGTGCAGAAATCTACACAGCAGAGAAATCACTAGCCAAAATTCACCTGTTTTATCACCTCCAGGAGACAACCAGCTGTTCATTGAACAGATAATGGAAACAATCACAATACATTCCATGCTACATTCCATGCACCTGCCAGGTGTTGAACCACCAGGGACATGCCCTGATGTTCCAGCCACGTCCTGAAGCGGAGAGCCTCTGGACATAGGGTCCACGACCCCACCCCACCCTGTTTGTTGAAGTACCACATGGCGTGGTATTGTCCGTGAACACTTGCACTACTCTTCCCTTGACAGAAGGAAGGAATGCGTTCAGTGCAAGACGGATCGCCCGGAGCTCCAGAAGGTTAATGTGGGGCCCAGGCTCTGCCGGAGACCAGAGGCCTCTTATCTCCACCTCTCCCTTGTGGCCACCTCATACCAGAAGTGACACATCTGTCACCACTGTGAAGTCTAGTTGGGGAAGGGAGAGGGATCTGCTGTTGACCCAATCCTGGTTCGTTAGCCACCACTGCAATTGGTGTGCAGTGCCCTCCGAGATCTGGACGACATCGGAAAGATTCCCCTGATGCTGCGCCCACTGGAACTTCAGGTCCCACTGCAGAGCCTGCACATGCCACCTGGCATGATCCACCAGCAGGATGCAGGAGGCCACGAGGCCCAGCAGCCTCAGAGTCATTCTCAACGAAATCCGGGACAGAGGGTGAAACATCATTATCATAGCCCAAATATCCCGGACTCGCTGCTCGGGAGGATAAGCCCGAAACTGCGCTGTATCCAGAACTGCTCCGATGAAAAGGAGCTTCTGAGAGGGAATCAGGTGTGACTTCGGCACCCTGATAGTGAACCCCAGCGAATGCAGGAGGTCCGCCGTAGTCTGGAGGTGGGAGACGACAGCCTGGGGCGAGCCCGCCTTCAACAGGCAGTCGTCGAGATAGGGGAAGACTGGAACCCTTGATCTGCGCAGATGAGCTGCGATTACCGCCATCACTTTCGTGAACACCCAAGGGGCGCTGGTAGGGCCAAAGGGGAGCACGGTAAACTGAAAATGCTGGTGGCCTACCGTGAAATGTAGGTAACGCCTGTGGGCTGGCAGGACGGGGAAGTGGAAATAAGCATCCTGCAAGTCCAACGCTACCATCCAGTGTCCAGGGTCGTGAGCAGACAGGGCCTGAGCTAACGTCAACATTTTGAACTTCTCCTTCAGGAGGAAGCGGTTGACGTCCCTGAGATTCAAGATAGGACGCAGGCCTTTGTCCTTCTTGGGCACCAGGAAGTAGAGGGAGTAACAACCACGATCCACTTCCGGGACAGGGACTCGCCTGATAGCTCCCTTGGCCAAGAGAGCCATAACTTCTTGACGGAGAAGGGCCAAGTGATCCTCCGACATCAATGGAATGTTGGTGGCATGGAGGGAGGGGTAGTCTCAAAGGGGAGGGAGTAGCCCCTTCGGACTATCTGCAAAACCCACCTGTCCGATGTGATGTTGTGCCAGTGGGGGAGGTGATGGCGGATCCTTCCGCCCACTGGCAACTGATGGCCCTGAAATGTCGGACTAGGAAGGCTTAGAGGCTGCTGCAGAGGGGGCACTGGTGGACTGACCCGCCAGCTGGTCCCCAGACCCCTGGCGATGGGTCCCACGTCCCTGGCCCTGCAGAGGCTGGGTAGGTTGCGCTGGCCTGCGGCCCTGGGTGGAATGGGGTGGGGCACCCCTTCCGTAGCCACGAAATGGGCAAAAAGCAGAATGCACAGGACGCGAGGTGGCAGTGAGGCCCAAGGATCTGGCTGTAGCTCTAGAATCCTTGAAGCGCTCGAGTGCATGGTCCGCCTTGTCGCCAAACAGATGACGGCCATCAAAGGGTATGTCCAAAAGAGTGAACTGGACATCCCCAGAAAAGCCAGTGGATCTCAGCCAGGCATAGCGTCTTAGGGCTACTGACGTAGAAATCGTTCTACCCAGCGAGTAGGCAGTGTCCAGCCCACAGCGGATGGTGAACTTTGCTGCGTCTCTACCCTCTGCAACTGCACAGGAGAGTGCGACCCGGGCCTCCTCCAGGCACTGTGGCAGCACCTGCACAACCATATCCCACACAGAGTGGGTTTAACGGTCCAAGAACATGTGGTGTTCACCGACCGCAGTCCTAAGCTGGCGGAAGAAAACATCTTCTTCCCAAGATGGTCCAGCTTCTTGGATTCCCTATCTGGGGGGGAAGAAGGGAACACCTTTGGATGTTGAGGCTTGGACCACCAAGCTCTCGGGGGTAGGGTGTTGGGAGAGGAAAATGGGGCCGCCCGGGGCCGGGAGGTGGCGATGGGCAATCATCCTATCCACAGGAGCCCCTGTGCTAGGCCTGGACCAAGTGCCTAGAAGGATGTCTGTGAGGGCCTTATTGAACAGCAGCAGGGGCTCCGAAGAGGCCGCTGCCAGCTGAAGAACCTCAGTCAGGAGATTCTTCCTGACTGCCACCGTAGGAAGCTCAAGACCCAAGGTCTCAGCCGCCCTATGCAACACCACAGCATAGGAGGCTCCCTCCTCCGTGGTCACGGAAGGGGGAGAAAGCATGCCAAGATATGGGGAGGTCTCCAGACCACTGGCTTCCCCCAACTCCTCTCTCCAGTCTGGCTCTTCCAGCTGGTCTGCCAAAGGGTCAACAGAACCCTCCCCGTCCTCCTCACCTTCTTCTGGCTGCCACTAAGGGCAACAGGGAATGCCAGGGGAGAACAGGAGTTGGGGAGTGGTGTTGGCCTAACGGCTAGGGCGGTCGACCTCGAATCTGGGGAACTGGGTTCGAGTCTCGGCAATGACGCTGAACATCCTGTGATTCTGGGCAAATCACTTAATCTCCCCGTGCCTAACAAAAATGAATGTGTCCTCATGTAATGCAACTGGTGCTATGTAAAGCGCTCTGATACCCGATTCGAGTCAAGTTCACGCTATATAAAACTCTGTAAAAAAAAAAAACAGTGGTACAAAAGCACATTTCAGATCCAGGCCTGGATCCCTGCGGCACCGAGGCCGGAGCCGCCGGCATCGAAGGCCTAGAGCCCCCAGCCGAGTCCGCCGGGCCCGAAGGTGTGCCGGCGGAGTCGGGCTGCCCAAAGATGGAGTGGAGGGCTTCGTAAAAAGCACGAAGCTGGGCAGGGGACACTCCGGCTCCCGGGAAGGGAAGGAATCTCGGAGCCGTCCCAGTAGGCACCGCGGGCAGAGCCGAAGGACGACGACCTTCCACGTCCCGCGTCGTGTCAGCTGACAGACGGGGAGGAGGTGAAGAGTGACGGTGCTTCTTTGCCTTCTTCTTGTGCTTCGACTTACCCGAAGACGAAGACTTTGATGAGGAGTGATGGTGGTGACTCCACGACAGGTCCCGCGACCTCCCTCTCGACTGGGACCACGAGCGGCGCAGAGCTGACTGCCGGGACTCCAGAAGCTTTCGGGACCGCTCCTGCAAAGACTTCGGGTTCATGGCCCGACAGTCGGAGCACAACTTCGGGTCGTGGTCGCGCTCCAGGCACCAAAGGCACACGAGGTGCGGATCCGTGACTGACATCAGCTCGTGACAAGAGTCACAAGGCTTGAAGCTGGTCTGCCGATGTGACATCCCTGTGTGCACCAGGAGTCGAACGACTCAAAAAAGATGTCGACAAAAAGTGAAAAAACACTAGTCAAAAAATGACTAAGGGTACCGCTCTCTCCGGATCTGCGCTGGCTGGTGCGGAAAAAGAAATAACTGGCGTCAGCGCACAGGGGCGGCGTCTAAGTAGATACCACAACGTCATTCCGGCAATCACGACACCAACGATGAATGCGGAGTTGACCGATGCCACCTACCGACGCGCAGGGGTACTGCTGAAGAAAAATTCTCCAGATCCAGTCTGACGCCTGGGGGTAATTCTAAGGTAAGGAATCTATAACTAATAGTCTCTTTCAGAATAAAGCTTTTTAAGAAGTACTTCGTGTTCCTGGATCTTTACACTGGCGACAAGTTGAGGGAACTGTGCAGGGGACAGTCCTGTGACATCTTCACCCCTGGATCAAGCACTATAGGCAAGTTACCGGTGTCATTGTGCAGTAATTGAAAAAAAAACATCATAAATGTGCACAACTGGTTGAGAACTTTTTAGCTTTTCTGTATACGTTACACATCTGCTTCCGACATACTTATATGGCACCATAAGCTTAATTTTAATGTTACTATTGAGCCTACTGGCTTAACGGACATCTGTGTGCGAGAAGCACGAAGCAATTATCAGCGCGTGATGGTCAGCGCGCGGCCTGTACTACAAAAGAAAAGCCGACATCTGTGCGACGTCGGTACCTGTGCGTGTGATCGACGCGCGGCCTCCGTTGTCAAAGGAAGTTGCGGCGTAATACCAGCCGGCGTGTAGCTGCCGTTTTGCGACATATTACCAGCCCGCGTGTGACTGCCGTAGTATCATAATATCAGCCGGGATCAGTGCGATCTCAAAAAAGCCTTGTGAAGCAAGCGCTGAACAAACCCGCTGTGGGCTTGCTTCCTTATCATCTGGCATTGGTGCGCATAGCAGGAAACTCACTGTGTTGTTGCCGCAACTCCAACCACAAGTCTGCCTCTAAGAACCTCTTCCTGTAGCGGCGGTGCGTGTCCACTTTGTGAAGCAGTAAACGCCCATAGCTACAGCGAGTCTGCAGCGAGTCTGCCCAAGTGACGCAGTGCTAGCGAGAACCCCAACACACAAAGCTAATAAAGTGAAAAATAAAGTGGATACTCACCTTCCTGCTTCCTGCTCCAGCAACCAGTCTCCTGCTTTCTGCAACTACATTAGAAGAAGTACTATTTAATTCTATACAATAACCATGGAAACAAAACTGCTGAAACAATAGAAGACAACTCTTGCATTGTTTGTTGTAGTTTATTGTGGTAGCTTATTATATTCATTTATTATATTCGATTATTACTTTAATTCATTATTTTAATTTATTGTGTTGAGTTTATTGCAGGGATGGCTGATCAAGCTATGGCTTCGCTTCCGCCTTTCCTGTGCCATGGAAGCAGTGGAAAAAAATATTTCTCACCTACATGTTAGCCATTGGTGGGGACAGCTATGGTCCACCCAGACGTCAGGCAATCGTGCTCCATCATTAAGGTATTGAGGGGAGGAGAATTTATGAAGACTTACCTGAGGCATCCTTGGGTATGGGTGATGGGTAACCAACCAATGTTTTTGAAATGTCTATGCAGATGTTAGATATTCAATTTACTCCTAAGACCAATTTAGTGCTAGAGCGACATAAATGTTTCTCCAGAGTACAGAGGGTGGACGAAGACATAGCATCTTATGTCACAACCTTGAGAGGGTTGGCGTTTTCATGTCGCTTTGAACAGCAAGCAGATTCCATTATTAGAGACCAGACAGTGCAGTGCACCAATAATAAGAGAGTCAATGAAAGGTTGTTGAAGAAGGCCCCCAATTTAGAGGAAACAATTCAAATTGCCAAAGGCATGGAGCATACGGCAATGTGGCTGAAGGAGATGGATGGTACCAGCAATGAGAAAAAGGACAGTGTTATTGGTGAAATTGGGGTGGTGCAGGCAGTGAAGAAAAGTCATGATAGAAATAGTGATACAAAAAAATTGAGCGAGGAGAAAAGTAAGGGAGAACTAGAGATGAGACAAAGAAATACAAATTGGAGAGAGATAAAGTGTTTCCGATGTGGTGCTCTAGGCCACATCGCATCCAGTACAATGTGCGGAGCTAAAAATATGGTGTGCAGGAAGTGTGGGAAAAGAGGAATCTCGCAAAGGTGTGCAGAACCAGGATTGAGGTTAGGGATACACGAAGGGTTCAACAAGTCGATCAAGAAGTTGACGATAGTTGTGAGAGTATTCAAGAAATAATTTTAACTGTGGAGGTAAAGAAGGAAACCGAAGGCAAAGAGGTAAAAGCGAAAATACCGGGGGTGAAGTTAGAAAGTATTGACAAGTTGGAGAAGCCACACTGTCACATTGTCTTTGATGGGCTGTCTGTAGAAGTGTTGGTAGATTCTGGAAGTCTGTTCACCCTTATTTCTAAAGAAATTTATGAGAGCAAATGGGACTGTGCTGAAGGTTATCAACTATGTAAGTCTGATATAAAAGCTGTAGGATACACAGGAAGGAAGATAGAAATCTTGGGAATGAGATGGGCTGCAATCAGTTTTAAAGGCAGAAATGTTTATGGAAGGGTGTATGTTATTGTCTATGGATCAGATTTGCTGGGGTGGCATCATCAAAGGGATCTGGGCATAATCATCAATCCCAGTGCTTTGGAACTAATAATGTTAGCCAAACAGTATGAGGTGGAAGAAGTCAACGAAGGGGATCATATGAACTTGATAAAAAAGTATCCTAAAGTATTTTCCGATGAGTTGGGTTTGTTGAAGGGGTTTTCGCACAAAATTGTTTTAAAGGATGGAGCAAGGCCGGTGGTGCACAACGTAAGGAATGTTCCTAACATAACGAGGCAACCCTTGAAGGATGAACTAGATAGACTGCTAAAACAGCAAATTATCGAGCCCATTGAGGCCTCAGAGTGACTAGCTTCGATCGTGGAGGCGCCCAAAGGAGAGGGAAAGATTTGATTGTGCATTGACTTACATGACTTGAACAAGTGCATTTGGGTGGATAGGCAACCACTACCAAATATCTCAGAAATGTTGACCTTGGAGGGTAAAGGGGTTGTGTTTAGCGTTCTGGATATGTCATCCGCTTACCATCAAGTTAACCTGCATGTAGAGTCACGACATCTGACTTCTTTTGTTATTCCGTTGTCTGCGTTCTGTTACAAAAGAATGCCTTTTGGACTTGCTTCAGCCTCAGCAGTCTTCCAAAGGATGATGAAGAGTATCTTTGGAGACTTGGATCATGTTCTGTGTTTTCAAGACAATATACTCATTGTGGGGAAGAATGCTTGTGACCATGACAGATTGTTTGAGGAAGTGATGATGAGGTTATAAAAACATGGTTTGACTGTGAAAAAAGAGAAATGTTAAATCAAGAAGGAGGAAGTGACATACTTAGGACATACCATCAGTGCTATAGGCATAAGTCCAAAGAAGAGTACAGTAACAGCGGTAGAGAATGCGCGCAGGCCATACACCAAGGAGGAGCTGAAGTCTTTGCTTGGTTTGGCGGACTACTGTGCAAAGTTTGTAAAGAATTTTACGGAGATTGTTGAGCCTTTGAGAGGGTTGATGAAGAAAGGTGTGGAGTTTGCCTGGACAGAAGAGTGGGAGAGTGCCTTTCTAAAAATAAAGAGGAGTATCGTCCATGCCCCCACGTTGGGACATTTTGATGTGTCGGGAAAAACGTATATCAATACAGATGCTAGCAAGGTGGGAATCGGTGCAGTTTTGACACAGGTTAAGGATGGTGTTGAGATGTGATTGGGTTCGCATCCAGGAGGTTGCAAGGAGCGGAAACTGCATACTCTGTTATTGAGAGAGAGGCTTTGGCCTGTTACTGGGGAATCAATCGCTTCAGGTTCTATGTGTGGGGAATTCCTTTCAAATTGAGGACTGATCACAAGCCTTTTACATATATCTTCAAGGGTGGAAGAGGTTTGGAAGGGAGTGGTACGCCACGCATCACTAGATGGTTGTTATCTGTGATGGAATACAATTTTGAAATAGAATTTATGAAGGGTAGCAAGAAAGTGGTGGTGGACTATCTGTCGAGAATGCCGGTGGAAGCTGAGGAAACCATTGCGGAGATAGCTTCCAGCACGGGAGTGTTTATGGACGGGGAGTTAGCCATTGTTTCAAGTGAATGGGCGGTTGCAAGGGAGAATGACGATGTGATGAAGGAAGTTGAGGAGAAGATTGTGTGTGGATGGGAGGACAAAGATGGGCAAAGAGAGGAGATGCGTGAATTCTTCAAGATCAGGGATGAGTTGAGTATTGTGGATGGGAAATTAAGGAGAAGGAGTCAGTTTGTTCCTCCCAAGAGAATTCAAGCTAGGATCCTCGACATTATTCATGAGGGGCATCTCGGACGAGGGCTCATGAAAAGGAAGGTGAGGCAATTGTTTTGGTGGCCTCGTATGGATCATGATGTGGAGGAAAGGGTAAAGAATTGTGTGGCATGTGCAAATAGTGAGAACACAAAGGTGGCCAGACAGCCTCCATTTGAGGTGTAAAGTTTTCCTTACAGGCCCTGGGAAAAGCTAGCCATTGATTTCTTGTGACCTGTAGCTAGATTAGGAACAGCGGACAGGTTCCTCATAGGTTTAGTAGATCACCACTTTAAGTGGTTTGTCATCAAGGCGTTGCCGGAAGTGAACACGTCGACTGTTATCGAGTTTATGGAGGAAGTCTTTGTGGATGAAGGGATACCAAAAACTATTGTATCGGATAATGGGGTGCAGTCCGTATTTAGGGAGATGACAGCTTATCTTTCTGGTATGGGGATTGCGCATGAGAGAGTAGCTCTTTTCCGACTCCAAGCTAATGGATTGGTGGAGAGCACCAAACCAGGCGCATGGGGCAGCAGCACGTGCGAGGACGCAGGCCCAGCGCTGCCCACGTGAGGAGCTCCGACCTAGGCGCAGACGAAATCAGGTGTCGCAGGCAGGGCCGCGTAAAGGTAGAGGTTACGGTGAGAGCACGGGGCCACCACCTCGTCGCCACTGTAGTGCACCACTCGCGGTACTAGCGCGCCCACTAGCTGGAGCATCAAAAGACACATGACACAGTGCAGGGGCATGTGCGTAAGATCACGAGTGGCCTTATGCTCCCTTATTTATGCCCTCGGCCGTGCCGGCCTTGAGGGCTAACGTACACCTTCGGGTCATCGGGGACGGTCTATAGTGGCCAGGTGACTCACTACAAAAAGGAGAGCCGAGCAGAGCGCTGGTTCAGATAGGTGGAGGGGAACACTTTCTCTGAGCTTGCTGAAAAAAATGATCAGTGTGATTCAAGGAAGAGTGGGAAATATTGGGTGCATTAGAAAACCTAAACGGTAAGAGGCTAACGTATGACTCGTGCATCCTGGCTGCAGGACAAAATAGCAAAGTTGAACCATGTGATCACACAGCTGTTTTACTTTTCACATATTCTGTTTCTATAAAATCACCCTAGTTTTATTTGTTAGGTTTTAGTTGTATTTCTCTTGCCAGGTTCAGCTTTCATGTGTTTCACTTCACAGCTGACTAGTTCTACTCCCTGCTGCTCTTGTACTCACCATATCTGAATAAAGCCTTACCTTCTCGCATCTCTGCGTGGCTTCCACCTCATTACAAGTTTATTAACAACTGCACAAATAATAGAAGAAGGGGTGAAGTCCTAGAAATGTGTACATATCTTCAAATAATGTATTGAAAATTGCATTAAACCGTGTTATAATTAAGCTCTTATATTAAAATTAAATTGTAATATATTACAATTAAATTGTATTTCAAACTCAATTAAAACAGGAACATTCTCTGGCATAATCATGGAAAAGAACGAATGTATTCTTTAGTGTTAGCTCCACCTAGTGGTTTAAAGCCACGATTGCAGGCACTCCCCGGGAATATGCAATCACTATTGATAACCCTCTGACTTTATAATAATGCCCAACTCCTTTCTCCACAAGACGCCTCCAGCAAGCACTTCTGCAAACAATGACACTTCTCTCTTCTAATAATTTCCTGGGTACTCTATCTTCAACCCCTCTGTAATGTCGGGTGCTAGGCCACAGGGAGCAAGGGAGTAACCAGAAAATTAACCCCCCCCCACTTTGACCTATCCCTCGAACGCCGTCAGGTGAGCAAAGCTTGTAAACTGCACCCACTCTAGAGGAAATACCTTAATACAGCCATCTGTCCATCTATTTCTCCATCCTTTAAGCCTGTCATGCATCCATTCATCTATCCATCTTTTCATGTTTCCACCCATACATTTATCCTTTCACCATTCCATCCATCTACCCTCGTCATCATTACAGTCTTGCATCCACCCTTCTACTCACACTTCCAGCCATTCCTCCGTACTTTTACCCATTCATCCATCCTTTCGTTGTCATCCATCCACCAATTCACCCACCTTTTATCAATCCACCAATTCATCCTTTCACCCTTCCATCCAACCGTCTATTCATCCATCCACCCATCATTACACTTTCTTTCACCCACTCTTGTAAATCTTGTTTTCCCCTTCCATCCATCAGTCCTTTTATCCTTGCATTTATCCTTTCATCCACAGTTTTCCTTATTTTTATGTCCTTCCTTTTGCTCTTCCTTCCAAACCTCTCTCCCACTCTCTCTTTCATTCCCTCTCTTTTTCTCTTGATTTCTTTGCTGTGGTTCACTCCAGATCACTGCGTTTATCGTTTTCCTTTCCTTTTGATTTTTAGGTCTCGCCTAGCGTTGCAGCGCATGCGCTGTCGCTCTGCGAGCTCTATTGTCGTCGGGTTGCCTTTCGGAAGTGGGGTGGAAGCTCCACCCATGCTTTTGATTGGCACGCGTCATAAACGCTCGCTTTTCATTGCAAGTGAGGCTTGTTTGTTCCCTCCCTGTCTCCTTTTTGGCTCGCCCACCCGGACTGGAGATTTTGCACGGCGTTACATGCTTTCATGTATACTATTTTATCCACATACTTTCCGGGACAATAGCAGCAAAGCTGCATTTTCCGGTACGTAATCTTTTGACACTATATGGCGTTTATTGTATGTTGTTCGCTTTTACAATCAGCAGCGCAACGTTCGTCACAAAAATGTTTTACATCTTTATTTTTCACGTTCACTTTATAAACAGTGGCGCGACGTTTTAAAATATGGCACTTATGGCATTTATTGTATGGTGTTTACTGTATGTTGTTCACTTTTACAAGCAGCGGCGCAACGTTCGTCACAAATATGTTTTACATCTTTATCTCGCAAAACTGCAGCACTGCGTTCTCCTCTACACCATAGCTCTCCATAGCGCATGTCGTTTAACCAACCTCAGCGTTTCATTTTTAGATACGTGGCTTTTACATTTACATATCGCTTTCACTTTCACAAATCGCGGACCTTTTTATTTGTTTTGTTAGTGTGTGACTTCTAAATAGCGTCTATGCTGTGGTATCCCACTTGTTAGCTCTCCAGGGCGCATGTCGTTTAACCAACCTCAGCGTTTCATTTTTAGATACGTGCCTTTTACATTTACATATCGCTTTCACTTTCAGAAATCGCGGACCTTTTTATTTGTTTTGCTAGTGTGTGACTTCTAACGTTCGTCGCAAATATGTTTTACATCTTTATTTCGATTTCACTTTCACAAACTGCGGCGCTGCGTTCTCCTCTAGACCATAGCGTCTATGCTGTGGTATACCACTTGTTAGCTCTCCTTGGCGCATGTTGTTTAACCGACCTCAGCGTTTCATTTTTTTAGATACGTGCCTTTTACATTTCCATATCGCGTTCACTTTCACAAATCGCAGACCTCGTGTTGCTTGTATTTTGTTGCATCTCGCCGAGTAGCTTTTGGGTTGCGGCGTGTTACATCTTCATGCTGCTTACACTTTGCCAAGTCGCGGGGCTTCATTTTGCGTTTGTGGTATTTGATCTTACGGCGCTTTCGCTTCACCAACACCAGGCATTGTATCAGTGTGTTCTACAGTGTGTGGCTTCTTCCTTTTGTATGGCGCTTCCATTTTCAGATATCATGGCGATTATTTTTTTCGTAGCAGCCTCTTACATCTTCTTGCTGCTTTCACTTTTCAAAATTGCGACGCTTTATTTTAGGTTTGTGATTTTTTGGACTTTATGGCGCTTTTACTTTACCAGCACCAGGCACTGTATCAAGATATTCATGCTACAGCTATGGCTGGTGTTCTCCCTCACCTACCTATATACAGGGCTTTATAAATTAACATTTAAATTAGCACTATAGCATACATAAAGAAAATACCTCTTAGACTACCCATGGGGAACCAAGCATAGGCAACATGTGACCTACCATTACTGGTCGCTTCTGCAATGTTTGGCGACCAACAATGTACAACGTGGGTTCTTGTGTGCGCGTGATGTGCTATGCTCCATAAGTGCATAAGCTCCATACTTGCCAGGGGGAACAGGTAAAGGCAGCATCTGCCCGTTATTTCCTGTTTGTTTTTGCGTTCGCTGTCTGTTATGTGTCTGCTTCCATCTTCATGACATTCACACTTCAGCACATCACAGCGGTTTAATCTTTTTTAGATGCCTTTTTAGCTCTTCGTGGCGTATTATCTTGCTTAAACCGCAGCGTCCCATTTTGGGTGTGTAGCATCTTAAATTTAGATAGCGCCTTTGCTATTACAACATTAGTCCATGCTTTAATGCCACACTTACCAATTACCTTGAATTTACTATTTTCTAATGGATGTATTACAGAAATAATTGAGCAGCGTTAACGTAACACAAATGCAATAAAAACTGTATCTAAACATAATTCACTAACTATTTACTACAAATTGTTTGTTCGCTACATACAAAAAATGTCTAATAAAACAATATTATAATACGCAACAATTGTACTGCACCTGTTACTAAACACACAACTCATGCCTACAACACTCAAAGCCATATACTACACTTTATACTGCTATACTCCAAACACATTACTACTTATTACACCACTACACAGTACTACAACTGATACTCTAACACAACTGTCATTCCACATTATTGCTACCCTTGCTAATGCTACAAATGCTTTTATCATCACGGCAACTATTCATTGCAATACTCAAACACTGCACACTACTGCTACCTACTCCTCTTGCCACCATCACTAGCTGGAACATTACAGTTATAAATCCACATACTTACTCCACACATACATGCAGCTCTTTATCTGTCAAATACATTCACTACACTACAAACAAAAACATTAAGCAAGATTGTTATTACAATGCCAATAACTCTAACTCTAACTGATGCGAGACCTGTTGCATTGCAAATGCTTGTTTAGTAGCTTTTGTCTGCAGAGCTGCAGCCAGGACAGGGTCATAAATACCTATAATTGCTAACACCACACCGCTTAAGCTGTGAAAGTGGAGGTGGGGGGGGGGTAACAATGCCACTGACAGGAAGGCCCTCGTCGATGATGCTCTAGGCCGCACGGAGCCGCCAGGGCATAACTGGACACGAAGACACCGAGCTAGGTTGAGTGCGATACTGCTGTTATGCGGCCCCGCCCTGTTTATATATACTGTGAGGTCATGTGACCTCGGGGCAAACCACTACAGCATACACTATCAGGGGTGCTCATGTGAGACACCCATGACCGTCAAAAGATTACATTCCTCCTTAACCTGAGATAAACAAATAAACAAACAAAAACAGTCCTTTAAACGATCCTGGTGACGGTGCTTGGTTTCAAAAAGTGGTCAGCCTACCACATAGTGCTGGAATTGTTGGGGTAGAGTGGGGTTTCTTCTGAGGTTGATTCGGGGTAAACCTCGACCAGAGGCTTCAACTGTGGGGAAAACAGGTGTCGGTGGTCTGGGACTCAAGCATAAAACCTGGGGCACGTCTGACCCAGAAAAAGGCAACTCTACTCCGCCCACTTCTTCGCCTTCCACATCGGGTGGTTGTGTTCTCACACGGCACCCAGCACCAGTGGCCTCATACCCTGATATGCTGACGGATGGCTCATGGAATCTCTTGAAATACAATATATTTCTCGTGAAAGTTTCATTACCCCTTGCAGCGGTCACCTTCATCCCTTTTAAGTTCGTGACTTGCCACAGGAACTGCTCAAAAGGAAGGTGGAACTCAGTGGTGGCTCGCATAGGGTGTGCTGCAGGGCGGTGGGGCGGGGGAGGGGCAGGGTGGGGTGGTAGTAAACTCGGACATACGACGGAACGGAGGAACGTAATAATTACTTTCCTCCGTTCCGTCGTATGTCTGAGTTTACTACCCCCCACCCCACCCTGCCCCTCCCCTCCCCACCGCCCCGCAGCACGCCCTATGCGAGCCGCCACTGGTGGAACTTGCTGCCAGGGTGGCAATCTCGCACCAGTACCGTCTCCAACTTGGATATTAGGGATACTAGTACGGAACATCTTTTGATTTCTTGACCATCTCCTAGATGTGGCCAGGCTATTGCCTACGGGGTCCGCCTCCCAACGAGGGTGGTGTGGTTTTACATCTTCCACTTTCCTTCCGTAACATAGGATGCTGGGAGCCAATGCAGTGGTGGGGTGAGGTGTGAGTCAGTAGTCTTTCAGAAACGTGTAGACAGTGGCCTGCACGTTAGGTTGTTCTGCTTGAGTGACCCTGACTACCTTGTTGATGGTTCTCATACAACACTCTGCCTTTCTGTTAGCCTGGGGTCAGCGCGGGGTGATTTTTCAATGCTTTGTGTTTCTTGATAATAAAGAGTTGGCGACATCCTGGCTATGAAAAGGGGGGCCATTGTGTGTTTGTGGGTCCTTGATCAGACCATGATCTTCTCAAACTTCGCTATGATTTCCTCTGCTGATGTAGACGACACAAAATCGACTTTGGGGTACTTTGAAAAATCGTCAATGATGACTAAAAAGTGACGACCATCTGGAAGGCTTCCAAAATCCGCACTCGCACGGTGTCAGGGTGTGTCAGGGATTGACTGTGTGACAATGGGCGGTGGAGGATCAGGGTAATCTGTTGCTTGGCACAAATCACACTGCTTTACAGTGCGCTCCATCCACCATGTTGTCCAGTCCTGGGAACCACACTTTACTTTACAACCTACTCTTGGTTCTGACCATCCCTTTGTGGGATCCATTGGCGAGATTGACCATCCATTGTGCCAGACATGACAGTATTAGCACACAAGGTCTTCTGAGGAGACATCCTTCCTCAGTGACTGTAAGTTCACTCTTCACATTGTGTAAGGACTGCAATGCATATCGGGCCTCAACTGTGTTATGGGCCAGGTTGACAAGTATGTTGGCCGATTTTCCAGAGTGGGTGGCAGCGATGGCAGAATGGAGACAGTCATTGGTCTCTGCTGCTGCTATAATTTCAGCAAGAAAGACTGGGAGGGGCCTTGAGCGCTCCCCGATCAGTTTCACATACTCCTCCGTAATCACAGCTTTCCGAGATTCTTGAAGAGTAACAGGCTGGGGGTGTAACGACAAGTAGTCTGCAGGATTACGAGACCCAGGTTTATACTTGACTGAAAAGATGTACTCCTGCAACTGGAGGATCCATTTCTCAATTTTGGTGGAGGCTTGCTCGCCGACCCCATCAACAGTGGAATAAGCGGCTTGTGGTCAGTGTTCACTTTGAACAGGAGTCCGTACAGGTATATATGGAAGTGACGGCACCCCCAATGTATGGCGATTGCCTCTTTTTCTATGTGTGAGTGCCTCTGTGCCGGCAAGGTTAGCTCCCCGCTGGCATAGGCCACGGGAGCCCATTTGGTGCACTGTTGTTTCTGGGACAAGTCGGCTCCGAGGCCAGTGGGGCTGGCGTCCACAGAAAGTTCAGAATCTTTAGCCGGATCAAAATATGCTAGTGTAGTTCCTCAGATAGTGCTTGTTTCATGGCTAGGAACAACTGTTTCTGCACCACACCCCTCTGCCATGGGGTGGAGGCTTTAGTGAGTTCCCTGAGTGACTTGGTGAGCTGTGAGAGATTATGCATGAAGCACCCACAGTACGTCACCATCCCCAGATAACTCCAGACTCCTGTAACTGTGGTAGGGGCATGTGCTGCTTGAATGTCCTGGACCATGGCCAGATCCGGTGTGACACCATTTGCTGAGAAGCGATAGCCAAAAAACAAATGTCTTCTTTAAGGAACTCACATTTCTCGCAGTTTAGGGTGAGCCTGCTTTCTTGAAGATGATTGAACACCGCCCTTGGCCGGCAGAGATGCTCTTTCATAGTGGGGGGATGTGCCAGAATGTTGTCACTGACATTTAACACCCCTTGGAGTCTAGCTAGCATATCCTGAAATACTTCTGCTGCGCTGGAGATGCCGAAAATGAGGCGTTTGTAGTGCCGTAAGGCAATGTGGGTCGGGAAAGTGTTATGTGATGTGACTCAGGGGCCAGGAGGATTTAGTGGTAACCTGACCTCAAGTCCATCTTTGAGAACCATTTGGATCCCAACAACTCTTCCACAATGTCGTCAACTGTGGGAGTAAGATATCGCTCTCATTTATTGACCATATTGGGGAGCCGGATATCCATGCATATCCTTACCTCCCTGGGTTGCTTGGATTTCAAAAGCATACACCCTGATGTTCATGGACCGAAGTTCAGGTGGCCTGGGCAGAGTTTGGAGCTGCGATAGGGGCAAAATGTTGATGGAGTCCCCTGTGTCCACTAGCGATCTGATGTGCTGGCCCGCCAGCTTGACTCGGCAATGGGGCCCAAGAGGGCTTTGCCCCTGGGTTGGTTCCACAACATGTATAGCATGCACAGTGCCTTCTGTGTTGGAGATGTCCATGTTGTCATCCTCATCAGTCAGCACTGACTCTGCATCCACATAGTTGGTTGCTTTCTTTTTTGGTGATTTAGACAGGGGGCAGATCGACAGACTTTGGCATAATGATTCATCTTTCCGCATGATGAGTATTTCCTCCCTTTTGCCGGGCATTCGCCAGCATGAGGGGAGGCCCCACCGCACCATTGCAGGCATTTGCCTTGGTGTCGCTGGTCACTTGATTGACCAGCTCCGTCTTGATGGTACATTGGAAGGCTGCCTCCATGTGAGCCGCTCGTGTTTTTGAAAGTTTGTATGACCGCCCCAACATAAGGATGTCAGCCATGCTCATGCCAGGGACTTGTGAAATTTGCTCTCGCAAATTGACAGAGGAGCAACCCCATATGAACTGCAGCTGGATTTCATCCAGTTTGGTGGGGAGGGTGCGGGTGCTTGCGAGTTCTCGTAGTCCGGCATAGAAATTGTCCACTGGTTCCTCAGGTGTCTGCCTGTAAGTCTCCCCCCAATGAATTTGTCTGTTGTAATCTGTTTAAGTTCTTAAAGAGTTTTCTAAAGCTGTTTTAAAGTGTATAAATATAACTGTTTTATATTTATGTATTTTGTATTTGTTTACCTCAGTAGAGGTCTGGATCAAATAAAAACTTACATGATCAGGTATCTGACTGGCCTGTCGAAGCAGGAAACGCTTGCAGTCCAGGTTGGCCGGAGGTGCTAACTGCACCGCCAATACAGCCATTGTAGTGACCTGGAGACGGGCACTATGACCCTAGAGTGGACAGTGGGGACAAAGGAAACCGGACACCACATCCGGTCAGGGTGTGGGGCAGGAGGGCAGTACAGAGGAAGTAGGGAAGAAGGAGAGACGTGTGCGTGGGCAGGGGAGAAGAGAAAAGAATAAAGAAGCGATCTTCCTTACCTGTGTCCTGTGTGTGTTTGTGGGGACCAAGGACACGACAACTGGCGAACGAAGGTGGGATCATCGTCGTCCCAAGGAAGAATTGTCGTCGTACATCGAGGTCGACGGCGAAGTGACGGAGCTAGGAGCCCACCCTGGTCCGCTGGCAAACCGAAGAGGAAATCGCCGTGGTGTCGGGAGGAGCAGGAGAAGAAAAGCGACGGAGCCAGGAGCCCACCCTGGTCCGCTGACGAACGGAAAAATCGCCGTGGAGTCGGGAGCCGAGAGGAAGGAGAAACGGAGCCAGGAGCCCACCCTGGTCCGAGTGGCCAAAGAAATAACGTCGCGGGAGCCTACCCCGACCGCAGGACGAGAGCGGTAAGAGAAAGTGACTGAATAAGGAAAGTTAACGCTAAGACGCGCGAAGTTCAAACGAACTATCGCGAGAGTTGGCGGCCATCTTTTTTTTTTTAAACATACTTTATTGCTTGCCAAGATATCATTGCAGTGTGATACATATAGTACTAATGGCATTTTCCCTTTTGATGTTCTCCCCATCATTCACAATATAGAGTGGTATGCTGAACAGGTAATTCTCTTGTAGTTGTTCCTGGTTATATATCCACCACTGCATCTTTAAGGTGGCTTAGTGTATCCTGGAAGTGCAATATTTCTCCTATAGTAGTTTCACATAGTATGCTTCAACATTATTAACATAACATTTATAACTTATATAACGTCCCCCCTCCCTCTACCCTCCCTCCTGGTCTGCCGTTACTTAGAGTTGGCGGCCATCTTAAAGCCAGGCAGGCCGGACCAATCAGAGGCCAGGAACAAGCGGCGGCCATTTTAGGAGGTCAGGCAAAGGCCCGAGAGGCTGAAACCTCGCGAGACTGCGGCGGCCATCTTGAAGTCAGGCAAAATAAGCCAATAGGAGCAGAGGAAAGCTCGGCAGCCATTTTAAAGTCAGGCAGCCATTGAAATACATGGAAAATAAAGAAATACAAAAAAAAGATAGGAAAATAGAGACAATCATTGGAAATACAGGAAATACAGAGAAAATAAAGGACTAAATAAAGGAAAAGAGGTCAGGAAAGTGCCAAAGAAGGAAAATGAGCGACGGTGAGAAAAAGAGCACACAAGCAATATTCCGCAGACCTTTACCATTCAGCCTATCGGAACCGCAAGCAGGCATCAGATGGGAGAGATGGATTAGGCAATTTGAACGCTACATGCGCGCCACGGACATCGCGGATAACAAACAACTGGACCTGTTTCTGAATCTCGCAGGGGATGAAGTAGAAGATCTGCTCACCACATTCCCCAGTGATAAAACAGCGGACTACAAAGGAGTAATAAAGTGTCTCACAGAGAAATTCGACCCCCAACAAAACATTGACTTTGAGAGGTATACATTCAACACTGCATGCCAGCAAGATGAAGAGAGCTTGGACGATTTTGCAACGAGACTGAGAAAACTGGTCACATACTGCGCGTTTGACCAATTTGACAATGAGCAAGCGATAAGATTGCGCATTATCGAAGGTTGTCAATCAGTGGAGTTCCGAGCATGCATTCTGAAGGAACCAACGACGCTGGAAAAGATACTGACGATGGCTCGCACGGAAGCCTGGGCCACAGAGCATGCCAAGCAAATGGAGATTGGAAAAGAAAAGAGAGTGGCGCTAGCACATCGCGTCACTGGGAATTTAAAAAAAAAAGAATACCAGGCGCCGTTCCCACCAAAGAAGAGCGAACAAACATGCTATCGATGTGGCCTCGAATTCCCGTACGTCGGTGCCTGCCCAGCAATGGGCCAGAGGTGCAGAAAGTGCAACAGGGACAATCATTTTGCAAGCACGTGCATGAGCAGACAAGGCAGAAATGAGAGAGGCAGAGCAACGAGACCACGGATGACCAGCAACAGATACGCACGACACATGGAAACGGCTAATCGTAGCTCCTCTGACGAGTCAGAAGAGACGGCAGCACCAGTGAGAGAGGCGAGACTATATCTAATGTCAGACGAGCCCAAAGAAGATAAGAGGTCAGAGCACATTCATCTCGTGGAGAAGCAGCAAATAAAGAAAACCGCCACCGTGGACATCGACGTTGGGAGCCACCAAGCTAGGTTCGTGCTAGACAGTGGAGCAACATGCAACATCATGTGCATGTCAGAATACAGGAAAATGAAAGTGAAACCACCGCTTTCACCGTCGACCGTAGATGTGTTTACGTAGGGCTCCAAAAGACCAGTAGAAAACATGGGAAAATTTACAGAGACTTTAACATACAAGGGCAGGTCCTGCCAAGAAGAAATACACGTGCTAAAAGGTGACATCCCAGCACCATGCCTGCTAAGCAATGTAACAGCGCAGGTGATGGGGTTGCTAGCCATGACGTATCACATGTCGGAAAAGGAGAACATTTTACAAGAATACCCAGCCATACTGAAAGGTCTCGGGAAATTGAAAGGAAAACAGATAACGCTACATATTAATGAAGCAATTAAGCCGGTGGCCCAACATCACAGACGGTACCCATCCACCTACAACCACAAGTTGAAGAGGAAATCAACACCCTACTGGCGCAGGACATAATTGAACCTGCTGAAGGGCCAACGCCCTGGGTGTCTCCGATAGTGGCAGTTCCAAAGAAGAACACCTCAAAGATCCGCATCTGCGTAGACATGAGGATCCCAAATACAGCAATCGCGAGAGAGCGTCACCCGGGACCGCACCTAAACGACATGATCAGCTGTCTCACTGGGGCCTGCCGATTTTCAAAGCTGGACCTGTGCAAAGGGTACCACCAACTAGAACGAGACCACCAGTCCAGGTACATCACAACATTCTCCACACACCTGGGCCTGTTTAGATACAAGCGACTGAGCTTCGGAATCTCATCGGCTGCGGAAATATTCCAAGAGACAATAAGGCAGGTGAGAAGGCCGGTACAGAACAGCCTAAATTATAGTGATGACATCTTAGTGTTTGGAAAAACAGACAAAGAACATGACATAGCTTTGCGTCAAGTGTGCACACAACTGGAGCAAGCGGGACTAACATTGAATGGAGACAAATGCGAGCTGGGAAGAGGGGAATTGGTGTTCTTCGGACACATTTTCTCCAAACAAGGAATGAGGCCAGATCCCAGCAAAGTAGAGACACTGAAGAACGCGAATCCTCCGACGGATGTCGCAGAAGTAAGATCATTTCTAGGACTTGCCAGCTACTGTGCTCGATACATACAGGATTTCGCCACGGTGAGCACACCACTAAGAGAACTGACCAAACAAGGACAGAAGTTCATCTGGTCACAGGAGTGCAACAAGGCGTTCGAGGAAATCAGACATGAGGTGATGACTGTAGAACATCTTGCTTATTTTGACCCCATGCTCTGCACTGAGATGACTGTGGATGCCAGCCCAGTAGGACTAGGAGCGATACTAGCGCAGCATCTGCCAGGGAGAGATTCACCAAGGAAAATTGTCGCGTACGCAAGCAAAAGCTTAACAGAGATTGAGAAGGCATATTCGCAACCGGAAAAAGAAAGCCTAGCAGTGGTATGGGCGTGTGAACACTATCACATGTTCATCTATGGGAAGTCATTCACCATCATAACTGACCACCAGGCGCTGGTAACGATCTATGGCAGCCCGTCGGCCAAAATGCCACCCAGGATTGAGCGCTGGGGCATAAGGCTGATGGACTACGATTTCACGATTGTGCACAAGCCAGGGAAAGAGCACAACCCGGCAGACTACATGTCGAGACACCCATTACCGCAGGCACAAGAGACGACATTGATGGCAGAAGAGTACCTCAACTTCGTGCTAAAGCAAAACACGCCAGCACCGATAACACTAGCAGAGCTAGAAAAGGAGACCAAGGAAGATGCCACGTTGCAAATGGCCATGGAGACAATGAGAAGGCAGAGATGGAAACACATCAATAATAACTGCACCTGTGGAGAGGAGTACGCAAAGAAGAAATGCTTGCCCTAAAGAAGATAAACGAAGAACTGTCAGAAACAGGAATAATGATGCGAGGAACAAGAATAGTGATACCACGCTCACTAAGGCGACAACTGGTCGATCTGGCTCATGAGTCACACCGAGGCATAGTAGCCACAAAGAAACTGCTAAGGGAGAAAGTATGATTCCCTGGCCTAGACCGCATGGTGGAAGACACAATCACGACATGCCACCTCTGTCAAACGACAGGACCACCAGCCAAACATGAACCATTACAAATGTCAGAACTTCCAAGAGCGGTGTGGACAACACTAGCAGCTGATTTCTTCGGGCCACTGGACACAGGCAGCTATCTGCTTGTGGTCATTGATGAGTACTCGCGATTCCCTATAGTGCGACAGGTATCATCGACATCAGCGACAGCAATCTTACCGATACTAGATGACATCTTTGCAGCCTGGGGCTCACCCGAAACATTAAAAACAGACAAAGGGCCCCCGTTCTCAGGAGAAGAATTCCGCAGATTCATGGCCTACCTAGGAATAAACCACAGGAAGATAACTCTGTTGTGGCCTCAAGCGAATGGCATGGTGGAGAGGTTCAGGGGGAACATCAAAAAGGCGGTTCAAAGGGCGAAGCTGGCGCAGATATCAATTGGCCAAGCTCTGTGTCAGGTGCTACGTTACTATAACTCCACAGGAAGATGCCCTGCAGAGCTAGTACTAGGAAGAACAAGCAGGACAAGGCTGCCGCAAGTAGAAGCAACGTTGACACCAGAACACAGCAGCATTGAAGCAAAAGACAAGGAGGCTAAAGAAAAAATGAAAAAATACGCAGACGCCAGGCGACACGCCATCTCGTCGCACCTGAAAGAAGGGGACTCTGTGATAGTGCGTCAAAGACAACAAAGGAAGTCTGACAGCATGTTCTCAAAAGACCCACTAACAGTCACTAAAGTGAAAGGCCCAATGATCACGGTGGAGTCAGAACACCAAAGGATAACACGGAACAGCTCACACTTCAAAGGACTGAAGGAGAAGAATGAAGAAGACCAAGATAAGGAAACAGCAGAAAGAGGAGGGTCGGAGCACGAAAGAAAGTAAACACACAATGGGGAAGGACCAGCAGAAGAGCAACAGACGGAGGCCTGCCCAAGAAGAGTAGGCAGATGGCCAAAAAGACTAATAGAAGAAATGTAATGATGGGAGGCACACCAACATGTGCCCTGGCAGACTTGCATCTATCTCTATCTTATCTGTTCTTATCTCTATCTACAGATCTCTGTGTTTCAACTTCTCGTCATTTCTTTGTGACAAAGGGGGGAGATGTAGTGACCTGGAGACGGGCACTAGGACCCTAGAGTGGACAGTGGGGACAAAGGAAACCGGACACCACATCCGGTCAGGGTGTGGGGCAGGAGGGCAGTACAGAGGAAGTAGGGAAGAAGGAGAGACGTGTGCGTGGTCAGGGGAGAAGAGAAAAGAATAAAGAAGCGATCTTCCTTACCTGTGTCCTGTGTGTGTTTGTGGGGACCAAGGACACGACAGCCATGAGCATGGCATATATGAAACGAGGACTCGCTTCAGCAACTAACTTCGAAAGTTTATGTATGTGCGTTCCTCCCAAATGTAGAAGCATAGGGCATCTGTCGGCCTCTAATTCCACCGTGTGAAATACGTTTTGAGCCGGTCTACCCATGTGGCCCACTTTGCAGCTTGTGAGGAAGGGACACCAGAGATGAGAAACGGTTCAACGGCTGGAACAGTTGACATATTGCCTCCTCTCTTACCGCTGAGCAGGGAACGGCAATAGACACGATCAGAATGCAGTTGGATTCACCTCTGATGGTGGAGTGAGAAGCTGTGTCACGTCATGGATGACTGCTTCTTGAGGGCAAACGAAGTTACCATCGTCCGCAGGCAGGCAAACACAGCGCCACGTCAGCAAACGCACCAGCATGCAGCTCACCCACTGGCACCTTTGTGTAGGTGGCTCGAGGCCTCACCTTCCAAATTAAAGTTCTGTATGTCGCGCCAACTGTGGCTGCCAGGAGCATTGCCACCCTGCTAGTGGGGCCTGTACTGACCGTATGGCCGTATGGCCCGCAGTCCATGACAAAATCACCTGGGCCCCAAGGAAGGCGGCTGGGCATGTGGCGTCGTAAGCAGACCTGGGCCCCAACGTTGGCGGCTGGGCGTGGGCTGGCCTGAGCACTTCACACAACGCGGGGTGGCGCCGCGCCACGTGCCCTGGACTTCCGTGTTCCCAGCAGGTGGTGTGGGATGCTGATATACACCAGGGGAGGCCGGCCAACAAAAGACAATGCGGCAGCCACGTGGATGCTGGCACTGCAGCTGATGTCCAGAATCAATGTGAAATCTGTTAAATAGCCAGGAAGGAGTTAAAGTGAGACATTCGCCATGGGGGCACTTGCCAGTTATGAATGCCCACACAACAGCAGCACAATTTTAAAGTAGTCAGGCAAGGAGTGCAGAAAAGAAGTTGCGAGCATGCTTAAGCATCAAGTTTCATTTTTCTTAGAATGCAGAGGTGCAAATTAATCTAGCGTAAGTCATAATTTTAAATGTTTAACAAGGTACTCTGCTGTTGGCGGGGTTGACCACCCCTACAGTATCATAATAGTCAATAAGGTGTAGGTGACTGCCTCACAACTACCCCAACTGTGTCCAGGAATTTACGTATTAAAACATTTATGATTTAAATCTTTTATTGAGAAGTATGCCAGTGCAAAGCTTACATCACGATATGTATCAACATGACACAGCAAACAGGGTGATTGGCATTATTTAACCCCTTCGCTGCTAGGCCTTTTCCCTCCTGTGCTAAGCCTTTTTTGGCTATTTGGGGTAGTGCGCGCTTAGGCCCCTGTAACTTTTTGACCACATAAGGTATCCATGCCAAATTTGCGTCCTTTTTTTCTAACATCATGGGGATTGTAAAGGTACCCAGGGTTTGTGGATTCCCCTGGAGGGGACCCAGAAATTAGTCAAAATACAGCTAAATTTTGGTTTTTTTTTGGAAAAAGGCGAAAAAAGGGCTACAGATGAAAGCGTCTTGATTTTTCCCTGCAAATGGCATCAAAAAAGGGGTTGTGGGGATGAAATCACCATCTTCCCAGCTTTCAGGGACAAGCAGACTTTTGTCAGAAAACCAACTTTTTTACACAGTTTTGGCATTTTTCTGGGACATAGCCTATTTTTGCTATTTTTTGTGCTTTCAACCTCCTTCCAGTTAATGGTAGAAATGGGTATGAAACCAATAATGGATCCTGGAAAGCCATACATTTATGAAAAGTAGACAAAATTCTGAATTCAGCAAGGGGTCATTTGTGTAGATCCTTAAAGTTTTCCTTATAGAAACTAACAGTTAAATAAAGGAAAAATTGAAAATTAGTTGAAAAAAACAGCCATTTGTGTCAACGTTTTCACCTGTAACTTCTTCTAATTATGACAGCTATTTGAAGGCAATATACCGTTATATCCGCTGGACCTTTCTGGTTGTGGGGATATATAGGACTTGTAGGTTCACCAAGAACCCGACGAACCCAGAGCCAATAATTGAGCAACATCTTGCAATGATTTTTTTTAAGTACCGGGTATATAGCAATTATTTTGGGAAAATGTATACATGGAAAAATTGTTATGAAAGACACCTATGTATTTCTGAAATGGGAACAAAATGTAGATTTTAGAAACAGTAGATATTTGCACATTTCCGAAATTGGGAGTACCCATACTAGCATGAGAATTATAGGTCATTTTTCAAAATGACTTATTTTTTACACATTGTCTTTCATTTGGAAGGCAGAAATGCATCGAAAGTCAATAGGTAATAACAGTTGCTCTACAATTCTGTGTTACCCTAAGTCTCCCGATAAAAATGGTACCTCACTTGTGTGGGTAGCCCTTGTGCCCACAACAGGAAATGGCTCAAAATGCAACGTGGACGTACCACATTTTCACAATGAAAAATTACCCTTTTTTTGCAAAGTGCCTAGGTGTAGTTTTTTAACCCTAGCTCTGCCGGCACCTAGGGAAACCTAGCAAACCTATACATTTTTGAAAACTAGACACCCAGGGGAATCCAGGATGGGGTGACTTGACTGCCTCCCACCAGGTTCTGTTACCCAGAATCCCTTGCAAACATAAAAAATTGTCAAAAGAAACACATTTTACCCACATTTCTGTGGTGGAAAGTTCTGGAATCTGCGTGGATCCACAAATTTCCACCCACCCCGCGTTCCCCAAAGTCTAACGAGAAAAATGGTACCTCACTTGTGTGGGTCGGCCTAGTGCCTGCGACAGGAAACGGCGCAAAACGCAACGTGGTCACACCTCAATTTCGCAGTGAAAAATGACCCTTTTTTGGCAAAGTGCCTAGCTGTAGTTTTTGAACCCTACCTCTGCCGGCACCTAGGGAAACCTAGCAAACCTATACATTTTTGAAAACTAGACACCCAGGGGAATCCAGGATGGGGTGACTTGACTGCCTCCCACCAGGTTCTGTTACCCAGAATCCCTTGCAAACATAAAAAATTGTCAAAAAAACCACATTTTCCCCACATTTCTGTGGTGGAAAGTTCTGGAATCTGCGTGGATCCACAAATTTCCACCCACCCCGCGTTCCCCAAAGGCTTACGAGAAAAATGGTACCTCACTTGTGTGGGTCGGCCTAGTGCCTGCGACAGGAAACGGCGCAAAACACAACGCGGTCACACCTCAATTTCGCAGTGAAAAATGACCCTTTTTTGGCAAAGTGCCTAGCTGTAGTTTTTGAACCCTACCTCTGCCGGCACCTAGGGAAACCTAGCAAACCTATACATTTTTGAAAACTAGACACCCAGGGAATCCAGGATGGGGTGACTTGACTGCCTCCCACCAGGTTCTGTTACCCAGAATCCCTTGCAAACATAAAACATTGTCAAAAAAACACATTTTCCCCACATTTCTGTGGTGGAAAGTTCTGGAATCTGCGTGGATCCACAAATTTCCACCCACCCCGCGTTCCCCAAAGTCTTACGAGAAAAATGGTACCTCACTTGTGTGGGTCGGCCTAGTGCCTGCGACAGGAAACGGCGCAAAACGCAACGTGGTCACACCTCAATTTCGCAGTGAAAAATGACCTTTTTTTTGCAAAGTGCCTAGCTGTACTTTTTGAACCCTAGCTCTGCCGGCACCTAGGGAAACCTAGCAAACCTATACATTTTTGAAAACTAGACACCCAGGGGAATCCAGGATGGGGTGACTTGACTGCCTCCCACCAGGTTCTGTTACCCAGAATCCCTTGCAAACATAAAAAATTGTCAAAAAAACCACATTTTCCCCACATTTCTGTGGTGGAAAGTTCTGGAATCTGCGTGGATCCACAAATTTCCACCCACCCCGCGTCCCCCAAAATCTTACGAGAAAAATGGTACCTCACTTGTGTGGGTCGGCCTAGTGCCTGCAACAGGAAACGGCGCAAAACGCAACGTGGTCACACCTCAATTTCGCAGTGAAAAATGACCCTTTTTTGGCAAAGTGCCTAGCTGTAGTGTTTGAACCCTACCTCTGCCGGCACCTAGGGAAACCTAGCAAACCTATACATTTTTGAAAACTAGACACCCAGGGGAATCCAGGATGGGGTGACTTGACTGCCTCCCACCAGGTTCTGTTACCCAGAATCCCTTGCAAACATAAAAAATTGTCAAAAAAACACATTTTCCCCACATTTCTGTGGTGGAAAGTTCTGGAATCTGTGTGGATCCACAAATTTCCACCCACCCCGCGTCCCCCAAAGTCTTACGAGAAAAATGGTACCTCACTTGTGTGGGTCGGCCTAGTGCCTGCGACAGGAAACGGCGCAAAACGCAACGTGGTCACACCTCAATTTCGCAGTGAAAAATGACCCTTTTTTGGCAAAGTGCCTAGCTGTAGTTTTTGAACCCTACCTCTGCCGGCACCTAGGGAAACCTAGCAAACCTATACATTTTTGAAAACTAGACACCCAGGGGAATCCAGGATGGGGTGACTTGACTGCCTCCCACCAGGTTCTGTTACCCAGAATCCCTTGCAAACATAAACAATTGTCAAAAAAACACATTTTCCCCACATTTCTGTGGTGGAAAGTTCTGGAATCTGCGTGGATCCACAAATTTCCACCCACCCCGCGTTCCCCAAAGTCTTACGAGAAAAATGGTACCTCACTTGTGTGGGTCGGCCTAGTGCCTGCGACAGGAAACGGCGCAAAACGCAACGTGGTCACACCTCAATTTTGCAGTGAAAAATTACCCTTTTTGGCAAAGTGCCTAGCTGTAGTTTTTGAACCCTAGCTCTGCCGGCACCTAGGGAAACCTAGCAAACCTATACATTTTTTAAAACTAGACACCCAGGGGAATCCAGGATGGGGTGACTTGACTGCCTCCCACCAGGTTCTGTTACCCAGAATCCCTTGCAAACATAAAACATTGTCAAAAAAAACACATTTTCCCCACATTTCTGTGGTGGAAAGTTCTGGAATCTGCGTGGATCCACAAATTTCCACCCACCCCGCGTTCCCCCAAAGTCTTACGAGAAAAATGGTACCTCACTTGTGTGGGTCGGCCTAGTGCCTGCGACAGGAAACGGCGCAAAACGCAACGTGGTCACACCTCAATTTTGCAGTGAAAAATTACCCTTTTTTGGCAAAGTGCCTAGCTGTAGTTTTTGAACCCTAGCTCTGCCGGCACCTAGGGAAACCTAGCAAACCTATACATTTTTTAAAACTAGACACCCAGGGGAATCCAGGATGGGGTGACTTGACTGCCTCCCACCAGGTTCTGTTACCCAGAATCCCTTGCAAACATAAAACATTGTCAAAAAAACACATTTTCCCCACATTTCTGTGGTGGAAAGTTCTGGAATCTGCGTGGATCCACAATTTTCCACCCACCCAGCGTTCCCCAAAGTCTTACGAGAAAAATGGTACCTCACTTGTGTGGGTCGGCCTAGTGCCTGCGACAGGAAACGGCGCAAAACGCAACGCGGTCACACCTCAATTTCGCAGTGAAAAATGACCCTTTTTTGGCAAAGTGCCTAGCTGTAGTTTTTGAACCCTACCTCTGCCGGCACCTAGGGAAACCTAGCAAACCTATACATTTTTGAAAACTAGACACCCAGGGGAATCCAGGATGGGGTGACTTGACTGCCTCCCACCAGGTTCTGTTACCCAGAATCCCTTGCAAACATAAAAAATTGTCAAAAAAACACATTTTCCCCACATTTCTGTGGTGGAAAGTTCTGGAATCTGCGTGGATCCACAAATTTCCACCCACCCCGCATTCCCCAAAGTCTTAGGAGAAAAATGGTACCTCACTTGTGTGGGTCGGCCTAGTGCCTGCGACAGGAAACGGCGCAAAACGCAACGTGGTCACACCTCAATTTCGCAGTGAAAAATGACCCTTTTTTGGCAAAGTGCCTAGCTGTAGTTTTTGAACCCTAGCTCTGCCGGCACCTAGGGAAACCTAGCAAACCTATACATTTTTGAAAACTAGACACCCAGGGGAATCCAGGATGGGGTGACTTGACTGCCTCCCACCAGGTTATGTTACCCAGAATCCCTTGCAAACATAAAAAATTGTCCAAAAAACACATTTTCCCCACATTTCTGTGGTGGAAAGTTCTGGAATCTGCGTGGATCCACAAATTTCCACCCACCCCGCGTTCCCCAAAGTCTTACGAGAAAAATGGTACCTCACTTGTGTGGGTCGGCCTAGTGCCTGCGACAGGAAACGGCACAAAACGCAACGTGGTCACACCTCAATTTCGCAGTGAAAAATGACCCTTTTTTGGCAAAGTGCCTAGCTGTAGTTTTTGAACCCTAGCTCTGCCGGCACCTAGGGAAACCTAGCAAACCTATACATTTTTGAAAACTAGACACCCAGGGGAATCCAGGATGGGGTGACTTGACTGCCTCCCACCAGGTTCTGTTACCCAGAATCCCTTGCAAACATAAAAAATTGTCCAAAAACCCACATTTTCCCCACATTTCTGTGGTGGAAAGTTCTGGAATTTGCGTGGATCCACAAATTTCCACCCACCCCGCGTTCCCCAAAGTCTTACGAGAAAAATGGTACCTCACTTGTGTGGGTCGGCCTAGTGCCTGCGACAGGAAACGGCGCAAAACGCAACGTGGTCACACCTCAATTTCGCAGTGAAAAATGACCCTTTTTTGGCAAAGTGCCTAGCTGTAGTTTTTGAACCCTAGCTCTGCCGGCACCTAGGGAAACCTAGCAAACCTATACATTTTTGAAAACTAGACACCCAGGGGATTCCAGGATGGGGTGACTTGACTGCCTCCCACCAGGTTCTGTTACCCAGAATCCCTTGCAAACATAAAAAATTGTCAAAAAAAACACATTTTCCCCACATTTCTGTGGTGGAAAGTTCTGGAATCTGCGTGGATCCACAAACTTCCACCCACCCCGCGTTCTCCAAAGTCTTACGAGAAAAATGGTACCTCACTTGTGTGGGTCGGCCTAGTGCCTGCGACAGGAAATGGCGCAAAACGCAACGTGGTCACACCTCAATTTCGCAGTGAAAAATGACCCTTTTTTGGCAAATTGCCTAGCTGTAGTTTGTGAACCCTAGCTCTGCCGGCACCTAGGGAAACCTACCAAACCCACACATTTCTGAAAAGTAGACACCCGGGGGCTTCCAGGGAGGTATGGCCTGCGTGGATCCCCCAACGTTTCCTTACCCAGAATCCCTTGCAAACCTCAATTTTAGCTGAAAAAAATCACTTTTTTCACACATTTGTGTGTGGGAAAGTGTGGCATCACTGGCCTCACACAAATTTCCTACCACCCAGCGTTCCCCCAGGTCTCCCGATAAAAATGGTGCCTCACTTGTGTGGGAGGCCCAAGTACCCGCGACAGGCAAGGGCCCACAACGTAGTGAGGCGACCTCAAAATGGCCTTTCACAAAACCACCTGGTTTTGCAAGGGAGTCACCTGGGTTTTTGGCCCTGTGCTCGGCGGCCATCTAGGGAAACCTACCAAACCCACACATTTCTGAAAAGTAGACACCCGGGGCTTCCAGGGAGGTATGGCTTGCGTGGATCCCCCAACGTTTCCTTACCCAGAATCCCTTGCAAACCTCAATTTTAGCTGAAATAATCCCTTTTTCACACATTTGTGTGTGGGAAAGTGTGGCATCACTGGCCTCACACAAATTTCCTACCACCCAGCGTTCCCCCAGGTCTCCCGATAAAAATGGTGCCTCACTTGTGTGGGAGGCCCAAGTACCCGCGACAGGCAAGGGCCCACAACGTAGTGAGGCGACCTCAAAATGGCCTTTGACAAAACCACCTGGTTTTGCAAGGGGTCACCTGGGTTTTGGCCCCGTGCTCGGCGGCCATCTAGGAAACCTACCAAACCCACACATTTCTGAAAAGTAGACACCCGGGGGCTTCCAGGGAGGTATGGCTTGCGTGGATCCCCCAATGTTTCCTTACCCAGAATCCCTTGCAAACCTCAATTTTAGCTGAAAAAATCACTTTTTCACACATTTGTGTGTGGGAAAGTGTGGCATCACTGGCCTCACACAAATTTCCTACCACCCAGCGTTTCCCCAGGTCTCCCGATAAAAATGGTGCCTCACTTGTGTGGGAGGCCCAAGTACCCGCGACAGGCAAGGGCCCACAACGTAGTGAGGCAACCTCAAAATGGCCTTTCACAAACCACCTCGTTTTGCAAGGGGGTCACCTGGGTTTTGGCCCTGTGCTCGGCGGCCATCTAGGGAAACCTACCAAACCCACACATTTCTGAAAAGTAGACACCCGGGGCTTCCAGGAGGTATGGCTTGCGTGGATCCCCCAACGTTTCCTACCCAGAATCCCTTGCAAACCTCAATTTTAGCTGAAAAAATCACTTTTCACACATTTGTGTGTGGGAAAGTGTGGCATCACTGGCCTCACACAAATTTCCTACCACCCAGCGTTCCCCAGGTCTCCCGATAAAATGGTGCCTCACTTGTGTGGGAGGCCCAAGTACCTGCGACAGGCAAGGGCCCACAACGTAGTGAGGCAACCTCAAAATGGCCTTTCACAAAACCACCTGGTTTTGCAAGGAAGTCACCTGGGTTTTTAGCCCTGTGCTCGGCGGCCATCTAGGAAACCTACCAAACCACACATTTCTGAAAAGTAGACACCCGGGGGCTTCCAGGGAGGTATGGCTTGCGTGGATCCCCCAACGTTTCCTTACCCAGAATCCCTTGCAAACCTCAATTTTAGTTGAAAAAATCACTTTTTTCACACATTGGGAAAGTGTGGCATCACTGGCCTCACACAAATTTCCTACCACCCAGCGTTCCCCCAGGTCTCCCGATAAAAATGGTGCCTCACTTGTGTGGGAGGCCCAAGTGCCCGCGACAGGCAAGGGCCCACAACGTAGTGAGGCGACCTCAAAATTGCCTGTCTCAAAACCACCTGGTTTTGCAGGGAGTCACCTGGGTTTTGGCCCGTGCTCGGCGGCCATCTAGGAAACCTACCAAACCCACACATTTCTGAAAAGTAGACACCCGGGGCTTCCAGGAGGTATGGCTTGCGTGGATCTCCAACGTTTCTTACCCAGAATCCCTTGCAAACCTCAATTTTAGCTGAAAAAATCACTTTTTCACACATTTTGTGTGGGAAAGTGTGGCATCACTGGCCTCACACAAATTTCCTACCACCCAGCGTTCCCAGGTCTCCCGATAAAATGGTGCCTCACTTGTGTGGGAGGCCCAAGTACTCACGACAGGCAAGGACACAAAACGTTTTGAGGCAACATCAACATTGCCTATCAAAAAATGTTTTGGGCCCTTGCCTGTCGCGGGTACTTGGGCCTCCCACACAAGTGAGGCACCATTTTTATCGGGAGACCTGGGGAACGCTGGGTGATAGGAAATTTGTGTGAGGCCAGTGATGCCACACTTTCCCACACAAAAATGTGTGAAAAAGTGATTTTTTCAGCTAAAAGTGAGGTTTGCAGGGATTCTGGGTAGGAAACGTTGGGGGATCCACGCAAGCCATACCTCCCTGGAAGCCCCCGGGTGTCTACTTTTCAGAAATGTGTGGGTTTGGTAGGTTTCCCTAGATGGCCGCCGAGCACAGGGCCAAAACCCAGGTGACTCCCCTTGCAAAACCAGGTGGTTTTGTGAAAGGCCATTTTGAGGTCGCCTCACTACGTTGTGGGCCCTTGCCTGTCGCGGGTACTTGGGCCTCCCACACAAGTGAGGCACCATTTTTATTGGGAGACCTGGGGAACGCTGGGTGGTAGGAAATTTGTGTGAGGCCAGTGATGCCACACTTTCCCACACAAAAATGTGTGAAAAAAGTGATTTTTTCAGCTAAAAGTGAGGTTTGCAGGGGATTCTGGGTAAGGAAACGTTGGGGGATCCACGCAAGCCATACCTCCCTGGAAGCCCCCGGGTGTCTACTTTTCAGAAATGTGTGGGTTTGGTAGGTTTCCTAGATGGCCGCCGAGCACAGGGCCAAAAACCCAGGTGACTCCCCTTGCAAAACCAGGTGGTTTTGTGAAAGGCCATTTTGAGGTCGCCTCACTACGTTGTGGGCCCTTTCCTGTCGCGGGTACTTGGGCCTCCCACACAAGTGAGGCACCATTTTTATCGGGAGACCTGGGGGAACGCTGGGTGGTAGGAAATTTGTGTGAGGCCAGTGATGCCACACTTTCCCACACAAAAATGTGTGAAAAAAGTGATTTTTTCAGCTAAAAGTGAGGTTTGCAGGGGATTCTGGGTAAGGAAACGTTGGGGGATCCACGCAAGCCATACCTCCCTGGAAGCCCCGGGTGTCTACTTTTCAGAAATGTGTGGGTTTGGTAGGTTTCCCTAGATGGCCGCCGAGCACAGGGCCAAAAACCCAGGTGACCCCCCTTGCAAAACTAGGTGGTTTTGTGAAAGGCCATTTTGAGGTCGCCTCACCACGTTGTGGGCCCTTGCCTGTCGTGGGTACTTGGGCCTCCCACACAAGTGAGGCACCATTTTTATCGGGAGACCTGGGGGAACGCTGGGTGGTAGGAAATTTGTGTGAGGCCAGTGATGCCACACTTTCCCACACAAAAATGTGTGAAAAAAGTGATTGTTTCAGCTAAAAGTGAGGTTTGCAGGGGATTCTGGGTAAGGAAACGTTGGGGGATCCACGCAAGCCATACCTCCCTGGAAGCCCCCGGGTGTCTACTTTTCAGAAATGTGTGGGTTTGGTAGGTTTCCCTAGATGGCCGCCGAGCACAGGGCCAAAACCCAGGTGACTCCCCTTGCAAAACCAGGTGGTTTTGTGAAAGGCCATTTTGAGGTCGCCTCACTACGTTGTGGGCCCGTGCCTGTCGCGGGTACTTGGGCCTCCCACACAAGTGAGGCACCATTTTTATCGGGAGACCTGGGGGAACGCTGGGTGGTAGGAAATTTGTGTGAGGCCAGTGATGCCACACTTTCCCACACAAAAATGTGTGAAAAAAGTGATTTTTTCAGCTAAAAGTGAGGTTTGCAGGGGATTCTGGGTAAGGAAACGTTGGGGGATCCATGCAAGCCATACCTCCCTGGAAGCCCCCGGGTGTCTACTTTTCAGAAATGTGTGGGTTTGGTAGGTTTCCCTATGTGGCCGCCGAGCCCCGGGCCAAAAACCCAGGTGACCCCCTTGCAAAACCAGGTCATAATGAGATAATGTGTTGTTTATTTCTGCAGCGTGAAAATTTTGGCACAATATTGCAAGGAAAATGTGACAGACATTTTGAGGTTTGCAGGACATTGTGGGTACCATAACTTGTTGGGATCCACAAGAGAGATATCACCATGTACTCCCATGGGTGTTTCGTTTACGACAATATCTACAGTTGGTAGGTTATTCTTAGACGGAATGTACACCTTGGCAGACAGACTAAAAAGACAAAGATTACTGCACAGCCATCTATTCCTCAAGCACACACACATACTGGTTGGATTTGGCACGAGGGCAAGTGATGGTTCAGTATATACAATTTTATTAACAAGAGATTTCACAAAAATGAAATGCACTGTCAATAATTGAAAGGACAAAAACGGAACCAGTGACTCGCAGCTCGTGAGCTGTAAAGCCACGTCAAGGCCCCAACCGCTTTACAGGCCATTCACACACCTTTCATACGTGATACACACAAGACCATTCACACCCCCAGGCACGAAACAAACACATTACAACATTCACAAAAAGGGACAAGGTACACCCTGCTTGAGAAAGACAAAAAAAAATATTACTGCACAGCCATCTAATCCTCAAGCACACACACACATACTGGTTGGATTTGGCACGAGGGTGAGTGATGGTTCAGTATATACAATTGTATTAACAAGTGATTTCACAAAAATGAAATGCACTGTTAATAATTGAAAGGACGAGAAACTGAACCATTGACTCACAGCTCGTGAGCTGTAAAGCCACGACAAGGCACCAACCTCTTTACAGGCCATTCATACACCTTTCATACGTGTGACAAATACAAAACCATTCACACCACCAGCCGCGGGCCCATCACATTACAACACTCACACCAGCAGACAGCGCCATTCAAGGGCCCATCACTTTCACACGCCCACATTCCTAACACAGCAACCACACAAGCTGATGGATTGCGTGGAGTGTCGCTCGGCTAGCAGTGTGTGTAGTGACCAGCAGCAAGTCACTACTCACACACTGCCAGCCGAGCGCCACTCCACGCACACCGCCAGCCAAGCACCAGCCTACACACACCACCATCACATTTAGGATTTTTTTATACAAAAAGAAAACACAAACAAATTGCAAATAGATACAAATCTACTAACACAAAATCAGAAACATTGCACTAATGCCAACCTTGAAACAGAACAACAATTCTTAAACATTACAGACCAGGCAGTTCACTTTACCACTCATGGTTGCTCCCAATAATTCTTTTGCTTGTGGTACGCTCTATAACAAGCAGGCACACACAGCCCAGGGTTAGAAGGACACTCAGGGCAGTACATACGAGTCTCCTTCCGCGTACCTCTTCGCCAACAGACTCTACATCTCCTAGTGGGAAAGTCTTTTGAGAGTGTAGGAGGAATGTGATCAGGAAAGTGGCGATCTTTCAATCGAGCCACATCCTCCACCACTCCAACTCTAGGAACACTTGCCTGTTCCACAACAACAAGGCTGCCTATGACAGACTCCTGAAACTGAACAAAAGTCAACTTTGACGCAGGAGAACACTCCTTGAACACAACAAAAGCATTGAAAGTTGCTAAATTGAAGAGATGGATGGCCAACTTCTTATACCAAATGTAAGACTTACGAATAGCAGTGTAAGGTTCCAACCTCTGATCTACTCTATCAACACCACCCATGTGCTTATTGTAGTCTAAAATGCACACAGGTTTGCGCACTTCAGCAATCTGACCCCAAACAGCCACAGGTGAAGTACTCTCATCATGGATGGTAGTCAGCATGTACACATCCCTCCTGTCCACAAATTTCACAGCTAGCAGTTCCTCACTACGCAAGGCACTGCACTGTCCCCTCTGAAGTTTTTTGCAAACAAGCTCTTTTGGATAACCTTTACGGTGAGAGCGGATTGTGCCACAAGCAAAAGTGTCCACTTTGAACAATTCCTTAAACAATTGCACAGCAGTGTAGAAGTTATCAAGGTACAAATGGTGGCCTCTGTTAAACAGTCCTCTAGCAAGTTCCCACACAATTTTCTCTGAAACTCCTACTAAAGTGGACGGACAACCAGGGGGGTCAATAGTGGAATCCCTACCAGTGTACACACGCAAATTAAAAACATATCCTGTCCTACTCTCAGACAACATATACAGCTTAATTCCATAGCGTGCCCTCTTGCTAGGAATGTACTGCCTAAAAACCAAACGGCCCTTGAACAGCACCAAAGACTCATCAATAGATATTTCTTTCCCTGGAGTATAGATCTCTGAAAATCGATCTACAAAGTGATCAAGAACAGGCCGAATCTTAAAAAGACGGTCACATTCAGGGTGATCTCGTGGCAACGCCAAACCATTATCAACAAAATGCAGCATCCGAAGCAAAAGTAAATACCGATCACGAGTCATAACTGCAGGAAATATGGCCGTTGCCATCAAGGGACTGGTAGACCAATATGAACCCATGGACGGCTTCCTTATCAAACCCATCAAAAAAGTCAAACCCAAAAACTTCTTCATCTCTTCCAGATTTGTGGGACTCCACCGGGTAGCTCTAGAATGGGGCCTAAGTCTGGCACTGTTGTCCCTCAAAAACTGTTCAGCATACAAATTAGTCTGCTCAACAATCTCACCCAAAAATACATCATCCATAAACAACTGAAAATACTGTATAGGCAAATAATTTTCACAATCCACTCTACACCCTGCATAACCACTAAAGGCAGGCAACACCGGCTGCACCATGTTTGGATCAACCCAGAGTCCAGCACTTCCAGTAGGAAGCCTAGCAGCCCCAGGCTGCAATCCAGATGCCTCTTGCACCATCGGCACAGTAGTATCATCCTCTAAATCAGGCACTTCATCTGCACTGAGAGTACCTTCATCATCCGATGATTCCATGTGGAGAGAAAACTCACTGCCTGAATCTTCCCCTCCCTCCTCTCCCTCAGACGCACTGTCAGTCTCATAATCCTGCTCAGAGGAAGATTCAAGAAGCAAACCAACCACCTGCTGAGCAGTAATTCTACGGCTAGCCATAATGCTTACTAATAAAGGTTACTTGTCAAACAAGTAAACAACAACAAACCCTTTGTAAAAAAAAAGAAATAAACAAAATGTAGCTTTATCACAAAGACCTATATACTCCAACACTATACCACTCACGTGACAGAAGCAGCTAGACTCACCACCACCTACTCTGCACAGACACAGTAAGGATCAACAATATCCCACTAAAAAAGAAGAAGAAAAAAATTACACATAAGACAATGCAAAACATCGCAAAGAATTTCATGCTCTGAACACTAACAAATATGCTGCCATTATGGCACCACTTACAAAAAAATTCATTCATGCATGACAATAATACTCATTTGGAGTACACACAACAAAAATATTTTTCTTACCAAATAAATGCAATTACGCAAAACTGCAGAACCACAACTGCCGAAACCGCAAACAGGAATCAAAAGCTTTACACTAGAATAAAAAGGAGGAAAAAAAACATTACAATCACATATGCAAATAATGCACCAGTCCACACACAATCCACCAGCCAAGCTAAGGGGTAGGTGGGCCTAACAGTATAAATAAAATATTCACACCCGTAAAAGGGGAGCAACCCTTGCCCTTTTGGCCACTCCCCAACACAAAAATTTAAAAAACCCTGGTGCCTAGTGGGCATTCCTGCAGCACGATCACATGATCGTGCAGCAGGAATGCACAAAGAGGCATCGGGGGAAAGGAAAACCCTTTCCTTTCCCTCGATGCCTCTTTTGATACAAACCCCCCCTCCCCGAGCCAAACCTCACCTGATTTGCCCGACGCGCTGGAAGCAAATGGCTTCCAGCGCGTCGGGGAAGAAAGGGAAACCCTCAATGATGTCAGCGCACCTCGCGCGCTGACGTCATTGATGGGGCGGGGGAGGCAGGGGAAGCCCTTCCCCTGCCTCCCCCAAAAAAAACCTAACGATCAGATTCCCACGGGGGAGCGCCAGCGCTTCCCCCGTGGGTGGATCTTATGACGAGCTGGACTCGTCACGAGCACTGTGTGCCATGACGAGTCCAGCTCGTCATAAGCACCGAAGGGGATAAAGGGTCAGAGCAGGATCTCAGCGGCAGACGAGGAGAAGGAACCTCCTGGTCACAGGAACTACACGAGCATTGCGCTCGAGAAATTCAAGGATGCAAAGACCTCCATCAAGGATTACAGCTAACTTTTCAGGGTGTAAATGGAGAGAAGGCACATCTGCCCTGCATATTTATCCACGAAGATGCCACCGTTTTGTGCAATACCTCTACTCAACTGGAGTACTTTCTACTGGCTAATCAGTAAGTGCTACCTCGTTGGGTAAATGTATAGTGCCTTTCCTACACTACAGCTGCGTAAAGGACCAGAACAATTGTCTCCAGTGACCTGTGTGTCTGTAACTTTGCCACCGCGCCGAAAGCGCCGGGGTCCTTTGAGTAAGCTGTCCATCATAGTGGGGAAAGGGCAGGCATACGTTGCATACCGCTAGTGTATGTGTGGCGGGGCCAAACGAGCGGGGCTTCTAGGCCCGTTCACATGCCTCTTGTTTATAAAGGGTCAGAGCAGGATCTCAGCGGCAGACGAGGAGAAGGAACCTCCTGGTCACAGGAACTACACGAGCATTGCGCTCGAGAAATTCAAGGATGCAAAGACCTCCATCAAGGATTACAGCTAACTTTTCAGGGTGTAAATGGAGAGAAGGCACATCTCCACGCTCACGAATTCTACACGAGAATTGCGCTCGAGAAAATGAAGGATGCAAAGACCTCCATCAAGGATTACAGCTAACTTTTCACGTTGGAAATGGAGAGAAGGCACATCTGCCCTGCATATTTATCCACGAAGATGCCACCGTTTTGTGCAATACCTCTACTCAACTGGAGTACTTTCTACTGGCTAATCAGTAAGTGCTACCTCGTTGGGTAAATGTATAGTGCCTTTCCTACACTACAGCTGCGTAAAGGACCAGAAGAATTGTCTCCAGTGACCTGTGTGTCTGTAACTTTGCCACCGCGCCGAAAGCGCCGGGGTCCTTTGAGTAAGCTGTCCATCATAGTGGGGAAAGGGCGGGCATACGTTGCATACCGCTAGTGTATGTGTGGCGGGGCCAAACGAGCGGGGCTTCTAGGCCCGTTCACATGCCTCTTGTTTATAAAGGTTCAGAGCAGGATCTCAGCGGCAGACGAGGAGAAGGAACCTCCTGGTCACAGGAACTACACGAGCATTGCGCTCGAGAAATTCAAGGATGCAAAGACCTCCATCAAGGATTACAGCTAACTTTTCAGGGTGTAAATGGAGAGAAGGCACATCTCCACGCTCACGAATTCTACACGAGAATTGCGCTCGAGAAAATGAAGGATGCAAAGACCTCCATCAAGGATTACAGCTAACTTTTCAGGGTGTAAATGGAGAGAAGGCACATCTGCCCTGCATATTTATCCACGAAGATGCCACCGTTTTGTGCAATACCTCTACTCAACTGGAGTACTTTCTACTGGCTAATCAGTAAGTGCTACTTCGTTGGGTAAATGTATAGTGCCTTTCCTACACTACAGCTGCGTAAAGGACCAGAAGAATTGTCTCCAGTGACCTGTGTGTCTGTAACTTTGCCACGGCGCCGAAAGCGCCGGGGTCCTTTGAGTAAGCTGTCCATCATAGTGGGGAAAGGGCGGGCATACGTTGCATACCGCTGGTGTATGTGTGGCGGGGCCAAACGAGCGGGGCTTCTAGGCCCGTTCACATGCCTCTTGTTTATAAAGGGTCAGAGCAGGATCTCAGTGGCAGACGAGGAGAAGGAACCTCCTGGTCACAGGATCTACACGAGCATTGCGCTCGAGAAATTCAAGGATGCAAAGACCTCCATCAAGGATTACAGCTAACTTTTCAGGGTGTAAATGGAGAGAAGGCACATCTCCACGCTCACGAATTCTACACGAGAATTGCGCTCGAGAAAATGAAGGATGCAAAGACCTCCATCAAGGATTACAGCTAACTTTTCACGTTGGAAATGGAGAGAAGGCACATCTGCCCTGCATATTTATCCACGAAGATGCCACCGTTTTGTGCAATACCTCTACTCAACTGGAGTACTTTCTACTGGCTAATCAGTAAGTGCTACCTCGTTGGGTAAATGTATAGTGCCTTTCCTACACTACAGCTGCGTAAAGGACCAGAAGAATTGTCTCCAGTGACCTGTGTGTCTGTAACTTTGCCACCGCGCCGAAAGCGCCGGGGTCCTTTGAGTAAGCTGTCCATCATAGTGGGGAAAGGGCGGGCATACGTTGCATACCGCTAGTGTATGTGTGTCGGGGGCCAAACGAGCGGGGCTTCTAGGCCCGTTCACATGCCTCTTGTTTATAAAGGGTCAGAGCAGGATCTCAGCGGCAGACGAGGAGAAGGAACCTCCTGGTCACAGGAACTACACGAGCATTGCGCTCGAGAAATTCAAGGATGCAAAGACCTCCATCAAGGATTACAGCTAACTTTTCAGGGTGTAAATGGAGAGAAGGCACATCTCCACGCTCACGAATTCTACACGAGAATTGCACTCGAGAAAATGAAGGATGCAAAGACCTCCATCAAGGATTACAGCTAACTTTTCACGTTGGAAATGGAGAGAAGGCACATCTGCCCTGCATATTTATCCACGAAGTTGCCACCGTTTTGTGCAATACCTCTACTCAACTGGAGTACTTTCTACTGGCTAATCAGTAAGTGCTACCTCGTTGGGTAAATGTATAGTGCCTTTCCTACACTACAGCTGCGTAAAGGACCAGAAGAATTGTCTCCAGTGACCTGTGTGTCTGTAACTTTGCCACCGCGCCGAAAGCGCCGGGGTCCTTTGAGTAAGCTGTCCATCATAGTGGGGAAAGGGCGGGCATACGTTGCATATCGCTAGTGTATGTGTGGCGGGGCCAAACGAGCGGGGCTTCTAGGCCCGTTCACATGCCTCTTGTTTATAAAGGGTCAGAGCAGGATCTCAGCGGCAGACGAGGAGAAGGAACCTCATGGTCACAGGAACTACACGAGCATTGCGCTCGAGAAATTCAAGGATGCAAAGACCTCCATCAAGTATTACAGCTAACTTTTCAGGGTGTAAATGGAGAGAAGGCACATCTCCACGCTTACGAATTGCGCCCTCCTCCCTCGTGGGCATTCCTGCTGCACGATCACATGATCGTGCAGCAGGAATGCACAAAAGAGGCATCGGGGGAAAGGAAAACCCTTTCCTTTCCCTCGATGTCTCTTTTAGAATCAAACCCCCCTCCCCGAGCCAAAACTCACCTTATTTCGCCGACGCGCTGGAAGCAAATGGCTTCCAGCGCGTCGGGGAAGAAAGGGAAACCCTCAATGATGTCGGCGCGCCTCGCGCGCTGACGTCATTGATGGGAGGGCGGGGGGCGGGGGAGGCAGGGGAAGTCCTTCCCCTGCCTTCCCCAAAAAACCCGACGATCGGATTCCCACGGGGGAGCGCCAGCGCTTCCCCCGTGGGTGGTCTTATGACGAGCTGGACTCGTCATGAGCACACGAGCACTGTGTGCATGACGAGTCCAGCTCGTCATAAGCACCGAAGGGGTTAACTGTTATGTGAAAAAAAAAACGACAAACAAGAAACTTCCCCACCCACCCAATAATAAGAAAAAGCGAAGAGAGAACAAAAATTAAGGAACAACATTCCCAACCCGATCCCGCCCTCTTCCCAACCACAAAGATCAGGTCACCTTTGCTAGATGATTAGGGCCTAATTGGTTCGCTTCACGTCAGTACTTGTCCCTTCATGTGGCAAAGGCAGCCTCCGGCAAATGTAAAAGTCGTAAATATTTTGGGCAAGTGAGTTCTCCGAATTCGTGCGTTAAGAGGGATAGGAATGGGCGCCAATGTTTCCCAAAGTTGTCCCCTTGATTTGCGAGTGTCATGGAGATTCTTTCCATGCCCATGATAAACCATAGCCTGTGGAGCCAGTTTGTATGTGTGGGAAGTTGTGGCGAGCCCCAATGTGTTACAATGTTCTGTGTCACTGCTCCTAGCGGTAGGCCAATTTGTCTACCACGTCTTGATTTCAGAGGATAAGTTAGGGGGTTAGGTAGGCCTAGTAAAACATAGGCCGGGAATCTAGGTATCTCGGTATCAAAATATGTATTGACCTTATCCAGTTTTTGAGCCCAATAGGACTGAAGTTGAGGGCATTCCCATAGAATGTGTGTTAAAGTCCCTTGGCCGCCGCAATTTCGCCAACACCTCTCGCTACGGTGTGGGTACATCCGATGTAGTCTGGTGGGTGTAAGATACCAGTAGGTGTTGACTTTAACTAGCGTTTTGGTAAGGGAGGTGTTGCTGGCGGTGTGTCGCGCTCTATGAAATATGTCACTTCATTCCCTCTCAGTTAGCTGCCTCCCTAGCTCCTGCTCCCATCTATGTTGGCCTGCATTGTAAACGCATTTGTGATTCTGTATTAGGAACATATAGATCTCGAAGATAAGACGTTTGCCCGTAGAGCGAGAGATGAGCCAGCGTTCATATGTTGTGAGAGGTCTCTGTATAAATGATTTGTTACTGGGGTGTAAGAGCCAGTGGCACAGTTGAAGATAGTGTAAGCGTTCTGATTCTGGAAGATTAAAGTTATCGCGTAGTTGTTGAAAAGGTATAACTCCGGTGTCATTTATCATGTGTCCCATGGCCCTACAGTCAGTTTTCCTCCATTCAATGAATGCCTTGGGATCAAGGCCAGGTGTAAAGTCTGGGTTATCAAATAGGGGGGTTAGCGGGGAAGGAAAAGAAGTGAGTCCGCATTTGGTGCTTGTTTGGTCCCAGGCGTCCATGCTTACTCGTGTAATTGGGGAAAGGTAGAGGTTTCGGGGTCTATTGGGTTTCTTTGAAAAGGGGACTTTCCACAGAGATGTCCCTGCCACAACTCTATCTTGGAAGAGCCAGTGTTTCTCTGACTCTGGATGATACCACTTGACTAGGTATCGTAGCTGCGTTGCTTGGTAGTATTTTTGGAGGTCAGGAATACCGAGGCCACCAAATTTGGAGGGGGCGTAGCACAATTCTTTATGAAAGCGAGGTCGTCTCCCGGACCAGATAAACTGTGAGATTTCGGTTTGTAATTTGGTCAATAGACCTTGGGGGGGAGAAGGGGGGCAGGGGTAATGTCTGGAACATGTAAAGAATCCTGGGGAGTATAGTCATTTAAACTGAGGCTATTCGGCCTAGTAAAGAAATCTGATGATGTTTCCAAGTGGACAACTCATGTCTGACTTGATGTACTAGATTTTGACAATTTATCGTTGAGGTTTGTTGGAGTGTTGGGGCTAGTTCAATCCACAGGTAGGGGAGCGCTGTGGATACCCATTGGATGTGAAATTGAGTCTGTAGGTTCGAGGTTAGTTCTGGGGGCATTGAGAGGCCCAGCGCCTGTGAGTTTTCCATATTTATGCGGAAACCGGAGGCTCGGCTGTATGCCTCCATTTCTTTTATAAGAACGGGCAGAGTGTGTTCTGTGTTCTCGAAGGTCAGTAGGATGTCATCTGCACAAAGGCTTGATTTATGCACCTCCCCCCCAAAGACTACACCACTGATCCCAGGGTTATCTCTTATTCTTTGTGCTAGGGGTTCCATGCATAAGGCAAAACGTAAAGGGGACAGTGGGCAGCCTTGTCTTGTGCCTCTGCCTATCTGGAAGGGGCCTGAGGTATATCCATTTACTCGAACTGTCGCCATCGGGCGTTGATAGCAGTTCATGATACAAGTTTTAAATTTGTCACCAAATCCAAAATGTGTTATAACTTGTTCGAGGAATAGCCAATGAACTCTATCAAAGGCCTTTTCGGCGTCAATGGCTAAAAGCATAGTTGCCTTTGGCACTCTTGTGGATTTTTCAATGATATGCAAAATACGCTTGGTGTTATCCCCTGTCTGTCTATGTGAGATAAATCCAGCTTGGTCTGGATCAGTGATTGCGGGAAGAAGTGGGCCTAATCTGTGTGCCAAGATACCAGTGAATAATTTAAAATTGATATTCAGCAAAGAGAAAGGCCTGTATGAGCTACAGTGTTGTTGACTCTTCCCTGGCTTGAGTACCAACGCTATCGATGCCGCTACCATTGAAGGAGGCATTGCCCCAGATTGTGTGAATGAGTTAAAGAGTCTTGTTAATGTTGGGGCCAAGGTTTGACAGAATGTTTTATAGAAGATGGAGGGGTATCCGTCCGGTCCCGGAGATTTGGAAGGTTTTAAACGAGAGATGGCCGAGATCACTTCTTCAGGACGAATATCATCCTCAAGTTCCTCAACCTGTGCTTCAGAGATGCATGAGGTTTGCGCCCCGTTGAAATATTCAGTACTATCGAGAGGATCTAGATCTTGCCCAGTGTATAATTGTGTGTAGAACTCTTTAAAAGCATTAGCAATATCTCTATCGTCAGTGATGCTTTTGTTATCATGAGTTTGTAAAGAGGAAACTCTTGTTGTATGGCGTTTTATGCAGAGTTTATTGGCTAATAGGCGACCACACTTGTCCCCACCAATAAAATAAGAGTATCTGAGACGAAGTGCGGCATGTTCAGCTCTGTCGAGATCTAACCCAGCTAATTGAGCGCGTTGTGCTGTCAGCTGGCGCCGTACCCTGCACCTGTGGGGCGGGGGATACGCTCTAGTTCTTTCACCTAGGCAGTGAGACTATCCCTTTTTTCTTTACGTAGCATATTATCGGCCATCTAGATTGAGATAAATTCTCCTCTTATGACTGCCTTTAATGCCTCCCATAAGGTTGCTATAGAGATGCCCGGTGTGTCGTTAATTTCTAAATAATTAGAGATGTCTGTTTGAATTTGGGAAACGACTTCTGGCTTGTGTAACAATGTTTCATGCATGCGCCATACTCTGAAAGGGGTTGAAGCCGGATATAGTGTGACTGCTGAGTTATTGGAGAGGACCAGTTGGTAGAATGTCTGTGTCTTGCGTTAAGCGATGTATGGAGTTCGTAGCTAGGAAATAGTCTAATCTCGCATATGTTTTGTGCGCGTGGGAGTAGAATGTGTATTCCCGTTCCTCTTTGTGAAACGTCCGCCATACATCCCAGAGTCCCAGATCATGAATCCGTTTGAGCCCGCTCTTCGTAAGAGCCCCTGTTTGACCTTGACGTTGTGCCGATCTATCTAGATCTGAGTTAAATACTAGATTGAGATCGCCCCCCAAGAAGACCTCTGTGTCTGGAACCGCCAGTGCTTCCATGATTGCTTTGTATATGAACTGTTCTTGGCCATCGTTAGGAGTGTATAATGATCCTATTATAAAAGTTGTCTTCCCAAATGAGACCTGATAGGAGAGTAGTCTGCCCCTTAGCTCTGCTGCCTTGGGCCCCATTGATCCCTTAAAGGATCGTGCCACTAGTAAGGCTACCCTGCTGTTTTGGATGGGGCAGAGGAAAAGAATTGTTGTGGGAAGGCTCGTGATCGGAGCCGGTGGTGATCACAGGCCATGAGGTGGGTATCCTGAAGTAAGCAGATGTCTGCACCGGAGTTCTCTAAATATGATAGTATTGCTTTACTTTTTATTGGATTGTTCTGCCCTTTCACATTTAACGTCAATATTTTCAGGGTGTTGTCTGGCATCAGCTAGGAAGAAGGAGGAATATAGCTTTGGCGTGAGCCTTCGTGATGTGGGTAAGTGGGTGACCGAGTGAGTGCACATGTCGGACGAGACATAATGCATGAACCTGGTGATCCATGGTATAATCCCCAAAAGAAGAAAAAAGAACCCCACAAATATATACAACTAATATAGAAAAAGTTCGAAACGTAGTCCTTGGGGAAGACCTCAGTCCTCCATGTTGAAGAACAGGAAAAACAGGGGGTCCAGAATGTGGACTGTGGTCCCACCCCTCCCCCCACCCCCGGAGCCGCTCATGCATTAGATACTCATCTCAGCTGGAGTTCTACGATTAATTTGTTTTGGCCAGGGCTTCTGGGATGGAGCGAAGGGCCGCTTGCTGACCCTCTGCGATTTCGGTTGGATCCGGACATGTCAGGCCGGTTTTCTTTCCACGATTGCTATTCCGAGTGCGTCGCCAGGTGGTGCGGGCAGGTGATGTGGATGAGGCTTGGTCTTCTTTCCCCAGATCGATGCCGAGCACCTGGCAAGTTTCAGTGAGTGATCGTAATTGATGTTGCTTGTTTCCTATATGGAAGACAATACGAAAGGGATGCCCCCAGGAGTAAGCTATTCCTCTGTCTCGCAGGTGCTGGGTAACCGGCCTGAAGTCCCGGCGCCTCAGAAGTGTAATTGCTGACAGATCTTGGAAGAGAATTGGAGTCTCACCGCGGAAGCCCAAAGGGAGTTTCTCACGTGCTTTACGAAGCATATCTTCTTTCACAGTGAAATTGTGTAGAAACACCAGAATGTCCGCTGGGAGGGCCACTGGGGGTCGGGCTCTTCCCGCTCGGTGAGCTCATTCTATCTTAATCTTGTGCTCCTGGGTTGTTCCCAGAATGTGTCAGAAAAGGTCACCTACATACGTATGGATATCACCGCCTTCAGACTTGGATGGGATCCCACGGAAACGTATATTATTACGTCTAGATCTGTTTTCAAGATCTTTGGTGTGTGCCTGTAGATCAAGCTGCTGTTCCTGGAGTCTGAGGACTTCTTGTTGTAGAGAGTGGAGTTCCTCCCCATTGCTATCTCCTCGTTCTTCCATGGCTGCTATGCGTTCTCCCAGGGAGTCAATGTCTTTCCGGGCTTCTCTGATATCCTGCGAAAGGTCCTTTTTGAGAACCTGAAGGTCTTCTCTCAAGGAGGAGAAAAGGCACTCCAAAAAGATTCTAGTGACAGTTTCTTCTGGTGTTAGCTTATACGGATTTCTGGAAATGTCTGGAGGTGTAGTACGACCCCCTATCGCTGAAGTTGCAGGGCCGGTGAGCATGTCCTTGATCATACAGTCTTTCTTACTGTGGGCCGAAGTCATCTTTCAGTGTGGATATAATGTTCGTAATCTATGAGAGGTTTAAGACTCAATAGTTTCTCATGTATATTAAGTTTCAGCCTGCAATCGTTGTTTCTTGCTCGCCGGTCCTTCCCTGGGCTCTTCACACCTGGGGAAGACAACAGTTCATTTTCTGCTGGGAGATAGTCAGTTTGGTTGCTGATCTTTGTGCGAGGATATCGGGCTGTATAGCCAAGGATATGGGCTGTAGTGCTTTGTGAGGCAAGGGGTGCCACGAGTCACTACTGTCCTTTCTTTGCCGGCCTCATAGTGTGTGTTGCAATCCAGTTTGTTCGATCCTGGGATTCACATCCGGTTTGTTATATTCCTGAACTCCCACTAGTGGCTGAATCCGGTCCGCTACCCGGGCCGTAAGTTTCGGGGGTGAGCTCCCAATGGAATGGCTATCTTCTTGACTTCGAGCCTCAGTTGGGGGTCTTCCCCCTGCCACACTGATCCTCTGTCTCCAAACAGTGTTGAGTGTCGCAAGTGTGGCCTCCAAGGGATTATTTCAGGACATAATCTGTCCGGATTGGCCAGTCAGGGGGCGCAGGTCTTCGCATGTAGGGACTCCAGTGAGGCCTTGGGGCTTCAATTACCGTCTATCCTGCTTAACCCAGAACCAACACAGGGCAGCCCCCACCTTGGGTTGCAACAATCAGGGCAGCTTGGACCCCCCCGGCTGTCGCTGCCATAGGCCGAAGTGGTCTGGATCTGCTTTGGCGGGGAGAACGTCTTCCGCGCCCAAACCGGGTGTTCAGACCCGTACCCAGAGACTTGTGATCCTCGGGCCATACAATCTCGGCTTGTTTGCCCCTAGGGGTGTCTCCAAATCTTCTGAAGTGGGTCAGCCCGCCCCCGCTCCGTGACTCACCTCAGTTGAGCCTATGGTTTCGGGGTCCGTTGTTCTGATTCTCTGCAAGGCCGGGTGACGCAGCGCGGCACCGGCCTCCAAAGCGCTGTTGCAAGTCACTGCCCGGCAGCAAGCACTCCTCGCTTCATGATGACTCCGAAGCAGCTCCCGCCGCCCCACAATGTGTGCCGTGGGGTCTTTCACAATCCTCTGGGGTACGCTTCGATAGCTCCTCAGCGGCCCGGTCTTGGAAAGTCGAGTCTATGGCCGCTCCGTCGGCTGGGCGTGGTTTGCGAGGCTGGGCCAGGAGACGCTCGAGCGAGATCTCTGTGTCAGGGCCCGGCTCGTTTCAGGCGTTGTTTCTCGCTGATCAAGACGCTTCTCGAGGGACTGATGTTTAGATTCAATACACCAGAGGTTCCGCCGCTCAATTCCGCCCTGCACAGCTACTCCAGGGGCTTAGAGGAGGCCCGGGAGGTAAGGGGTACGGAGAGACGGGACCAAGACGGCTCACTCATCCGCCATATTGGCCACGCCCCCTATCACTGGTATTAAAACATTTAAATAAAGCACTCTTTCTTTTTAAATCCATAAATCGGCCTGTAAACCAAATGGAGTCCTGACACAGTGTGTATGAGAGGTAATGAGATGTGAGAGAGGGAAGTGAGATGTGAGTGTGAGTGGCAATGGACAAACGTTCTATGCTTAGAACAGCCGGACATGCGTCCGCTGGGCATACTACCATTGGAAAGACATCACATACTCTGCATTGCTTCTCCTTTAAATTAAATTAGCTTTAAAACAATAACTGCAAAAAGCAAAAGGTTTTGGAAAGAGTGGGCAACAAAGTTATTGTATATACTGGGGGTTAGACACTTGAATAAACACTGATAAGCACTAATTTCAAAAAGTTTGCAAAACACTGAGAAAACACCACTGAATTCCATAAACATAAACTCTGAAAATAGGACAGCCTACCTGTGTGTCATGTGAGCACAAAGTAATGATGACACATGTCTATCAGGTGACACAGCTGCAACATTCACATGCATTCTGCAACTTGAAGTGGGTAATAAAAAATGTTCTCTGGTATTATCTAATACCTGGAAGGTATGCACAAATCCATCAGGATGGCCAGGTGCTATAATAACTGACAATATCAAATAGAGGGTGCTAACCGAAAAAAACCCTTATCACAAAAGTGAGAAAAACAGGCTAAGTAAACCCCCCATGTCTACCTACAGGAATAGATCCCATCACAAATTGTTGCGGTAGTCCATCAGATAGGTACCCATCAGTTTCTCGTGTCTATTCAAAGATTCTGTCTACCTGTTCTACATTCCAGTTCTAGATCTGGGCAATTTTCAGAAACTGGATGAGGTGGTCTTGCCCACTTAATGTGGCATGCTTCATCATAGGACACCTCATCCCACCCTGGTAAGGTAGTACTATCAGGGCAGACTCGACCTCAAGTGGCACTATCTTGAGGGAGTTCGTAGAAAATAATTACTCTGGGATCCAGTTATTTCAGCTAAAAATACCTCAAGGTAAACCATGAAGAGTCCTTTATTAGGTGGTACCCTAGGTATATATAAAAATACTAAAAAGTATACTCAGAGGACGTTATTGAGTACCATGACAATTACGTACTTCTGTAGTGCCAACTTGTTTCTGCCCTTCAATAGCCTAGTCTGTACTCAGGCATTCATCAGGGCTTATCAAAGGATCCCTATACTATTCTAAGTGATAATATAAAGGAATTACGTAGGGGACCTACCTCTCCTTGAAAGTCACATGGTAATTTTACCTGATATGAGAGTAAAAAACGTAATGACATTAGGGTAGAGATACATTTTTTATATATAGACCACATTGATATCTTGCAGTAGACTCTAGAAGTAATACAATCAAATCACACAATAGTGGCACATGTGACACTGCACATGCAAACCAACTCTGCTTGCTCAGACGAGTGTAAATAATGCATATGAGGGTAAAATCATGCTTATTTAGTATGCTGTCTCTACTAGATTACCTAGTCCAGAGAGACCCTGTGCCTCATGGTCTGTTCAGGGGTGGGCGACTCCTATTGTCACACTCTAGAGAATATATGTATTAGATATGTGTCACAGTAAAGGAAAAAAAAGAGATCATCATTCCTAGTAGAGTCCTTGCAATGAGGAACTGACTTGTGCACTCTGGTGCTTCGTGAGCTGTGCTTTATTACGCAGCCCCAGAAAGAAAACACAATTGTGGGAGCTGGATAAACTTGTTATTTTAAAATAGTGATACCTGGCCCAACCAGAAATCTAGCTTCATGTTTGCAGCGCATGGTCACTTACTTTGTCAAGGAGTTGGCCCTCTGTATTCCTACCCTGCCCCCGAATACAGCTGTCTGGTAAGAAGGTACAGGGATACTAGCAGCGTTTTTATCCTGCTACCAAACGCCCTTGTTAGATGGTGTGTCTGTCGGTCACATGCGTACTGTGGCCAACTCGAGTCCCTGACTGCGGTATCACCTGAAAACATATTATATTATTTAATCACGCTGGTTAGGAGGTCAATACAGTATTGTGCAGAGCAGAATCACATCGGTCGTGTTTTCTTATGTGAATGGAGGGGGATAATTTCATTATAGGCCCATAAAACTATAGCACACTGGGTTATCTTTGTTACTGCAGTTCTATGAGAACTCAGATGTATAATCTTTTGCACTGTGCTTTATTTATCTTGCCATGGACCCCCAAGGGATATCATCATTGAGCCCCTGGGTGTCAGTGTGTAGTCTAAACACCCAACATTGCTCATAATTCAGGATAGCCTTGTACATATTTGGGTATCTTCAGTCAAGTTTTTCAATTATATACAATTCAAAGTTGTCAGCAGTGTTTATATTCAATGAAGTGCTTTGTAAGTTTTGTGTTATCTTTTTTTGAATTCAGTAGTGTGCTTCTGTGTTTTATTATTCATACATGCATAGTGCAAGAGATTATACATCTGAGTTCTGATAGAACTGCAGTAACAAAGATAACCCAGTGTAATATTGTTTTATGGGCCTATAATGAAATTATTCCCCTCCATTCTCATAAGAAAACACAACTGATGTGATTATGCTTTGCACAATACTGTATAGGGCTCCTAGACAGCGAGATAAAATAAAATAATAAGTCTTCTGATCAAAGAAAACAGGAGTTTTCAGCATGGGAACTACAACTCCTAGCATCCTCCACCACCAACAACGGGGAAGAGTCACATGAGACGTCACAAGATCACATGGTTATGGGCATGTACCTATTGGATATTACACCCATAGCTGCCAAGGTTTCAGATTGCTATGTGTGACATTTTCATATTTTCAATGTAATTTTGAGTGACATTTCCACAAATATGAGTGACACTTTTTCAAAAGCAAAATCAAGGAATGAAGAGGAGGGAAACATAAATTTCAGAAATAACACCCATCTGAGCAATGAGAAACTCTTAAGTTAGCTGCTGTAAAGTACCAGAAATGAAAAGGCAATAACGTACTGCCCTTAACGACTGGGCCATCCTAACAGGATGTGTGAGGCCCCAACAAACTCTTACCCCGAAGCAAGTGGTCCGCGACCTCACTGAGCCAAGACACTTAAAAGTCGCCGCCTTAGAAGCTGAGTGAGTCAGGGCACTGTATGATGTAAAGTACCTTGCAGCAAGTCGCGCTATAATATAAAACAAATTTTACCTGCATTACCACGCTCCAGAGGCGCACTGTGACAGTAACTGATGAATAAACTTACACTGCGAGGCGGGCAGCGGCCGGGAAATGCAGTTTAAGGCCGGGCCACCCGCCTCCTTAGTGACTTTTCCAGCGGTCCGCCGCAATGACTCCCCCTGCACGGGCCAGGCTGCTGGGCAGTGGTGCGACTCGCGCTGCATCGTCCAGCGGCTCAGGCTGCCTGGTGGAACCCGGCTCAGGCTGCTTGGTGGCCGTTAATTGCGCAGCGCCAGCCAGCAGCAGCTGAGGCAGCACTGCTACAGCGGCGAGCGCACTTGACTCCAAGACCACGAGTCAGTCCCCCGCCGCAGCGCTTCTCTAGCAACCTCACTTCCTGCAGTGCAGGACCGCGTGAGGTCACATCCAGATAATGGGCAGGCCCCAGCGCCCCTGGTGAGTGTGGGCTGTCAGTCAGTTACTCACAGCCTGCCGCGCGGCGCCGCGGGCGGCCCGGACCGGGAATAAATAATTAAGCCAGGCTGGCAGGCGCGGCTGTGAGGCCGCAATTGAAACATTGTAGCACTGTCTGCAGCACTCTGACTCATCCTTAACTGTTTATGAGCCAGACAGAGCTGCCTGCTGGCGGCAAGTCTGCTGGGAGCAGCAGAGCCGGCACGCTAGCACCCAATTCAGTGGCATTAAAAATGCGTGACAAAGCATTTCAGTGCGGTGATGCGGAACACCACACTGAAATGCGTTAGTGTCACATGGGAAGCGTGATACTTGGCAGGACTGTACACCTCCGAAACCCACGTGTCTTATACTAAACGAGGGGACGAGAAACGCCTTCTCTACAGGCGGAGCACTTCTTTATGCATAGAAAAAACTCTCGCAGGACCAACAAAGCTGGCCACTGAGATGTCATCCGGTCCGGATCTGGTGATACCGCTGTCAGGAACTCGGGTTGGCCACAGCACGCATGTGACCGACAGAACACACCCCCTAACAAGGGCGTTTGGTAACAGGATAAAAATGCCGCCAGTATCCCTGTATGTTCCTACCAGACGGCTGTATTTGGGGGCAGGGTAGGAGTACAGAGGACGAACTTCCTTGACGAAGTAAGTAATAACATGCTGCAAATACAAAACCAGATTTTTAGTTGGGCAGGTATCACAATTTCATTCTGGGGCTATGTAACGAAGCACAGACTTTCGCTCTGGGGCTGCATAATGAAGCACAGCTCACAAAGCACCAGAGTGCATAAATCGGTTCCTCATTACCAGGACTCTGAACCTTCGAGGATTGAGAATCTCTTTTTTTCCCTTATCTGTGACACATATCTGATACATATATTCTCAAGAGTGTGCCAATAGGAGTCACCCACCCCTGAATGGACAATGAGGCACAGGGTCTCTCTGGACTAGGTAATAAACTGGTTTTACTATCGCCTGTTGGGGCTTCCCTCCTCAACTCCACACTTCTGCCTGCACCAGGAATTAAGGTTGGACTATGTCCAAGATCTCATTTATGCAGCCCCCCTGACTCTTTGGTGCTCAATATGGGCAAATAGCTAAGCTGAGCTTAACCGGGCAGTTATATGCGATTGCCTCCCCTGTGACCTCAGACTGAAAATCCAGTTGTTAAAGTACATCGGGGACACCTTTTTGGCCCTGGGTTGTGCATAGATGTCCGAGAATCCAGATGCAATAACAAAAAAAGATAAAACTTGGATTCAGGATTGTTTTATAAAGCACAGGCAGGCCTCTAGGGAGACTGTGCAGGTGGTAGAACCAGCTTTGAGAGACTATTGTGTAATTCAGATGACAGAAGGAACTGCCCCGTATTTACTTTTTGCGCAGAGTTTAAATGAACGAACAATGCTGACCAGATTTAGACTGAGTACTATTCGCTGGCTGTTATGTTTTCCGCTAGGGCAATTCTCATCCTCTGATATATGCATCTGCCCATGCAATAAGAAATCGCCTCAGTCCTTACTGCACTTTGTCTTTTTTTGTAGTTACTACATACCCTATACTAGAAAATGTTTATTGCCTCTGTAGGTAAAAGTTCTCTAAATGTAAAGCTGCCTTGCTCTTTCTTCAGCAACTTGATGATTATGACACATGTTATCAGGTTGGCTGCTTTCTGAAATGCATTTTAGCACACAGAAATAGTATGTTATTTTAAGAGTTGTTATGCTGGGTATCTAACGATTATGATACATGTTATTTGTTTGGATGCCTTTTGAAATGCACTTTAGCACTGAAGAAAACGTTATTTTAACTGATGCAATGTTGCTCATTATCTGCACTTTATGACCTGGCGTTTATTGTTCCCCGCACCAGCTGTATAACAAAATACTGTACTTCCCGATGGTGTTGAATTCTAAGTACGTTTTTATACTGTGGTACGTTTTTAATGTTTTATGTATTTTTAATAGTCTCCGCATATTTTCATTTTTTTTGTAATGTCTATCTTGTATGATCTACTTGTTGAAATCAAATAAAGATGGAATTGATTGATTTTTTGACTAGGTAATGTAACAGAGTAAGCACTGTAAATAAGCATGGTTTTATCCTCATGTGTGTTATTTACACTCGCAGAGCATGCAGAGTGCGTTTGTGTGTGCAGTGTCACTTCTGCCAATATTGTGTGATTTGTTTTTAATTATTTCCAGAGCAGAGGTCTTCAAACTTTTGGATGCTGAGACCCCTCCTGTCAAAATTTTCAGGCATAAGGACCCCCTCCTGACAAATTTCTAGAACTTGGTACTCCTCATCACCGACAACCACAAACGCCCCCAGTTCCCATGGCAAATCATTTTTACGGTAGGGAAATATTATTAAACAGTGTTTAGCAAATTAAAGGTTTGTGGGTGACTGTAGTTCGGAGTCACAGGCTTACTACACAGTTCAAACAAAAAGTCTCAAAAAAGAATTGCCCAAAAATGCACAACAGTACTTTATTTTTCCTAAACAAAACATAATTTGACAAAACTTGAACACATTTCTGAACTAATGTGATGGGTGTGCCAGTTTTTCTCCAGGGAGACAGTCAATTTGTGGATGTATTTTCGCTACTGCCATCCTCAGGTTGTGCTCCACCTCAAGTCTTGAACGGTACTTAGTCTTTAATACTGCCAATGCTGAGTACCCAATCTCACATAAATATGATGAGCTGAAAGGCAGAAGAGCCTTGACTGCAATTTTTGACAAACATGAATGTTCTTCAGACATTTTCAGCCAAAATTCCCCCAATGAGATTTTGCTGAATTGCATCTGGAGAACGCGATCACTCTGGACCTCAATTAGGTCTTCCTGAAGGTGCACTGGGAGATGAGTACCTGCATCCGCTAGAAAAGGTTGAAAGACCCAGTCATTGTCATGATCAATGTCCTCAGGAAAGTACTTTTCTAAACCGTCCCTGAGAGAAATCAAGTGATTTCTTATGACCTCAGCAGCACTTTCAAGTTCATATCCTGTGTCCTCAACAGCTGCTGATAAACATGGCAATGCCTCCAGCAGGCCACCTTGGATTAGTCTTCTCCACAACTCCAGCTTCTTCTAGAAAGCAGATTTTGTTTTGTACATTGTGAAAGATGTACTTTCAGCTCCTTGCAAAGACAAAGTCAAGGAATTTAATTTATCAAAGATGTCTGCAAGGTATGCTAAAAGCACAAGCCAACGGGGATTACACAACTATTCTGCTTTGTAAGGGTCTAAATCCAGAAAGAATTTCTGTACTTAATTTCTCAATTCAGAAATATGATTCAGAACCTTCCCTCTGGATAACCATCGGACTTCTGTATGGAAAAGCAAACCATTATGTTCAGCTCCCATTTCTGCATACAAAATTGCAAACAAACAAGCTCTAGTGGGGTGAGCGTTTATGAAATTAACAATTTTCACAGCACAATTCAACACATCCTCAAGTTCTCTATCCATGTTTCGGACTGCAAGGGCTTCATGGTGTATCATGCAGTGGGTCTATAGAATATGAGGAGCCACTTTCAACACTTTGGCTTTTAGGCCTGCCCTAGCGCCACTCATGGAAGGAGCACCATCCGTACCGATCCCAACACAGCTGTCCCATTTTAAGCCATTGGAGCACAGGAAGTCATTGAGAATATCAAACAGGGTTGATGCTGTTGCCTGTCCCTTGATTGGTTTACAGAATAAAAAATCTTCCAATATTACAGTTTTGTGGCAGTATCTGACATAAGCAATTAAATGAGCTTCCTTAGATAAGTCAGTCGCTTCATCCAACTGCAAAGCAAACAAACTTGATTTCAATCGTGCAAGGAGTTGTCTGTGGATATCCTCTGACATGTCAGAGATGCGGCGGCAAATTGTTGATTCTGAGAGGGGTACCATTTTCAACTTTCCGCCGCTTTTTCACCAAGCATTGTCCTGGCCACATCAAGCATTGCTGGAAGAATCACTTTTTCGCCACCTGTAAAAGGCTTTTTGTTTTCGGCAATGTGGTATGCTACTTGGTAAGATGCTTTCAAGGCATTTGTTGGTGTGGAGACCACATTTTTCACAGTGTCTTTTTGGTGGATGATGTCTTCCAGC